>NW_026843945.1:0-200000 GCF_029531705.1 Pantherophis guttatus | reverse complement strand
CACAAGTCCTTGTGGCCGTAAATCGAAACTGGACCCAATTCAGTGACAACGTTTATGAGGGTCATTAACAGTAACAGAGTTGGAAGGGGCCTTGGAGGTCATTTAGTCCAACCCCCTGCTCACGCACAAGACCTGTACTAGGGATTCGAACTGCCGAACTGCCGACCTTTCTCATCGACAAGCTCAGCGTCTTAGCCACTGAGCCACCTAGCCCTCAACTTATGACTGAGCTCAAAAATTTTTGTTGCTAAGCGAAACATTTGTTAAGTATGAGTTTTGCCCTGTTTTATGACCTTTCTTGCCATAGCTGTTAAGTGAATCACTTTAGTTGTTAATAACATGGTTGTTAAGTGAATCAGGGTTCCCCATTGACTTTGCTTGCCAGAAGGTCTTAAAAGGGAGTCACATGGCCCTGGGACACGGCAAACGTCATCAATATCATGACAGTTAAGGATAAAATAAAATAAAATAAAATAAAATAAAACAAAACAAAATAATAAATAAAATAAAATAATAAAATAAAATAAAATAATAAAATAATAAAATAAAATAAAATAAAATAATAAGATAAAATAAAATAAAATAAAATATAAACAAAATAAAAAATAAACAAAACAAAACAAAGCTAGCAGAAGGCAGGACAAGAAACAACGGATGGAAACTAACCAAGGAGAGAAGCAACCTGAAACTAAGGAGAAACTTCCTGACTGTGAGAAGAATTAACAACCAGTGGAACTGCTTGCCACTAGAAGTTGTGGGCGCTCCATCACTGGAGCTTTTTAAGAAGAGACTGGACAGCTATTTGTCTGAGGTGGTCTAGGGCCTCCTGCTTGAGCAGGGGGCTGGACTAGAAGATCTCCAAGGTCCCTTCCAACTCTATTCAATTCTAACATTCTAAACAACTGGGGAGATCTCCAGTGCTCTGCACCACAAAACACCTGGGCCCATTTCAGCCCAGGAAGAGTGAAGGTGACCCAGGTGTGTATGCAATTCTAGATCAGTCTCCTGCCCCCTACCTTCCTGCCTCCTGCCCCCTACCTTCCCTGTGGGGCTGAGTTGAGCCCCGATGCCTGGCTTACCTGGTCTTTCCTCTCCGCAGACAGGCGTCCCAACACGAACTGGCCGAGCGACTGGTGGAGTGCCAGTATGAGCTGACCGACCGACTGGCCTTCTACCTTTGTGGGCGCAAGCCAGGTAAGGGAATGGCTGCCCGAGGGGGCCTAAGGGGGTCTTGACTGGGTACGCAGAGCAGTTTGGGGAGGAGAATATTCGTAGCTCAGGGTTGAAATGAGGGGTCCTTGGAGCTCTCTCAGCTCGGTGGGTTTCTTATAGACCCGTGATGGCGAATCTATGGCACACGTGCCGCAGGTGGCATGCAGTGCCCTCTCTGTGGCCCCAGTTCAGCTCCAACATGCATGCGCACAGACGCCTCCAGCTGGCCAGCTGGTCGTCAGGTCTCTGCCGCGAATGGGGGGGGGCACATGCACGTGTGCATGCACGGGGGAATGCGGGGAGTGTGCAGAAAAGGTTAGCCATCGCTGTTCTAGACGTTTCATGACCCAACTAGGTAACATCATCAGTGCTAGAGGGAACGGGGTTTGCAGAGAGGAGGAGGGGAGGAAGAGGAGAAGGAGGAGAAGAAGGATGAGGACGGGAGGACAAGGAGGAGGAAGAGGAGAAGGAGGAGAAGAAGGAGGGGGAGTAGGACGAGGAGGGGGGGGGACGAGGAGAAGGAAGAAGAGAAAGAGGAGGAGAAGGAGGAGGAGGAGGAGGGGGAAGGACGAGGAGGAGGGAGGACGAGGAGGAGGAAGAGGAGAAGGAGGAGAAGAAGGAGGAGGGGGGAGGAGGAAGAGGAGAAGGAGGAGGAGGGGAGGACGAGGGAGGAGGAGGAAGAGGAGAAGGAAGAAGAGAAGAAGGAGGAGGGGGAGGATGAGACAGGGGAGGATGAGGTGGAGGAAGAGGAGAAGGAGGAGAAGAAGGAGGAGGGGGAGGACGAGGAGGAGGAAAAGGAGAAGGAGGAGAAGAAGGAGGATGGGGAGGATGAGGAGGGGGAGGATGAGGAGGAGGAAGAGGAGAAGGAGGAGAAGAAGGAGGAGGGGGCAGGACGAGGAGGAGGAAGGAGGAGGAGAAGAAGGAGGAGGGGGGAGGACGAGGAGAAGAGAAGGAGGAAAAGAAGAAGGAGGGGGAGGAGGGGGAGGAGGAGGAAGAGAAGAAGGAGGAAGAGGAGAAGGAGGAGGAGAAGAAGGAGGAGGGGGAGAACGAGGAGAAGGAAGAAGAGAAGGAGGAAAAGAAGAAGGAGGGGGAGGAGGGGGAGGAGGAGGAAGAGGAGAAGGAGGAAGAGAAGAAGGAGGAGGGGGAGGATGAGACAGGGAGGACGAGGTGGAGGAAGAGGAGAAGGAGGGGAAGGAGGAGGGGGGAGGACGAGGAGGAGGAAGAGGAGAAGAAGGAGGAGGGGGAGGATGAAGAGAGGGGAGGACGAGGTGGAGGAAGAGGAGAAGGAGGGGAAGGAGGAGGGGGGAGGACGAGGAGGAGGAAGAGGAGAAGGAGGAGAAAAAGGAGGAGGGGGAGGACGAGGAGGGAGGAGAAGGAGGAGGGGGGAGGATGAGGAGGGGGAGGACGAGGAGAAGGAAGAAGAGGAGAAGGAAGAGAAGAAAGAGGAGGAGGGGGGAGGAGGAGGGGAGGAGGAGGAGGGGGAAGAGGAGAAGGAGAAGAAGAGGAGGGGGAGGACAAGGAGAAGGAAGAAGAGAAGGCGGAGGAGAAGGAGGAGGAGGGGGAGATGACTGTGGGCTCCTTGGTGCTCTCTGAGCTTGGGGGTTTTCTTGCAGACTTTCCATGACCCAACTAGGGAACATCCTCAGTGTGAAAGGGAGTTGGGTGTGTGGAGAGGGGGAGGGGGAGGTTGTGGGGTCCTTGGTGCTCTCTGAGCTCGATAGTTAATGTATAAAGTATTGATCAGATTGGCTCAGCCATGTTTTTTCCCTGCCTTTTCATGCAGATCACAAGAACGGGCATTACATCATTCCCCAGATGGCAGACAGGTAAGAGCTCCCCCTCCCCTTTAACTCCCCCCCTCCCTTCCTGCCCCTTTAAGGGAGGAAATGCTGCCCCCTCGTGGCCATTCTCGGCCGGGCATCGCCCTTCTGGGATCCTGCCCAAAAACAGACTTTTCTCTTGGCTGCCGGGAATTCCTTTTTAACAACAACAAAAAAGTGGCTTTTTAAAAAATCTCCTCCAACCACATCAGAAATAATCTGTCCTAAAGTGAGAATGACCTTCGTGCATTAATCGATTTACCTTTTTTTCCCCCTGCTTTGCATTAAAAGAAGTCTTGAAGTCAGATTCAGTAAGGCAGAACGTTGTACAATATTGCGGGAAAGTAAAATTATAGCCAATGAATTGCAATTTATTGGTTACTCCTGTAGAAGAGTTTGAAGCATTTATATATACAGGCAGTCCTCGACTTATGACCAGAATGGGTCCCCAAATTTTTGTTGTTTTTAGAAAATTACCCACCTGAGTGCATGTTAATTACAAGTCTCCAAATTTCCATTACTAAGCAAGATGATTTTTCATTGAACTTTGTCCCCATTTTACGACCTTACCTGCCACCGTTGCTAAGCGAATCAACTCAATTGTTAAGTGAATAACAACCTGGTTGTTAAGTGAATCTGGCTTCCCCCATTGACTTTGGAAGGTCGCCAAAGGGGGGGGACATGTGACCCCCCCCGGAACGCTGCAACCGTCATAAATACGAGTCAGTTGCCTAGCGTCTGAATTTGGATCACGTGACTAGTCGGAATGATGCAACGGTCGTAAGCGTGAAAAATGGTCATAAGTCGCTTTTTTCCCACTGCCGTTGTAATTTTGAATCTTCACTAAATGAAGTTGTAAGTCGAGGACTACCTGTGTATATATATTTTTTACAGAAAACACTTTTGTTTCTATGTTTTCAGGGGGATTGGAGAGTAAAATCCCTCTGTGTAATCTAGTGGACTTCAATTCCCAGAATTCCTGCTGGCTCAGGAATTCTGGGAGTTGAAGTCCATCCTTCTTAAAGGTACCAAGGTTGAAAAACATCGCTGTAGTGAATATGAAATGTTGCAGCTTTTCTAGGATTTAGTATCCCCAAATTCTTTTGCAATTTGGGGAGATGAAGTCCACACGCGTTCTCAGAATCCAGGTTGTCCTCGACTTACAACAGTTCATTTAGTGACCATTCAAAGTTGCATCGCTGGGCAATAACCATACTGAATTCTACGGAATAGTAGTGCAATGTCGGAGTTTTCAATTTAAATTATATATAGAATGTAAAGGATGTACGTTTGTGTTTTTATTTTTATGGTTATAATGTACGCTGAAGACGGGATTTAATTTCGTTGTGCCACGTGCAACGACAATAAAGTAAACTATACTATACTGAAAAAAGCGACTTACGACCATTTTTCACACTTACGACCGTTGCAGCCTCCTCATCGTGTGATTAAAAATTCAGACTCTTGGCAACTGACTCACATTTATGACCTTTGCAGGGTCCAGGGGTCAAATGATCCCTTTTTGCGACCTTCTGACGAGCAACGTCACTGGGGAAAAGCCAGATTCATTTAACAACCGTGCGACTCACATAACAACTGCAGTGTTTCACTTAGAACAAGGTGGGAAGACAGGTTGTAAAATGGGGCAAATCTCAGTCAAATTGCAGTTGTAAGTTGAGGACCCCTTGTCCCTTAAAGCAGAAAATTCTGCTTGTTCGCTTAGTGAATCTGGAAAGGCCGAGTCTAAAGTCTGTTTTAGATATCAGCAAACCTATTTGGAACTCCCCAAATGAACACTGGTTAAGTTTTGGTGATATTATAGCTAATCCTCAACTTATGACCATAATCGAGCCCCAAATTTATGTTGCTAAGCGAGACAGTTGTCGAGTGATTTTTGGCAGATTCGCCACAGTTATTAAGTGAAACCCTGCAGTGGTTCAGTGAGTCACACGGTTGTTAAGTGAATCCGGCTTCCCCAGTGGATCACAGTGGCTGTTCCTGAGCTGTTGCTAAATGAGTTTTGCCCCTTTTTACGACCTTTCTTGCCAGGGTTGTTAAGTGAATCACTGCGGTTGTTAAGTGAGAAACACGGTTGTTAAGTGAATCCAGCTTCCCCAGTGGATCCCAGCGGCTGTCCTTGAGCTGTTGCTAAATGAGTTTTGCCCCTTTTTACGACCTTTCTTACCAGCGTTGTTAAGTGAATCACTGTGGTTGTTAAGTGAGAAACACGGTTGTTAAGTGAATCCGGCTTCCCCAGTGGATCCCAGTGGCTGTTCCTGAGCTGTTGCTAAATGAGTTTTGCCCCTTTTTACGACCTTTCTTGCCAGGGTTGTTAAGTGAATCACTGCGGTTATTAAGTGAGAAACACGGTTGTTAAATGAATCCGGCTTCCCCAGTGGATCCCAGCGGCTATCCCTGAGCTGTTGCTAAATGAGTTTTGCCCCTTTTTTACGACCTTTCTTGCCAGCGTTGTTAAGGGAATCACTGCGGTTGTTAAGTGAGTCACACGGTGGTTGAGTGAGTCTGGTTTCCCGCATGGACACGTACACCCCCAAGAGAGAGATACTGCGACCGTCATAAATATAAAGCCAGCTGCCAAGCGTCTGAATTTGGATCACACGACCAACGGCTGTAAGTGTGAAAAACGGTCGTAGATCACTTTTGTTTTAATTGCCGTTGCAACTTGAAATGGTCACTAAACGAATAGTCGTAAGTTGAGGACTTCCTGTATCTCAGATGCAAGGCACGGACAGAACGGGTTCAAGTTGCATTAGGGCAGTGTTTCTCAACCTTGGCCGCTGGACGATGGGTGGACTTCAACTCCCAGAATTCCCCAGCCAGCTTTGCTGGCTGGGGAATTCTGGGAGTTGAAGTCCACCCATCGTCCAGCGGTCAAAGTTGAGAAACACTGCATTTAGGAGAAGGAAATTGAATTGAAACTGATTGATTGATTGAAGACACGGAAGCCAGCCTGCAATTTTTGGGGAGGGGGTGAGTTGTGGCTGATGCTGTCTCCTCTCCCCCCACCCCCCCCAGCTCTTTCTAACTTCCTCCTCTTTCTTTCCTGCTGCTCTTTACGGAACTCAGAGTGCGCCCCAAATGCATGTCGCAAAGGTACGGAGGGCTCAGCTCTCCCCTGCATGCATCGCCCCGGCCTCCCCCTCCCTGCGCCTCCGCCCCACCCCTCTGTTTTGTGGGGCGGGGGGCCTCGTGCATGTGGGGAAGGGTCTGGAGAAGGGGGAGGCTGGGGCGTGGTCTTCCCGTGCCTTCCGTAATCCCCAAGTTTGATGATGATGATTTACGGATATTTTATTAAATTTATATGCTGCCCAGCTCTCTGTCCAGAGATCTCCCCGGGGGTTAAGGTTACATCCGGGATCCCGGGAGATTTATTTATTTATTTATTTATTTGGTATCCCGCCTTTTTTTGATTTTTACAAAGAAGTCAAGGCGGCGAATAGATCCAACGCACTTTCTTCCTCCTTCTGTTTTTCCCGCAACAACAACCCTGTGAGGTTGGGTTGGGTTGAGAGAGAGAGAGAGAGCGACTGGTCGAAAGTCACCAGCTGGCTTGCATGCCTAAAGTGGGACTAGAACTCCCAATCTCCTGGTGATTGGCCCAAAGTCACCAGCTGTCTTGCATGCCTAAGGCGGGACTAGAACTCCCAATCTCCTGGTGATTGGCCCAAAGTCACCCAGCTGGCTTTCATGCCTAAGGCGGGACTAGAACTCACCCTCTCCTGGTGATTGGCCCAAAGTCACCCAGCTGGCTTTCATGCCTAAAGCGGGACTAGAACTCCCAATCTCCTGGTGATTGGCCCAAAGTCACCCAGCTGGCTTTCATCCCTAAGGTGGGACTAGAACTCCCAATCTCCTGGTGATTGGCCCAAAGTCACCCAGCTGGCTTTCATGACTAAAGCGGGACTAGAACTCCCAATCTCCTGGTGATTGGCCCACCCAGCTGGCTTTCATGCCTAAGGCGGGACTAGAACTCCCAATCTCCTGGTGATTGGCCCACCCAGCTGGCTTTCATGCCTAAGGCGGGACTAGAACTCCCAATCTCCTGGTGATTGGCCCAAAGTCACCCAGCTGGCTTTCATGCCTAAAGCGGGACTAGAACTCCCAATCTCCTGGTGATTGGCCCACCCAGCTGGCTTTCATGCCTAAGGCGGGACTAGAACTCCCAATCTCCTGGTGATTGGCCCACCCAGCTGGCTTTCATGCCTAAGGCAGGACTAGAACTCCCAATCTCCTGGTGATTAGCCCAAAGTCACCTAGTTGGCTTTCATGCCTAAAGCGGGACTAGAACTCCCAATCTCCTGCTTTCTAGCCTGGTACCTCAACCCCTAGACCAAACTGCCTTTCTTTCTCTAAGGGGAGATCTTCCATCTCCGTCCATCGACCCACCAGTGCCTGTTCTTCTTTTCTTCGTTTCCCACCCCTCTAAATAAATGTAGTTGTCTTCCTTCATTGGGGGATCCCAGAGATTTGAACGGTGTTTCTGAGGGCTGATTGAGTCTGGGGGGCATCCAGTGGGGAGGAGCCATGAGGTGGGGGCACTGATGCATCTTTTTCCTGCCCTCCCCTCAGCTTAGATCTTTCGGAGCTGGCCAAGGCGGCAAAGAAGAAGTTGCAGGCGGTAAGTGAGTCGGTTTCGAACTCAAGACCCGGCTCAGGCTGGGCTCTCCTCATGGCCACCTTTCCTTTTTAAAAAAATGTGGGCCAGGTGAAGTTTCTAAGGCAGCGTTTCTCACCTTTGGCTGTTTGAAGTGGAGTGTCAGCACTTCAAGCTGCATTTACTCTAGGGACGTTTGACTTTTCATCTACTTATTTTCCCTGGAGATAATATCCCTAGGAGATGGGATGGGAGGGGGGAAATTCCTTTGAGCTGGAGCGGTAGATTAGGGGTAGAGTGACTTGGAAGATGGCCAATGAGTGCAGAGGAGTGGGGAACGGAAAGGGAGGGTTTTGGGTCTGGAAGTCAGTGTTGGCTGCGATGGAGTCGGATTTTAGAATGTCGTGCTTAATAAATGGAAGTTTTTCATCCATTTGAAATGCAATTTATTTGAGATGACCTCGAAACTGACATGGAGTGGACTTCAATTCCCAGAATTCTACCCCCGGGGGGAATTCTGGGAGTTGAAGTCTGCGCGTCTTCAAGGTGCTAAGTTTGGGAAACGCTGTTCTACCCTCCCTTTCTGCCCATCCACACGTACCCGCCTTCCCTTCCCCGTTCTGCGGGGCAAAATTTAACGCCGGCGTGAATGATCCCTGGAAGGTGGACTTGCAAGGATCCCATAAGATCATCTAGTCTATCCCTCTGCAACGTGCAGAAAAAGAAATTTGACCGGTGTTTCGCTCCCTTGGGAGCCTTCAGATGGGTGGACCTCTGCTCTAGGGGGTATCCCCTCCCCATTTTTAAGTCTGAAAAGGACTTGGGTGTGTAATGGGGAGGGGGACGAGACCCCCATCCCCCCGTGTCACAAAATCCTGCCATTTCTCTTCATTCTGGGAAGTTGCATCCTTGGGAGCGTGTCCTGCCCATCTTGGGAAGGCGCCAGTACCTGCTCCCTGGCACCCAAGCCCACCCCCCCACAGCCAAAGCCCCATGCCCCAAATCCCCTCCCTAAACTAAACAGCAAGCTGAACGTTTCTCCTTCCCCCCCACCCCCAAAAATAGCTGAGCAACCATCTCTTTGAAGAGCTCGCGATGGATGTCTACGACGAAGTGGATCGCCGCGAAAACGACGCCGGTAAAAAAAAAAAAAGCTTGAATCTGTTTTCGGGGACGGGTGAGGGTGGGGGGAGGGCTCTGCTCTTGCAAGGATTAAGGACTAGAAACTTGCAGAGGCTTGCCAAATCCTTCAGCGCCTTCATATGCAGGTTTCTTGGCCAAAGGATGCGCCTCCAAATGGGTGCCCACCAGGCCTGCCTAAACTCCCGGGGCGGCTGGCAGGGAAGGAGGTTGGCGCTTTGGCTAACGGTGGCTTTTTCTTCTCTGCTTCCTCACCCGCCCCCCCCCGAAAGTCTGGCTGACCACACAGAACCACAGCACCCTGGTGACCGAGCGCAGCGCTGTGCCCTTCCTGCCAGTGAACCCCGAATATTCAGCCACACGGAATCAGGTGATTCTCTCTCTTTCTCTTTCTCTCTCCCTATCATCTGTCTGTCTGTCTGTCTATTCTATCTATCATCTATCCATTCTCTCTCTCTCTCTCTCTCTCATCTCTATCTATCATCTATCCATTCTCTCTCTCTCTGTATCTCTCTCTCTCTCTCTTACTCTATCATCTATCTCTCTCTATTTATTTATCTATCTATCATCTATCCATTCTCTCTCTCTCTCTCTCTCTCTGTATCTCTCTCACTCTTTATCTATCTTATCTATCTATCATCTATCCATTCTCTCTCTCTCTCTCTCTCTCTCTCTCTATCTTATCTATCATCTATCCATTCTCTCTCTCTCTCTCTCTCTCTCATCTCTATCTATCATCTATCAATTCTCTCTCTCTCTGTATCTCTCTCTCTCTCTCTTACTCTATCATCTATCTCTCTCTATTTATTTATCTATCTATCATCTATCCATTCTCTCTCTCTCTCTCTCTCTCTGTATCTCTCTCACTCTTTATCTATCTTATCTATCATCATCTATCCATTCTCTCTCTCTGTGTATTTCTCTCTATCATCTATCTCTATTTATTTATTTATTTATTTATTTATTTATTTATCTATCTATCATCTATCCATTCTCTCTCTCTCTGTGTATCTCTCTCTGTCTCTCTGTCTCTCTCTGTGTATCTCTCTCTCTATCATCTCTCTCTATTTATTTATCTATCATCTATCAATTCTCTCTCTCTGTATCTCTCTCTCTATCTTATCTATCATCATCTATCCATTCTCTTTCTCTCTCTGTATCTCTCTCTCTATCATCTCTCTCTATTTATTTATCTATCTATCATCTATCCATTCTCTCTCTCTCTGTGTATCTCTCTCTCGCTCACTCTTACTCTATCATCTACCTCTCTATTTATCTATCTATCATCTATCCACTCTCTCTCTATCTCTCTCTATCATCTATCTATCTCTATTTATTTATCTATCTATCATCTATCCATTCTCTCTGTCTCTGTATCTCTCTCTCTATCATCTATTTATCTCTATCATCTAGCTATCATCTCTATCTATATCCATCTATCATCCTCATCATTATTTTCTATCTGTCATGTCTAACTATCATTTCTCTTTCTCCCTCTTCCTCTCCTTTTCTCTCTCTCTCTGTCTCTTTCTCTCTCTCCACACACACACACATGTATTTCTACCTATGTATCTACCTATCTCTATTTCTCTCTCATTTTTCTGTCTTTCTATTTACATCTCTCTCTTTTCATTATCTCTCTATTATCTATCATTATCTGTCTATCATCTCTATCTACCTATCTATCTACACATACACACACATATCTATCTATCTATCTATCTATCTATCTATCTATCTATCTATCTATCTATCTATCTATCATCTATCTCTATTTATCTCTCACTCATTTTTCTGTCTTTCTGTCTACAGTATCTCTCTCCCTCCCTCCTCCCTCTATTATCTATCATTATCTCTCTACCATTCATCTATCTATCGTGTCTATCTGTCTCTTTCTCTCTCTCCATCATCTTGATTTTTTCGACCACCCTTCACCGACACCCCCGGGAGGCAGGCATGTTTCAATCACGGCTGCTTTTACATTGGGGAAAGTGTGGCAGATCCAGGGCCGGGATTCAAGAGAAGCAGCCTCCTAAAATCCCTATGTAGCCACAAGTGAACTGATTCCAACCTCCTTTGCATTCCGTTGATCGCCATCTAACTCTGGGAGGCCGGTGCTGTCCATGAGTTGAGGAGATCCTGTGCAGGGATCCCTATTGGCCATTAATCCGTTTTAATTAGACGTTCACCATAGGGACCTGATGTTTTGCACCTGATCCTTTATTATGCGCTGCTCTGGCCCACCTGGAGGTGGCTCAGTGGCTAAGATGCTGCGCATGTCGATCAGAAAGGTCGGCAGTTCGGCGGTTCGAATCCCTAGTACGGGTCTCCTGCGTGAGCAGGGGGTTGGACTAGATGACCTCCAGAGTCCCTTCCAACTCTGTTACTGCTACCTCCGTCTCCGCACCACAGACGGATTTTGGCCGCGTGTTCAACGCTGAGCCTTGTGAGCGAAGGTTTGGGGGGGGGGTCTCCATGCTGCTTCTTTCGGTCTGACACCCCCCCTTTTCTCCCTTGCCCCCAGGGGCGGCAGAAGTTGGCCCGTTTCAACGCCCGGGAGTTTGCCACCCTCATCATCGACATCCTGAGTGAGGCCAAGCGACGCCAGCAGGGCAAGGGCCTGATCAGCCCCACTGGTGAGTCCGTGGGAGAGCGGGGGGGGGCTGTGGGCAGAGGGGCATTGGTGTTTGAGGGGGGCTCTTTTCCTGGGGGGGTAACCCCTTGGTTGTTGCTGCAGAGGCCCTCGACTCCTCCGTCCACGGGCCCAGCGACATGGACGACCAACACGACTACGACAGCGTGGCCTCCGATGAGGACACGGACCTCGAGCCCCTGCGGAATGCCAATGCTGGGCGCAACAACCGTGCTCGGGTGAGACCCCAGGAAGGGTGAGGGGTGGGAGGGAGGGAGAGAGGAGATAATTCCTGACAGGGAGAGCAATTAATCAGTGGAACGACCTGCCACTTGATGTTGTGGATGCTTCATCCCTGGAGAAACATTTGTCTGGAATTCTTAACAGTCTCCTGCTTGAGACTAGAAGACCTCTAAGGTCCCTTCCAACTCGGTTATTTTATAGGGAGGGAGGAAGATGGGAGGAAGGGAGAAAGGAGATAATTCCTGACAGTGACAGCAATTAATCAGTGGAACCACCTGCCACCAGAAGTTGTGTGGGCTCCAACACTGGAGGATTTTAAGAAGAGACTAGACGGGCATATGCCTGGAATAGTGTAGGGTTTCCTGCAGGGGGTTGGACTAGAAGACCTCCAAGGTCCCTTCCAACTCTTGTTATTTTATAGGAAGGGAGGAGGAAGATGGGAGGAATAGAGGGAAAGGAACGAAAAAGATAAAGAGAGAGATAGAAAGAAGAGACAGAGAGAAAGAAGGGAGGGAGGGAAGGAAGGAAAATGGGAGGAAGATGAGAAGAAGGAATAGAAAGAGAAGGGGAGGGAAGGAAGGAAGGGAAGGGAAGAAAAGGGGAGGGGAGGGGAGGAGGAAGGAAAGGGAAAGGAAAGAGGAAGGACGGGAAGGAAGGAAAATGGGAGAAAGGAAGGGAAGGAACAGAAAGGAAAGGAAAGGAGGGAAGGGGAGGGGAGGAGAGGGAAAGAGGGAGGGAGGGTGGAAAGGAAGGAAGGAAGGAGGAAGGAAGGAATAGAGGGAAAGGAACGAAAAAGATAAAGAGAGAGACAGAAAGAAGAGACAGAGAGAAAGAAGGGAGGGAAGGAAGGAAAATGGGAGGAAGATAAGGAATAGAAAGAGAAGGGGAGGGAAGGAAGAAAGGGAAGGAAAGAAAAGGGAAGGGGAGGGGAGGAGGAAGGAAAGGGAAGGCAAAGAGGAAGGAAGGGAAGGAAGGAATGGGAGAAAGGAAGGGAAGGAAAAGAAAGGAAAGGAAAGGAAGGAAGGGAAGGAAGGAAAATGGGAGAAAGGAAGGGAAGGAAAAGAAAGGAAAGGAAAGGAGGGAAGGGGAGGGAAAGAGGGAGGGTGGGAAGGAAGGAAGGAAGGAAGGAAGGAAGGAAGGAAGGAAGGAAGGAAGGAAGGAAGGAAGGAAGGAAGGAAAGGACCACCTTCTGCCAGGGGGCAGACTCCTCTGGTCTCCATGGAAGAGTCAATGGTGCACCTTCCGTTCATCTCAGAGCAAATCCAAACTGACCCCCTCCTCCTCTCCGCCCCCCTCCCCTCCCCCAGAGCATGGACTCCTCCGACCTCTCGGACGGGGCCATCACCCTGCAGGAGTACCTGGAAGTGAAGAAGGCGCTGGCCGTCTCCGAAGCCAAAGTCCAGCAACTCATGAAGGTGAACAACAGCCTGAGCGACGAGTTGCGGCGGCTGCAGAGAGAGGCAAGTCACCTTTTTGGGGGGGGGGGGGGGCAGCAGAAGCCCCCTCCCCTCCCACTCCTGGGACCCTGGCATGGCCACTCTAGGAGCTGGTGGGCATGGAGGGGGGGGTTTAGCGTTTGTGGGGGGCATCTGAATAGGGAAGCCTGTTTGTAGTTCTCACTTAACGACCTGTTGCCTAATGACCAGAGTTATGACGGGCCTCCACTTCCGGTTTATGACCTTGTTTCGGAGTTCTGACAGCCATTTTCCAGCAAAAAAAAAAAAATAATAATTGAAGAAGACGGATTTGCTTAACGACCAATTCATTCACTTAACAACCAGTCCTCTGATTTATGACCCAGTTTTGGAGTTCTGACAGCCATTTTCCAGCAAAAAAAAAAACCAAGTCATTGAAGAAGACGGATTCGCTTAACGACCAAGCTATTCACTTAGCAACTGCTTGAAAGAAAGATCATAAATGGGGCACAATCACCTGGTGACCGATTTAACCACCTGGTGGCTGGGGAATTCTGGGAATTGAAGTGCACTCCTCTCAAAGTTGCTAAGATTGAGAAACACTGCTCTATAGGTAGTCCTCGACTTACAACCATTTGTTTAGTGACCATTCGAAGTTACAATGGCATTGAAAAAGGCGACGTATGACCGGTTTTCACACTTATGACCATTGCTGCATCCCCGTGGTCATGTGATCAAAATTCAGCCGCTTGGCAGCTGACTCGTATTTATGACGGTTGCAGCATCCCGGAGTCACGTGATCCCCTCTTGCGACGAGCAAAGTCCATGGGGAAGCCAGATTCACTTAACAACCGTGTTGCTAACTTAACAACGGCAGTGATTTGCTTAGCAGCTATGTCTCACTTAGCAACAGAAATTTTAGGCTCAATTGTCATAAACCGAGGACTGTTTGTCATGGCTGATACGCCACACACTCCTGTTTGCAACCAGACGAGAGAAACGGGGAGGGGAGGAGGGAGAGTATTGGAGGGAATTGAAGGAATGCAAGTGAGTCCCAACATCCCAAGGTCAAAGGCTGGGAAAACCCAGCTGCTCAGATCGTTCCCAAAACAAAATGAAGGCAGTTGATTGGCGGACAATCCACCGTGGGGACGAAGCAAACAAAATGTTAAAAAGTTATGATATTTATGTAGTTACTTACCAAGCACGTCTAAATTATATTAAGGTAACCAAAATACCTTTGCAATCCCCAAGGCAGGTCACAACTTTTGAGCACCCCTAAGGTTTGGAAAGTGAAAGTCAAAAAATTTTGACGCGCCCTAAGAGGTCCAGGGGGAAAAGCGGGATTTGAACTACGCTGGTTTTCGCGCGAAAAAAAATTAGAGCTGGCTTTGCTACTTCTGTGCCTGTGTGGGATTATCGGCAAAGTTCTACGCTTGGCGGAATGAGGTCCCAGGAGTTCCTTTGGCTGCTCTTACCAACGGGACGGTTGACACGAAAAGCTGCTTAGGTCCCTGCGAGCCTAGCCTCCTCTGCGTTGGTGGGGTCATCGATGCCCGAAAATTCAAATTTTGAACTCTCTCAACTGAGCAGATGCCCTTTCCTCACCTAAGGGGTCACCTTCCTCCCCACCACACTTCCTGGAGACCCCCTAAGTAGCCCCCAACTCAAACAGGCTCTTGGACAGTTCTTCTGCTCTTGTGAATCTTTGTGATTCTGTTGAATTTTTATGAATTCTGATGATTCCTATGAATTCTGATGATCCTTATGAATTCTGATGATTCTTATGAATCCTTATGAATCCTTGATTCTGGTGAATTCTTGTGATTCTGGTGAATTCTGATGATTCTTATTAATTGTGATTCTTGTGAATTCTTTTGATTGTTATGACTTGTGATTCTTGTGAAGTCTGATGATTCTTATGAATTCTGATGATCCTTATGAATTCTGATGATTCTTATGAATTCTTGTGATTCTTATGAATTCTGATGATTCTTATGAATTCTGATGATTCTTATGAATTCTGATGATTCTTACGAATTCTTGTGATTCTTACAAATGCTTTTGATTCCTGTGATTCTTATGAATCCTTATGAATTCTTGATTCTGGTAAATTCTTGTGATTCTGCTGAATTCTTATGATTCTTATTAATTGTGATTCTTGTGAATTCTTGTGATTGTTATGAATTGTGATTCTTGTGAATTCTGTGATTCTTATGAATTTTTATGAATTCTGATGATTCTTATGAATTGTGATTCTTATGAATTCTGATGATTCTTATGAATTGTGATTCTTATGAATTCTGTTGATTCTTATGAATTGTGATTCTTGTGAATTGTGATGATTCTTATGAATTGTGATGATTCTTATGAATTGTGATTCTTGTGATTCTGATGAATTCTGATGATTCTTATGAATTCTGATGATTCTTATGAATTGTGCTTCTTGTGATTCTGATGAATTCTGATGATTCTTATGAATGCCTTTGATTCTTGTGATTCTTATGAATTCTTGTTATTTTTATGAATTCTTGTGATTCTTATGAATTCTTGTGAATTCTTTCAGATTCATAAGCTGCAGTCAGAGAACTTGCAGATCCGTCAGCAAGCAGGGCCCGTCCACCCGGCGGCCCCCACACCTACCGAGCGCCCCGAGCACAGCCACGCGCCCTCTGCCGTAACCGGAGCCCACCGGCGCGACCGCCACGCCTTCTCCATGTACGAGCCGGGCGCCAGCCCGCTCAAGCCCTTCAGCCAGCCGCCCATGGACGACTTGGTTAGCCGCCTGCAACCCTTCCACCCCGGGGTGAGTGTGCCTGCGGATCGTGGCTTGGGGGGGTTGAGCCGAACCTGTGGGTCTACGCGGCTGTTTAGCATTGGGCAAGTGGAGGTTGCAAAGTTTTTGAAGGAGGAAAAACGGCAGATGGCCATAGCTGCACAGATCGCGAAGAAGCGTGCAAGAAGTTGTGCACGGATCAAGGAAAAGTGTGACATAACACAGACTTGTTTTCGCTGTTCCAGGAATCGGAGGAAGACGGGATGTATTCCGTCCACAGCCAACCCAACATTTACCGAGTAAGTAAGTTTCCGGAGGAGACGGAACAGGCCCTGCCTTGCGTGTCTTCCTCTCTCTCTGGCTGCCCACTTTGGGGGTTTCCAAGACCCCCACCCCACCAGGGGATTTCCCCACTGCCCAGCCCTTGGTAAACCCAGCTGACCGAGCCTCCCTTCTTTTGGCCTTTCAGATCCGGAAGGGGGGCTCCATTTCGGCCATGCCGTTCCCTCCGTCGTCTTCTCCGTTGGTGGTGGGTCCGCCGGAGGGCAGCGGGCGCCACTTGGTGAGTGGAGGCAGCCTGCATTGGTAGGGGGCAGAGGGGGGGGGTCTTAGGAGCACATAAGGAAGGAGGGAGGGAGGGAGGATTAAGTCATAATTGTGAAAAACAATTATGAGAAAAGGAACAGGAAGGAGGGAAGGAAAGGAAGGGAGGGAGGGAGGAAGGAAGGAGGAAAGGAATGGATAGAGGGAAAGAGGAGAAAAGGGACACAGAAAGAAGAGGAAGGGAGGAAGGAAGGAAGGGAAGAGGGAAGGAAGGAAGGAAGGAGTCATTAGTGTGAAAAACAATTATAAGGAGAATACGAAGGAGAAGGAGGGAGGGGGAAAGGAAGGAATAGATGGAAAGAGAACAAAAGAGACAGGGAAAGAAGAAGTGAGGGAGGAAGGGAGGAAGGAAGGAAGGAAGAAATGTCATAAGTGTGAAAAACATGAAGGAAAAGAAGGAAGGAAGGAAAGGAAGGAAGGAAAGGAAGGAAGGAAGGAAGGAAGGAAGGAAGGAAGGACAAGAAAAGAGAAATACTTCGTCCATTTGGGGACAAAACTAATTTCTGGGGAGGCCTTGGTTGTTTGCTCTGGGACTGTGTTGCCATGGTGGAAACCCCCAGTGGCCCCCCCCCCCTCACAGCAAAGTGAATTTTCCCATAAACCCCTGCAGATGTCAGGATTCACTTCCGGGAAGCCCCTCCCCTTCAGATGGCTCTGGGCAGTGGAGTCCACCTAAGTCACCCCGTGAAACTCAATTTGCAAGCCTCCCAGCCCCCTCCCCATGCAACCACCCCCAATTCCATGGGCTGATTTCCCCCCCCCCTCTTTCTCCATCCTCCCCAGAGTGGGAAACTGGACCGGCACGGCAGCGGCACCGACAGCGACTACGACAACACGCAGGGAGGCGACCTGCCCCTTAGGTGAGCCGGCTCTCACCTGTCGAGGGGGGGGAGGGGGGGGCTGTCCGATTCCGTTCTGTGCTGGGGAGGGGAGGGGGCTCTGCAGACACTCTGCCGGGGGGGGGAGAGATCATCCAAACTTTGCTTTTGGCTTGAGATTTGACTTACTGACTCATTGATTATTGATTGATCGATTGATCACTTATTGACTTATTGATTTATTTATTGACTTATTAACTTATTGACTTATTGACATTGATCAAACTTCTTAAACTCCCATTTCCCTCGTAAAGGGTCTCTTTACAGTTTACAATTAAATTGCTAAAATATTAAAAAACCCAATACAGGTAGTCCTCGACTTACAACACTTCATGTAGTGTCCGTTCAAAGTTACAATGGCACTGAAAAAAGGGACGTACGACCGTTTTCACGCTTACGATCTTTGCAGCCTCCCCATGGGTGTCACGGAATAAAAATTCAGACCTTTGGCAACTGACTCATATTTATGACCGTCGCAGTGTCCCAAGGTCACGTGATCCCGTTTTGCGACCTTCTGACCAGCGAAGTCCACGGGATAGCCAGATTCGCTTAACAACGTGTCACTAACTTAACAGCAGTCATTCACTTAACAATTGTGACCAGAAAGGGAGAAAACTCACTTAACAAATGTCTCACTTAAGAACAGAAATTTGGGGTTCAATTGTGGCCGCACGTCGAGGACTACCTGCAATTTAAGATTTAAAAAAAATTAAAATAAAATGTAAAACAGCCTGATAACGTTACCCCCAAAATGTAATTTTTTGGGTTGATTTTATGGTTGGTTTTAAAATTTGATATTGATTTTAATTGAAATGTTTTAAATTATGGGCCAAATTTTATTTAATTATTTTAAATCTATTTTAACTTTTGTGTATGAATGTTTTATATTTGGCTGTTTACCGCCCTGAGTCAGTAAGGAGAAGGGCGGTATAGAAATCTGAAAAATGAATGAATGAATGAATGAATGAATGAATGAATGAATGAATGAATGAATGAATGAATAAATAAATAAATAAATAAATAAATAAATAAATAAATAAATAAATTTTTAGTGAGAGATTCGCACCCTTCTCCCCCGTGGTTGAGGCAAGGGAGGGAGGACTCACTCGAGGTGGTCATTCCGCTTTGCGTAACCTGCCCCTCCCTTGTCCTCGCCCCCTCCCACCTCCAGCTGCATGGACGGGAAACGCTTCCTGGAGCTGGGGAAGGAGGAGGATTTGCACCTGGAACCGGAGCTGCTGGAAGGGGACACGGACGGGGGTCTCCCCAGCACGGAGGACGTCATCCTCAAGACCGAACAGGTCACCAAGAACATCCAGGAGCTTCTGAGGGCCGCCCAGGAGTTCAAACACGACAGGTCAGGAAGGAGCTTCCCGCAGCCCTTTTGGGGGGTGGGGTCCTTCAATGCGGGGGTTGATTGAGGAGATCTTGCTAGCCAAGGATGATGGTCTTGGGGAAGGAGCAAGGGGTGGGTGATGAGGAAGCTCAATTACTTCGAGAAAGTCAAAATTGGGGTGTGTGGAGTGCCTTTGCCAGTGCATACACTTTAATAAATCTCTTTAATTTGATCATAATTCATTTAAATTCGATTTCAGTTGTTAAGGGAATGCCTGATGCTTCCCAAATGATGCCTTGGCTGGGGGATTCTGGGAGTGGAAGTCCACCCCTCTTAAAGCATGCTGGCTGGGGGATTCTGGGAGTGGAAGTCCACCAATCATAAAGCATTGCTGGCTGGGGAATTCTGGGAGTGGAAGTCCACCCCTCTTAAAGCATGCTGGCTGGGGGATTCTGGGAGTGGAAGTCCACCAATCATAAAGCATTGCTGGCTGGGGAATTCTGGGAATGGAAGTCCACCCCTCTTAAAGCATTGCTGGCTGGGGAATTCTGGGAGTGGAAGTCCTCCCCTCTTAAAGCATTGCTGGCTGGGGGATTCTGGGAGTGGAAGTCCACCAATCATAAAGCATTGCTGGCTGGGGAATTCTGGGAGTGGAAGTCCACCCCTCTTAAAGCATGCTGGCTGGGGATTCTGGGAGTGGAAGTCCACCAATCATAAAGCATGGCTGGCTGGGGGATTCTGGGAATGGAAGTCCACCCCTCTTAAAGCATTGCTGGCTGGGGAATTCTGGGAGTGGAAGTCCACCCCTCTTAAAGCATTGCTGGCTGGGGAATTCTGGGAGTGGAAGTCCACCCCTCTTAAAGCATTGCTGGCTGGGGGATTCTGGGAGTGGAAGTCCACCAATCATAAAGCATTGCTGGCTGGGGAATTCTGGGAGTGGAAGTCCACCCCTCTTAAAGCATGCTGGCTGGGGGATTCTGGGAGTGGAAGTCCACCAATCATAAAGCATGGCTGGCTGGGGGATTCTGGGAGTTGAAATCCACGCCTCTTAAAGCATTGCTGGCTGGGGAATTCTGGGAGTGGAAGTCCTCCCCTCTTAAAGCATTGCTGGCTGGGGGATTCTGGGAGTGGAAGCCCACCCCTCTTAAAGCAGGCTGGCTGGGGGATTCTGGGAGTGGAAGTCCTCCCCTCTTAAAGCATGGCTGGCTGGGGGATTGTGGGAGTGGAAGTCCTCCCCTCTTAAAGCACACTGGCTGGGGAATTCTGGGAGTGGAAGTCCTCCCCTCTTAAAGCACACTGGCTGGGGAATTCTGGGAGTGGAAGCCCACCCCTCTTAAAGCAGGCTGGCTGGGGATTCTGGGAGTGGAAGTCCTCCCCTCTTAAAGCATGGCTGGCTGGGGGATTGTGGGAGTGGAAGTCCATCCCTCTTAAAGCATTGCTGGCTGGGGGATTCTGGGAGTGGAAGCCCACCCCTCTTAAAGCACACTGGCTGGGGGATTCTGGGAGTGGAAGCCCACCCCTCTTAAAGCACACTGGCTGGGGAATTCTGGGAGTGGAAGCCCACCCCTCTTAAAGCACACTGGCTGGGGGATTCTGGGAGTGGAAGCCCACCCCTCTTAAAGCACACTGGCTGGGGAATTCTGGGAGTGGAAGTCCACCTGTCTTAAAGCATGCCGGCTGGGGAGTTCTGGGAAACCACATATTTTTTTTGGGGGGGGGAGTAAGTTCTCATTTCAAACAGTCACTAAACAGTTGTAAGTCGAGAAGTATCTGTATTTGATGCCGAACCCCATTATCTGCAAAACATTGGGGTCCCCTCGCCATGTAGGACAACGGACTTCCAGCTCAGCTCATTCTGGATCTTACTCTCTCCCTGTTCCCCCCCAGCAGCTTCGTCCCCTGTTCGGAGAAAATCCATACGGCGGTCACGGAAATGGCGTCGCTTTTCCCCAAGGTAAGGGGGCGAGAGGTCATTGCCCACCCACTTGCATTCCGGCTAAGGTGGGGTGTGGATGACGTTCCACTACGAAAGACCCTTCCCTGGGGTCTCCCCTCCTAGCTGGCTGCATCTCAGCAATCCTCAGTAAATCTCAGGGATCTCCAACTTTTGGAGTAGAGATGGGAAAGCTTGGGAAAAAAAACTCCAGAAAAATTGGGGGAAAAAACAGGGTTTTTTCCTGTTTTTTCTGGTTTTTTCGAAAGCCAATGGCTTTTCGAAAAACCAAAAAACTAGTGTTCCCCCCCCAATTTTTCTGGGTTTTTTTTCCAGGTGTTCTTGGGAAGTTTACAACTTCTGGACTGCAACTCCCAGAATTCCCTAGCCAGCCAATTCTGGGAATTGAAATCCCCAGGACTCAAAGTTGCATGGCTGGCCGGGGAATTCTGGGAATTGAAGTCCCCAGGACTCAAAGTTGCATGGCTGGCCGGGGAATTCTGGGAATTGAAGTCCCCAGGACTCAAAGTTGCATGGCTGGCCGGGGAATTCTGGGAATTGAAGTCCCCAGGACTCAAAGTTGCATGGCTGGCGGGGAATTCTGGGAATTGAAGTCCCCAGGTCTCAAAGTTGCATGGCTGGCTGGGGAATTCTGGGAATTGAAGTCCCCAGGACTCAAAGTTGCATGGCTGGCTGGGGAATTCTGGGAATTGAAGTCCCCAGGACTCAAAGTTGCATGGCTGGCTGGGGAATTCTGGGAATTGAAGTCCCCAGGACTCAAAGTGCCCAAAGTTGAACATCTCTGATCAAAAGAAAAGGCAAGAGGATTAACACTTGTAGACTTCAACTCCCAGAATGCCGGCTGAGGAATTCTGGGAGTTGAAGTCCACAAGTTGCAAAATTGCCAAGGTTGGAGTCCGCTGCAGTAAAGGATGGGGGATCAGGAGGAGAATTTGCAGTGGCGCGAGAGAAGGGAAGGCGCTATTACAGAATCATGGGGGCTTCGAGTTGGGGGAATTGGAGCTGGATGGAGCAGCCCCTCCCCCCTAATCCACCCTATGCTGTAACATTTGCACTGGACGTAAAATGCACTGAGTTGTGCAAACACTTCGTATAAATTCACATTATTTGGGTCATCTGGTTATCAACTGAAAAGATGCCGAGGTTACCATATTGTCCTTACAGGTAGTCCTCGACTTGCAACCACAGTTGAGCCCCAAATTTCTGTCGCTAAGCGAGACAGTTAAGTTTTGCCCCATTTTACAACCTTTCCTGCCATGGTTGTTAAGTGAATCACTGCAGTTGTTAAGTGAGTCACACGGTCGTTAAGTGAATCTGGATTCCCCAGTTGACTTGGCGTGTCAGAAGGTCGCCAAAGGGGATCACGTCACCCCCGGGGGGACACTGCGACTGTCATAAATATGAGTCCGTTGCTGAGCATCTGAATTCTGATCACGTAACCACAGGGAGGCTGCAACGGTCGTAAGTGTGAAAAACGGTCCTAAGCCCCTTTTTTTTTCGTAACTTCAAACAGTCACTAAGTGAACTGTTGTAATTCGAGGACTAACTGTAAGATGCTTGCTGCCAAGAGCTTGAATTTTGACCTTGGGGATGCTCCAATGGTCGTTAAGTGCGAAAAACAGTCACGAGTCCCTTTTTTTAAGGGGAGGGGGGGGCATTGTAGCTTCGAACGGTCACTAAGTGAACCGTCGTAAGTGGAGGACTGCCTGTATTCTGGGCTTCTGACTCTCGGCGTCCCTCTCGCCCGCAGAAACCGGCCCTGGAGACGGTGCGCAGCTCCCTCCGCCTGCTCAACGCCAGCGCCTACCGGCTGCAGAGCGAATGCCGCAAGACGGTGCCGCCGGAGCCTGGCGCGCCCGTGGACTACCAACTCCTGACGCAGCAGGTCATCCAGTGCGCCTACGACATCGCCAAGGCCGCCAAGCAGCTGGTCACCATCACCACCCGGGAGAAGAAGCAGTGAGGGTGGGAGGGCCCCCCCTTCCTCGTCGTCTCCCCCCCCCCCAATCCCCCGGGGCCGGCTGCTATGCCCGCCCGGAAGTCTCCTTCCTCTGCTTGGCGCAACCCGGGCACCGATAAAAAGAGGAGGGGGAACAAGACAGGCGAGGGCAGCCTGGGCAGTCCAGAAACTGTTTGTGTAAATACCCCCTCCCTCTGTCTCCTCCCACCCCCCCCCCACAACCCACCCCGGGAAGGACCATCCGAGCGGCTCTCCCCCCATATATAGTGCGTGGATCTGTCCATCCGTATGCCCCCCCCCTTTCCCCATCCGTGCCCTCCTCTGTCTGTATAGAGAGAGACCAAGTGTATTTATCTGGCAAATCCCCCCTCCCCAATAGTGTTAACACTGGAATAGCGACGTCGAGGAGCCACTGAGATTGGAGCAGCCCCCCCCTCTGAAAAAAAAAATCTGGGCTCTTCTCCCCCTCTTCCTCTCCCCCGCCCCCCCACCGGAAGCAAAGACTAACCTCTCCTCTTTGCAATCCATATTATTTTTCTCCCCTCGTTTTTCTCGCTTCGTTCCTGCATCCTGCGGTTTTGCTGGCGGGGGACGAGAGCGGGGGGGGGGTATTGTGTGTGTGTATGTGTGTGTGTGTGTGTGTGTGTCTCCAGTCGGCCCCCCCCTCCTTCCCGAAAGCTGTGAAGCTGAGGCCAGTCGTGGAGATAGAGGTGGGGGGGGGGCAGGAGGGTACCCTGGGCACTGCGCTGGAATCTCTGGTTTCGAAATCTTGTACATTTGTAACAAATAAAAAGAGGATGCCAACGGCACCCGGGCGTGTGGCTTGGCAGGGGGCCGGATGGGCAGGGGTCTCGCCGTGCCCTGAGACATTTGGAGGGGGGCCTGGGGGGGGGCAGGGAACTCAGCCTTGGGGGGCTGTTGAGGGAGTCGGTCTGTTGCAGGGACCCAGGAGATGGGGAGGGGGGGTTAAGTGGGGTGATTATATTAATTCAATTTATATGCCGCCTTTCTCCGGAGAATCAGGGCGGCTAAAATTAAGATTGAATCCAAGGTGTGTCAACCCAGCTATAATATCCCTTGGTGCTCCCTGAGCTGCGTTGTTTTCTCGCAGACGTTTTAGGACCCAACTAGGTAACATCATCTGTGCTAAAAGTGTTAGACGACATAGATGATGTCAATGCATGGATGATGTTACTTAGTTGGGTCATGAAACGTCTGCAAGAAAACCCCACCAAGTTCCGAGATCACAAAGGACCCCCACAGTCCTCCTCCTCCTCCTCGCTTCTAACACTGATAATGTTACCTAGTTGGGTCATGAAACGCCTGCGAGAAAACCACCATGTTCAGAGAGCACCAGGGACCCCACAGTCCTCCTCCTCTCCGCAAACCCCCTTCCTTCTGGGACTGATGATGTTCCCTAGTTGGGTCATGAAACGTCTGCAAAAAAACCGCACCAAGTTCCGAGATCACAAAGGACCCCCACAGTCCTCCTCCTCGCTTTTAACACTGATAATGTTACCTAGTTGGGTCATGAAACGTCTGCGAGGAAACCCACCGCAAGCTCAGAGAGCACCAGAGAGCCCACAGTTTCTTTCCTTCTCCATCTCCTCCCCCTCCTGGGAAACCCCACTCCCTTGTAGCTCTGATGATACTACCTAGTTGGGTAATAAAACGTCTCCCAAGAAAACCACCGAGCTCGAGAGAGTAACGGGAACCCCTCATTTCAACCTTGAGCTACAAATATTCTCCTTTATCGGTGAGGAGCTGCCAGGTTCACACCATAATTTTCTCTGTTGTGGCGAGCCAACCTTTGTCTTGACCAGGGCGGTTAAAAAAGGTTGAGATGTGAATTCTGCATTTTGGATTTTTTTGGTGCCCTCCCCCACGCATGGAAGAGACTGACCCAGGGAGGGGACTTGAACTCAGCACTCTGGAGTTCCACCCGTCACCTACCCAGTGTATGGACTTCCACTCCCAGAATCCCTAGTTCCCAGCCAGAGGGGATTCTGGGAGTTGAAGTCCCGACGTGCAAAAGATGCCACGGATGAGGGACGTTGAATTCAATCATCCATAAGAGACACAAGGAACCCTCGACTTATGACAACTGGGGCTCGAGTTTCCGTTGCTAAGCAAGGTTGAGGGCGTTCCCCAATTTTGCAATTTATTTTTTGCCATCTCTGGAGGTTTTTAAGAAGATACTGGAGAGCTATTTGTCTGGAATGGTATATAAAGTCTTCTGCTTGAGTAGGGGGTTGGACTAGAGCAGGGGTCTCCAACCTTAGTAACTTTAAGACTTGTGGACTTCAACTCCCAGAATTCCTCAGCCAGCAAAGCCGGCTGAGGAACTCTGGGAGTTGAAGGCCGCAAGTCTTCAAGCAAAGCCGGCTGAGGAATTCTGGGACTTGAAGGCCGCAAGTCTTCAAGCAAAGCCGGCTGAGGAATTCTGGGACTTGAAGGCCACAAGTCTTCAAGCAAAGCCGGCTGAGGAATTCTGGGAGTTGAAGGCCACAAGTCTTCAAGCAAAGCCGGCTGAGGGATTCTGGGAGTTGAAGGCCACAAGTCTTCAAGCAAAGCCGGCTGAGGGATTCTGGGAGTTGAAGGCCGCAAGTCTTCAAGCAAAGCCGGCTGAGGAATTCTGGGACTTGAAGGCCGCAAGTCTTCAAGCAAAGCCGGCTGAGGAATTCTGGGAGTTGAAGGCCGCAAGTCTTCAAGCAAAGCCGGCTGAGGAATTCTGGGACTTGAAGGCCGCAAGTCTTCAAGCAAAGCCGGCTGAGGAATTCTGGGACTTGAAGGCCGCAAGTCTTCAAGCAAAGCCGGCTGAGGAATTCTGGGACTTGAAGGCCACAAGTCTTCAAGCAAAGCCGGCTGAGGGATTCTGGGAGTTGAAGGCCACAAGTCTTCAAGCAAAGCCAGCTGGGGAATTCTGGGAGTTGAAGGCCACAAGTCTTCAAGCAAAGCCAGCTGAGGAATTCTGGGAATTGAAGGCCACAAGTCTTAAAGTTACTAAGGTTCGAGATCCCTGGACTAGAAGACCTGTTGTTCTGTGTTCTCAATCGCTGCAGTTGTTAAAGTGAATCATACGGTCGTTAAGCAAATCGGCTTCCCCCGCTGACTTTGGCTGTCGGTATCCAGCCAGGAAGCTTGCAAGCAATGGTCAGATGTTTGCTTTAACCAGGATGCTTTAACCATCATTAATACATGCGGGTTGCCAAGCACCCGAATTTAGATCGTATGATTGTGGGAATGCTGCAACGGTCATAAGTGCGAGGAGTCAGATATTTAGTGCCGTTGTAACTTTGAACAGGGAGCTAAAGAACGGTCGTAAGTCAGGGTCTACCTGTATAGTGTGTTCCTTTCCATGCCGTCTTTCACATCGCAACAATTTGCCCATAATAATATAAGGTCTCCTTCCTTGAGCAGGGGGTTGGTCTAGAAGACCTCGGAGGTCCCTTCAAGCTCTAGGATTCTATGCAGCAGATAAAAACACGGTTTGACGTGAACTCAGAGTCTTTGGGTGGAACCCGGTGCCAGTGTGAGCAGGGTGCAAAGAACGGGTGTGATGCTTCGGGTAGCTGTATGTAGGAAAATATATTTTATTGAGTAAGAAAAACAAATGCAGCGGTCAAGGCCGGAGCCCCTCCCTCCTTGGACGGTGGGCTTTGGGCTGGTGGCCCCTCCAAACAGGCCGTGCCGGGCGAGGCCTTCAGGCGGAGCTGTCGTCCTCGCTGGAGGAGCTGGGCAGGAGCAGCCGCGGTGGCTGCCGTGGGCGCTTGGTCCGTCTGGGCCGCGAGAAGAGACGGCGTTTCATGACGGCTGCAGGAGGGAAGGAGGGAGGGAGGAATAGGAGGAAGGGAATAAGAGAAGAAGGGGAGAGAGGGAGGGAGGGAGACGGGAAGAAGGAAGAGAATAAGGGAAGGGAAGGAGGGAGAGAGGAAGGAAGGGAGATGGAAAGAAGGAAGAATAAGGGAAGGAGAGAAAGGAAGGGACGAAGAGATGGGAAGAAGGAAGAGAATAGGAAAGGAAGGGAAGGGAAGGAGGGGAAGGGAGGGAGATGGGAAGGAAGAATAAGAAGGGAGGGAGAGAGGGAGGGGGGAGATGGGAAGAAGGAAGAATAAGAAGAAGGGAAGGAGAGAAAGGAAGGGTGGGAGGGAGATGGGAAGAAGGAAGAGAATAGGAAGGGAAGGGAAGGAGAGGGGAAGGGAGGGAGGGAGATGGGAAGGAAGGGATGGAGAGAGGGAGGGGGGAGATGGGAAGAAGGAAGAATAAGAAGAAGGGAAGGAGGGAGGGAGGGAGATGGGAAGAAGGAAGAATAAGGGAAGGAGAGGGAGGGAGAGATGGGAAGTAGGAAGGGAAGGGAAGGGGAAGGAAGAGGGAGATGGGAAGAATAAGAAGAAGGGAAGGAGAGAAAGGGAGGGAGGGAGATGGGAAGAAGGAAGAAAATGGGAAGGGAAGGAGGGAATGAGGAAAGAAGGGAGGGAGATGGGAAGGAAGAGAATAAGGGAAGGAAGGGAGGAAGGAAAAAGGAAGGAGAGAAAAGGGAAAAAGTAAGGAAGAGGAAAAGAAAGAGGAAAGGAGAGAGGAAAGAAGACGGGAGGAAGGAAGGAAGGGAAAATGGAGAGGAATGGGAAGGAAGAAGGATGTAAAGAAGGAAGAAAAGAGGGAGGGAGATGGCATCAGAGGGTGGCACCAACTGGCACCAGCCATCATAATCTGCCCTCAGAGGGCAGCAGATCCTGGAAAGCCAAGATTGCTGCCAGCATGTATTGGAAGACACCCCCCCCCCCAGTTGGGGCAGGTCTGCCATGGGGCTGAGGTTACTAACTGGCTGCCTATCAAGAAATCACTTTCGGGGGGGTGGTGGAGGGGAATTCTGGGAGTTTGGAAAACGGCACCTCTTAAAGCAGAGCTCTCCAACCTTGGCAACTGAGGAATTCTGGGAGTTGAAGTCCACAAGTCTTAAAGCTGCCAAGGTTGAGGAAGGCTGCTCCAGAGGCCGGTTGGCATCTGCCTTGGCGATCAAACTCTGCCCTGTTTTTACTTTGCCATTTTTGCTAAATATTAGCAGTCCTCAACTTACAACCTCAGCTGAGACTTTCCGTCGCCAATCAAAGCGATTGCTGAGTTGCATCCAATTTTACAATTTTACACTGCCCTTGCTAAGCAACTCACGTGGTCATTAAGAATGCACTGTGGTCGTAAGTTGAGGACTCGCTGTATTCGGCAACTGCGCCCCAAATTGGGTGCATCTGCCCCCCCCCCACCCCCCACCCTAAGACCACTGGTCCCATGGCCTGCACTTACCGGCCACCGTCTCGCGCCCCTCCTCGCTGCTGGTCATCCAGTAAAGACTCGGCCCGCGTCGGCACTTCCGATGCAGACGGGTGTAGAGCACGGCCAGGGTCAACAGCACCAGCAAGAAGGTCAGGGCACTGGCAGCCCAGGCTGCTTCCTCCGTGCGGGGAGTGGGCACACGGAGACCCCCCTGCCGAGCCTCCATTTCCTGGACCATCACTGTAGCCTGCTGGCTGTCCGGGCACCGGCACCCGGCCTCGTGGGCTGCCCCGACCTTCGTGGCCGTGCTGGACAGAGTTGGTTGCACGCCTCGCTTGGTGGCATGGTGATGCCCGGGTACCATGTTGGCAGCCCCCAAATGATTTGGGAGGGTCCTTTGGGCCCGGTCAGCTGGCTTCCAAGGGTCCTTCTCTTCCCTAAAGGTGGGCTGAGCTAGAGTCAAGCGGCTTTGGTCCTCCTGGGCATGGCCGTCCTTTGCTGCCAGTCTCTTGGTGCCACTCGGGGCAGGGTGAGGGAGGAAAATGGCCCTCCTTTGCCTGCCGTGTGCCCAAAATTGCTGGAAAATTGGCAGCTTCTCCCAGAGGTTTAACAGCTTCTGGAGGGACTGGAAATTTGAAGGATTTGGGGGAAAAAATAGCAGATTGAGCTACATCCTTGACTTACGACCACAGACTTTCTGAGCCAAACTTTTCTGTCGTTAAGCGAAACATTTAAGTTCATTTTGCCCCACTTTACAACCTTTCTGTCCACTGTTGTTAAGTAAGCCACTGCTGTGGTTAGTAGCACATACAACCAAAATGGAGGCCAAAATTCCTGTTGTTAAGTGAGGCACTGGTTAAGTGAGTCCTGCCCCATTTTACGACCTTTCTGGCCACAGTCGTTGAGTGAATCCCTGCAGTTGATAAGTGAGTAACCTGTGAATCTGTCTTCCCCCATGGACTTTGGTTGTCAGAAGGTCGCGACCCCCAGGACTCTGCGACTGTCATAACTATGAGCCAGCTGCCAGATTTTGATCACATGACCGTGGGGGATGCTGCTGCGGTCGTTAAGTGTGAAAAACAGTCACAAGTAGTTTTTTTTTTCAGGGCCACTATAACTTTGGACGGTCACTAAACGAACGGTCGTAAGGCGAGGACCACCTGCAAACATTCGTGGTGAATGTAATGAAAGGAATGTAATTCCTTTCTTAAGTGATTTTTCCTGCTCTGCATTCCAAAGCCTGCCTTTTCCTAGAGCAAACTCAGCCCTCTTCCTTCTTGACCTCCTGGCCTGACCCCCCCAACCCGCCCCTCCCCTATTTTACCTGCTGCGCTGGGCACGCATCTCTGCCCGTCCCCTTCTGCGGCCACCGACGACGGAGGTGGGTCTCCAACCCAGAGGCAGCGAAGGCCACATCGACTTTGGCCGTGTGGGAGGTGGAGCCCCGGGGGATCCAGGCGAGGGGCTGGAAGAGAGAGGATGGCGGAAATAGGGGGTCACCCATTCCTGTCCCCCAAGGTCTCAATGACAGGAGCCCTCGCTCACACTCTGGGGAGGGGGACGACGGGCCCTAGCAGGAAGAATCGGGTGAGGAAGATTTAGAATGAGGTGGGGGGGAGCAGAAGGGTGATGGGAGTTGGTTACTTTGGAAAGACCCCCCCCCCCGGCCGTTTGGGTACAAGACCAGCGGAAACTGCCATCTCTATGGTTGAAGCGGGGTGGTCAAAGAGCCAGATGAAGATAGAAAGTTGGAGAAAGAGAAAGAAATATGGAGAGATGGAGAGAGAGAAAGATGGAGAGAGAAAGTAAAAGAGGGAGAGAGAAAGGTGGAAGAGAGAGAAAGATGGAGAGAGATGGAGAGAAAGATGGAGGAAGATGGAGAAAGAAAAAGATGGAGAGAGATAAAGAGATGGAGAGAGAGAAAGATGGAGAGAGAAAGAAAAAGATGGGGAGAGAGAAAGACGGAGAAAGTAAAAGAGGGAGAGAGAAAGATGGAGATAAAGAGATGGAGAGAGAGAAAGAGGTGGAGAGAAAGATAGAGATGGAGAAAGAAAGAAAGATGGAGAGAGACAGATGGAGAGAGAAAAAGATGGAGAGAGAAAGAAAAAGATGGGGAGAGAGAAAAATGGAAGAGAGAAAGATGGAGAGAGAAAAAGATGGAGAGAGAAAAAAAAGATGGGGAGAGAGAAAAATGGAAGAGAGAAAGATGGAGAGAGAAAAAGATGGAGAGAGAGGGAGAGAAGAAGAAGAAAAGGTGGAGGAGGAGGAGAAGAGGAAGAAGAAGAGGAGGAGGAGGAAGAAGAGGAAGAAGAAGACACCCCAAATTTGCTTATTCCAGAAGGTACCGTATTTTCCGGCGTATAAGACGACCCCCGACTTTTCCTGTTAAAATATAGGGTTTGGGCTATACTCGCCGTATAGGACTACCCCTCTTCCAACGCACACCAGATAAAAATTAAAAAACATCAACTGGCTCACCCACAATGGCCCCTGCAACAAGCAGGAACCTCACACAGCCACAAAAAGCCACAAAACCCAACTTTACACACACAAAATTCCACATACAGCTTTGTGAGATTTTTTTTGTGCTTGTGTAGTTAGAGTGAAACACTACAGAAACACACTAAATCTCAGAAAGCTACACAAATATTATTTTATTTTATTTTTATTTTTATATGAAAGCTAAATTTAAAACTTCCTAAACTTTAAATGGCTAGGTCTAAAAAAGAACAAGTAAAAAAAAACCCCAACTAACTTTTTTTTAAAGCTCCCAAAGGGGAAAAAAAACTTACCCAATAGAACAGGGGTCTCCAACCTTGGCAACTTTAAGACTCGTAGACTTCAACTCCCAGAATTCCTCAGCCAGCTTTGCTTTGCTGGCTGAGGAATTCTGGGGGTTGAAGTCCTCCTTGATTGCAGGCAGGGAGTGGCTTGCTGATGGAATGGATTGCAGGCAAGGGAAGCAAGGCAAGCGTTGCGACTAGCAGCTAAGGCAAGCAAGCTGGAGGGAGAAAACTTTTTTTCTTTTACATGGCTCTGGCGATCCCAGTTGAGTTGCCTGATTATTTATTTATTTATTAGATTTTTATACCGCCCCCTCTCCGAAGGACTCGGGGCGGTGAACAGCCAAAGTTAAAAACATACAATATAAACAATTAAAATACGTTTAAAACAGAATTAAATCTAAAATGGCTCCCCAAATTAAAATGCCTTACCCATACCCCTATAAAAAGATGAATTTAAAATTTAAAAATTTAAATTTCCACATTTAAAAAGGGGGAAGATTTAGGCCAGGCCAGCTTGATAAAATAGAAAAGTCTTAAGCGCGCGGCGGAAGGTGCGCAGATCCGGGATCCTACGTATCTCCGGGGGGAGCTCGTTCCAGATGGTAGGTGCCCCCACAGAGAAGGCTCTCCCCCTGGGGCCGACAGCCGACATTGTTTGGCTGACAGCACCCGGAGGAGCCCCTCTCTATGGGAGCGTACTGGCCGGTGGGAGGCTATTGGTGGTAGCAGGCGGTCCCGTAAATAACCAGGTCCTAAGCCATGGAGCGCTTTGAAGGTGATAACCAGAACCTTGAAGCGCACTCGGAGACCACCGGGAGCCAGTGCAGCTCGCGCAGGAGAGGTGTCACATGGGAACTCCATGTCGCTCCCATCACCACCCGCGTGGCCGCACTCTGCACCAGTTGGAGCCTCCGGGTGCACCTCAGGGGGAGCCCCATGTAGAGAGCGTTGCAGTAATCCAGACGAGAAGTAACAAGGGCATGAGTGACTGTGTGTAGGGAGTCCCAATCTAGATAGGGATGCAACTGGCGGATCAGGCGAACCTGATGAAAAATCCTCCCGGACACGGCCGTCACATGCTCTTCTAACGACAGCCGTGAATCCAGGAGGACACCCAAGTTGCGAGCCCCATCCGTGGGGGCCAATGATTCGCCCCCAATAGCCAGCGATGGCACTAGCTGACTATATCGGGACGTCGGAAACCACAGCCACTCGGTCTTGGATGGGTTGAGCCTGAGCCTGTTCCTCCCCATCCAGATCCGTACGGCCTCCAGGCACTGGGACATCACTTCAAGGGCATCGTTGGGGTGGTCCGGGGTGGAGATGTACAGCTGGGTGTCATCTGCGTACTGATGGTACTTCACCCCAAAACCACGGATGATCTCGCCCAGCGGCTTTACATAAATGTTGAACAAAAGGGGCGAGAGGATCGATCCCTGCGGCAGCCCACATATGAGGGGCCTCGGGGTCGACCTCTGCCCCCCTGTCAACACAGACTGCGACCGGTCGGAGAGAAAGGAGGAGAACCACCTTAGTACGGTGCCTCCCACCCCCAACTCTTCCAACCGGTGCAGCATGATACCATGGTCGATGGTATCAAAAGCCGCTGAGAGGTCTAACAGGACCAGGACAGAGGAGCAGCCCCTGTCCCGAGCCCTCCAGAGATCATCAACCAACGCGACCAATGCCGTTTCCGTGCTGTATCCAGGCCTGAAACCCGACTGGAACGGATCCAGATACGACGCTTCATCCAGGTACTGGGGAAGCTGTCCCGCAACCACACTCTCAACAACCTTCGCCACAAAACGAAGGTTGGAGACTGGACGATAATTAGCCAATATTGCTGGGTCCAGGGAAGGCTTCTTGAGGAGGGGCCTCACCACCGCCTCCTTAAGGGCGGCGGGGAAGACACCCTCACCCAATGAAGCATTTATAATCCCCTGGAGCCAGCCTCGCGTCACCTCCCGGGAAGCCAGCACTAACCAGGAGGGACACGGGTCCAACAAACATGTGGTCGCGTTCAATCTACCCAGAATCCTGTCCACGTCATCTGGGGTCACAGGATCAAACTCATCCCAGATAACAGTCTCAAGACCTGTCTCCGTCACTCTCGCTGGATCTACCCAGTCGGAGTCCAGACCTGTCCGAATCTGAGTGATTTTGTCATACAGATACTGAACAAAATCCTCGGCTCTACCCTCCAAGGGATCTCCCGCGCTTCCTGGTGGAGCAGGGAGCGGGTCACCCTAAACAGGGCGGCCGGGCGATTATCTGATGACGCAATAAGAGCAGCAAAATGCGTACATCTCTACCACATCCATCTTTTCTGATATTTCTGGGAGCTTTGGCAAGTTGTTTAGCAGATCGTCAGGGCTTGGATCGCCAGAGCCTTTCGGGCTGGTCTGCCTGGTTACAGGAGAACGACCCCCGGCGTATAAGACGACCCCCGACTTTTGAGAAGATTTTCATGTGTTAAAAAGTCGTCTTATACACCGGAAAATATGGTAACTGGACATTCTTCATTTTTTTTTCTTTGAAAACATTTCCTGCCTAATCTTCATTCCTCTTACTTCCGTGTTTCCTCTCACTTCTCTAAGCAGGGCCTCTAAAGTTAATACAAATAGCAATGGGGAAAGGGGACATCCCTGTCTTGTACCTCTACGAATTTGAATTCTCTCCGTCTCCTCTCCATCTATGAGAACTCTTGCAGTCTGCTCCCGGTAGATAGCTCGAATTGCCCGAATAAAATTCCCACCAAACTCCATATATTCCAATTGAGAAATCATAAATTCCCAACTGATTCTGTCAAACGCCTTTTGGGCGTCAACAAAAATTAAAGCTAATTGTTTATCCGGGCGATTTTTGAAAAATTCTAATGTATTCATGATAATTCTAAGATTATCTCGTAGATATCTATTAGGAAGGAAGCCGTTTTGGTCTGAGTGAATGAATTGGTTAAGGAAGCAGCTAAGCCTAGCTGCAAGAACCCCCGCAAATATCTTATAATCAGAGTTCAGTAATGATATTGGTCTATAGTTCTTAATAAGAGATAGATCAGTTCCTTCTTTTGGGATAATAGAAATATAAGCCTCAGTCCAAGATACTGGAACCTGAGCCTCTTTCATAACCGCATTGAATAAATCCGTCATGTGTCTTCCTATCACGTCAAACACTATTTTGTATAATTCAACTGGAAGGTTATCTCTACCCGGGGTTTTGCCATTCGCCTGTGCTTTCATAACTGTTTCTACTTCCTCCATTGTAAATTCCGCATTAAGAATTTCCTTCATTGCTTCCGAGACTTTAGGCAAGTCTGTCTTTTCCAAATATTTTCGAATTTCACAGATATTTTCCTCTCCTTTCTGATAAAGCTGTGTGAAAAAATCCTGAGCTACCATTCTCTTGCCTTCCTTAGTACAATGGAAATTCCCAATTACATCTTTCAGCCCTTCTATTCTCCGTTGTTCCTGCTCCTTTCTAAGCCGGTAAGCCAACCATTTTCCTGTTTTATTCGCCCTTCCAAAAAATTTTTGTTTAGTCCACTTTAGTTTATTTGCTAATTCCTCTTGATCTAATAATTTAATCTGGTGTTGCCAGTACTCCCTTTCCTCTATCAATGTTGTCTGGGTTAATCCATTTTGCATCCTTTCTTCCACCCGTTGTAATTTATTCAAGAGGTTGTCTCGGTGTTTCTTACCCGCCCTATGTTTGTCAATCATATATTTGATTAACCATCCCCTCATCACTGCCTTAACCGTATCCCATGTATTGTATATCATCCTTCTATTATTCCTGATTTGCCTCCCAGGGAGGAATCCATTTTGATCACTGTGTATTAATTTATTCAAAATTATTTTTAGCCTTCCTGCTAAGATGCCCATATAAATTTTGTAGTCCGTATTCAGGAGGGAGATCGGTCTATAATTTTTAATTAATTTTGGATCCTCTCCTTCTTTTTGGAGGAGTGTAATATACGCCTCTCTCCAGGATTCTGGAATTTTGGATTCTGTTAGGGCCTCATTATAAATTTCTAACAGCTTTGGTAATAGAATTTCCTCCAGATCTGAATTTTTATAGAATTCTCCTGGGAGTCCATCTGGGCCTGGGGATTTATTCTTTTTGAGTTTAGATATTACCATCTTTAATTCTATCATCGTTATTTCCTTATTAAGTATTTCTTTATCCTCTTCGGGGGGGGTCACGGGATCCTCTTTTGCGACCTTCTGACAAGCCAAGTCAACGGGGAAGCCAGATTCGCTTAACAACCGTGTCACTAACTTAACAACCGCAGTGATTCGCTTAACAGTGGCAAGCAAGGTCGTAAAACGGGGCAAAGCTCAGTTAACGGCCGTCTCGCTTAGCGACGGGCATTTTGGGCTGAGTTACGGTGACAGTTTGAAAAACTTGCAGGTTTGACAAGACCCTTCAGCAGAGAAGAAGAATTCTGTGAGACCCAAAGGATCACAACACCCAGTGTTATGAAATGGAGGAGAACGCAACCCTGCGTCCGGGAGTCCTCGTAGTTGTGACAATTCACCTGTCGCCAGGAAGGTTCTGATCAGGAAACCTCTCTGGTCCATGAAGGCAGCCTTGTTCTCCTGCAAAAAAGGGGAAAACAGTGGCTGAGCACCCCCAAAAATTTCCTCTTTTACCATCTGCACCCCTGCAGCTGCTGTGGGTGCTGAGGCTGCCTGCCCCACTTGGGTTGGGCCTCGGGGAGACCCGCTGAGGATGTGGGTCAGAAAAGTTCCGAGACCCCCCTTTGACACACGTCAAAAGGGGCAGGACTTTCCACGAGTCTCGCTGCCATCTTGAATTTTTTGAGACCCTCCCCTCCCCTCCGTCTTCATTGAGACCCCCAACCTGCTTCTTTTCAACTCCCCCCTTTTTTTTTTTGCAAAAAAAACTTTTTTTAAAAAAACACACACAAATAAACATACAAATCATCTTTTTGGAACAGAGCATTGATCCGGTCATAAATTTGTTCAATTTTTTGTTCATTTTTAACAGAATCTTATGTATTCTATTTTTGCCATAACACTTATTTCTTAATCTTGGCTCACATATCTCAACTATTACCGTCTTATAAAAAGCTTACTCATATTAACTTAATCAAAACAATTCCCCTTCTATTAATCCACCTTGAATCTTAATTCAGATAATACCTCATAATACATTTCACCATTCTTACCCTAACCCCTCACTATTAACAATACAGTTCAAACATGTTTATATTTCAGAATCTTATTTCCATTTCTAAAACTTCCTTACATTTATTATTACTTCATATAATATTCCTTAAATCGTTATTTCATTATTATTTCATCAGATTTAAATCTTATCTCTAAACTTTAGAGATAAGATTCTTAACCGATGAGCCAAATTGGCTTAATCATCTTATATTCACATTTTATATGTATGTTATGTTAACTGTTCACCGCCCTGAGTCCCTCAGGAGAAGGGCGGTATAGAAATTAATTAATTAATTAATTAATTAATTAAATAATTAAATAAATAAATAAATAAATAAATAAATAAACAAACTTAAAAATATAGCAATTTAATATTTAAACAGAGTTCTTAATTCAACTAATACTACATAGTACAATTCCCAATTACTTCTCTAAATTCTGTCTATTTAGCAATACCATTTATATAAAAACCAATTATGTAATTCTTATTTATAAATCATAGTTTCAACTCCTTTTTATTGACAAGCAAGAAAAAAAGGAGGCGAAAAAATATTAAACCCCCTAGAGAAGGGATGCCCCCTCATTCCTGCCTTCTCTTGACAACTCTGCCACCGAGCCTGCCCCCACGTGGGTTGAAAATTGGTGGCAAATTAGGGCTTTATAAAAGTTTATTTCTTCAGTGTTTCTCCATTTGAGGGCCCTTTTAAGATGTGTGGACTTCAACTCCCAGAATTCCCCAGCCAGCTAATTCGAGAGTCCAGTATGGACTATGCTGGCTGGGGAATTCTGGGAATTGAAGTCCATACATCTTAAAGGCATATTAAATTGACAAAGGTTGCTTTAAGTATACAAATTAAATAAAATAAATAATAAATAATAAGTAAAGTGTGATTCCCTCTCTGTATGAGGTCTCTGTTTGTATGTTTGCGTATCATAAGATAATTTGCATAGGAGTTGGGGGCTTTAAAAGCCCCTTTCCCGAATGCCAGCCCTGATGCCAGTTTCTTGCTTTTTGGCAGCTCCTGAGTTTGGCTCTTGGGGGAATGGTCTTTCTCAAGGAGGGGGGGCAGCTTTGCCCCCCAGGGAGAAGTGCCAAGGCTCAGACCCTCTGCAGCTGCTCTGGCCCAGCACCTGGCAACTCTGCGGGCAACAGGTGGCACTGCCAACTTGGGATCTGCTTGGCACAGTTGGGACAGACTGCGGCTGCCACTTGGGCAGCTGCTGATTGGTCCAGGGCAAAGAGGGAGGGACCCCTGGTTTTCCGGGCAGCCAATGGGGGAGCCCCCAGAAATTTCAGAAATATAAGCAGAAAACAAGTCTGGCTGGGTGGGTCTCAAAGTAAGCCAGCAAAAGGAACGTGGCTGGTGGGTCTTAAAATCCACCTGGTTTTTTTTTACCCAGGAAAGTCAGAGCATTTTGCAAGAGCTGGGCAGGCGGCATGGAGATAAATTTTGAGGGTTTTTTTTCCCTCTCTCCTAAAATCTTCCTCGGGGTGCACAGAGGAGCAGGCAGCAGTAAAGGCTGGTTAGGGTCTGAAGGCTGCCCCCACCTCTTAAATAAATAATTTCTACGTTTCCTTGCCTCTTTGGGATGTTATATACTCTCTTTATGCTTTTAATGTTTTATTTGTACACTGCCCACAGTCCCTTTTGGAGGGAGAGATATGCGTGTGTGTGTGTGTGAGAGAGAGAGAGAGAGGGAAAGAGAGAGGAAGAAAAAGGAAAAGAGAGAAAAAGAAAGACATAGAAGAGAGAAAGGACAGGGAGGAAGGAAGGGAGAGTGAGAGAGAGAGAAGGGAAATAAAAAAGGAAGGAAGGAAGAAGAAAAATAGAAAAAGAAAGAAAGAAAAGAAAGGATAGGAGAGAAATGAAAGAAAGAGAAAAACAGAAGAGAGTAAGGAGAAAAGAGGAAACTGGGAGAAAGAGAAAAAGAGAGAAAGAAAAGAAAGGATAGGAGAGAAATGAAAGAAAGAGAAAAATAGAAGAGAGTGAAAGGAGAAAAGAGAGAAACTGGGAGAAAGAGAAAAAGAGAGAAAGAAAAGAAAGGATAGGAGAGAAAATGAAAGAAAGAGAAAAACAGAAGAGAGTGAAAGGAGAAAAGAGAGAAACTGGGAGAAAGAGAAAAAGAGAGAAAGAAAAGAAAGGATAGGAGAGAAAATGAAAGAAAGAGAAAAATAGAAGAGAGTGAAAGGAGAAAAGAGAGAAACTGGAGAAAGAGAAAAAGAGAGAAGAAAAGAAAGGATAGGAGAGAAAATGAAAGAAAGAGAAAAATAGAAGAGAGTGAAAGGAGAAAAGAGAGAAACTGGGAGAAAGAGAAGAAGAGAGAAAGAAAAAAAGGAAGGAAGGAAGGTGAAAGAAAAATAGAGAGAGGGAGAGAAGGGAGGGAGGAGAAAAAGCATCCATGGGCACCCTAATAAACAACGATGACATTTGATAATAAATCGTCAATGAAGGAGAAGCGACCCCCACCCAAAGCAGAGAAGCGAGGGGGTCGGTGGGGGCGAGGGATAGGCATGGGGGCAGGGCAGGAGGGGCTCAGCCTGGGTCCGGCTAGTCCTTTGCCCCTCCCCCCCTTTCCGAAGGCCCCCCCCCTTCGGGCTAGAAGAGGCAACTCCGGACTTTGAACCGTGGCGGGCATCAGCTCCTGCCAACGCCTCTCCTAAAGAGCCCCTCTTCACCCTCTTCCCAGGCTCCCTTCGGGGGGGTCAAGTTTCTAGTCCGTAAGGCAGCTACCAATTCAGCTACCCATTGGCAAGACCGACGGATCCCCCGCGGTCAACCCAGCGGCACGGGCGAGCTCGGCAAGGCTTTTCCCACCTTCTGGGGTCCCTGGAGGGCATCCATACCACCCCGGACGCCTTTTCTGGACCACTCCCCTTTCCCTGCAAAGGCGGGAGGGTCCGAAGGGGCTTTTGGGGAGTCGGGGGGGGGTCGCCTTTCCCATCCCTCCCCTGGTCGCCCTGCGCTGCCTTCGCCCCCGACACCATGCAGGCTGCTTCGCAGGACTCTGAACCCCGGGTTGCCCCCCCCTCCGCCCCCGCGACACGTGGCTTGCAAAGGTCGTGGGAAAGCAGAGACGACCCCCGACCCGCATTCCCGCCAGGTCCGGTTCGCACAGCCCGCGAAGCCCCTCCCGGGCCCGAAGCGGAGCCCTGGGGTCTCCCCTTCCTCGGGGTGGGGAGGGGGGGAGAGGGCCGCCCCCCCCCCATCCGCCCCCGGCGCCCCCGCCTCACCTGCCCGCCGCCGCTGCCCGCCAGGCTCAGCACCAAGAACAGCACCGGCGCCCCCGGAGGCGGCCGCGGCTCCCCCATCGGGCCACGCCGCCCCCTCCTCTTCCTCCTTCGGGGCCAGCCGAGGCGGACCCACCGCCCTACCCAGCCTTGCCCTGCCCAGTCCAGCCCGGCCGGGGCGGAGTCGGGGCGGGCTTCCCCTCCGGGCTCTCCGCTCTGCTCCGCCTTGCCGGACTGGAGGAAAATGCGAAGTGGAGGTGAAGATCCAAAATTAAGCAAGAGGTGGAAGGGACCGTAGAGGTCTTCTAGTCTAACCTGCTGCTCAGCTTCCTGTGGCCTAAGTTCCCCTTTTAAATTTGTCTTATAAATTGGGGTGTTTTAAATTTGTTTTGGGCCAAAGTATTTAATGTATTTTAAATGGTTTTTTAACGTTTGTATTTGGCTGTTCACTAATAATAATTAATATAATAATAATAATAATAATAATAATAATAATAATAATAATAATAATAACAACAACAACTTCCTACCCTTATAAGGATGAAAGATCCCAACAGGATGGGAAAAGCCAATGCAATCCTAAATTGCACCAACAATCAAGATCAAGGGAGGTACTACTACCACTCTGTAAAGCCTTAGTAAGGCCACACCTAGAGTACTGCATCCAGTTTTGGTCCCCACACTATAAAAAAGATGTTGAGACTCTAGAAAAAGTGCAGAGAAGAGCAACCAGGATGATGAGGGGACTGGAGGCTAAAAGATACGATGAACGGTTGCAGGAACTGGGCTGGCTAGTCCAGTGAAGAGAAGGACCAGGGGAGACAGGAGAGCATCTTCCAATATTTGAGGGGCTGCCCAGAGAGGAGGAAGGGGGTCAAGCTATTCTCCAAAGCAAAAGGAAGGAAGGAAGGAGGAAGGAGGGAGGGAGGGAGGGAAGGAAGGTTGAGGGAGGGAAGAAAGAGAGAGAGAGAGAGAAAGAAAGAAAAGAAAGAAAGAAAGAAAGAAAGAAAGGAAGGAAGGAAGGAAGAAAGACATCTGAATGAGCCATAGATGGACAGAAGACATGGCTGATCTAGTGAAGAGAAGGACAGGGGAGACAGGAGAGCATCTTCCAGTATTTGAGGGGCTGCCCCAGAGAGGAGGAAGGGGGTCAAGCTGTTTTCCAAAGCCCTGAAGGCCAGACAAGGAACAATGGATGGAAACTGACCAAGGAGAGATTCAACCTGGAAATAAGGAGGAATTTCCTGACAGTGAGAAACGATCAACCCATGGAACAGAAGTTGCCTTCGGAAGTTGTGGGTGCTTCATCCCTGGAGGCTTTCAAGAAGAGACTGGAGTGCCATCGGTCAGAAATGGTGACTTGGACGGGGGGTTGGACTAGATGACCCACAAGGTCCCTTCCAACTCTGTTAATCTGTATCTGTATCTGTAACAGGGTGGATGGGCTAGAAAACCTCCAAGGTCTGTTCAAGCAGGAGATCCTATAACCACTCCAGACAAACGGTTGCCCAATCAAACCAAATTAAAATATGAATTTTAAAATAATTCCCGCAGGACAAGGAAGTTGAAAAGAATTGTTGTGTTACTTTTTAAATCTCAAATGTAGGCTGTTCACATCTCACTGACTCTTCCTGTCCCTGTAAATGAAAACTTGCAGCTGGAACAGTTGTTTTCCTATTAGGACTTCAGGAGGCCCTTACAGCTCATGATCCGCCCTGCCCAGAGCTCTTCACCTTTTTGGATCCCCGAAACGTTTTCAGGAGTAAAATAAAAAGAACTTCCAGTGACTTTCCAATAGTTTCGGTCAGTAGAGCTGCTTTATTTGATAGAAGAATCCTAGGGCTGGACGGGATCTTGGAGACCCTCTAGTCCAACCCCCTACTCAAGCAGGAGACCGTTTCAGAGAGTTGTCCAATCTCTTCTTGAAAACTCCATTCTTGGAGCACCCACAACTTCTGGTGGCAAGTTGTTCCACGGCTTCATTGTCCTCACTGTTAGGAAGTTCCTCCTTAGTTCCGGGTTGCTTCTCCCCCTTGAGGAGTTTCCATCCGTTGCTTCTTGTCCTGCCTTCTGGTGCTTTGGAGCAGGGGTCTCCATCCTTGGCAACTTTTAAGCCTGGTGGACTTCAACTCCCAGAATTCCCCAGCCATTTCTCTTAACCTGCCAAAGTGGAGAGATTGCAGAGGAAGGGATTACAAGAGAGCAAGCAAAGCTGGCTGAGGAACTCTGGGAGTTGGAAGTCGACAAGTCTTAAAGTTGTCAAGGTTGGAGACCCCTGCTTTGGAGAAAAGACACCCCCAACTCTTCTTTGGGGCAGCCCCTGAAATACTGGAAGACTGCTCCCACCCTTACTCCTTTTCATTAAAGTAGACATACCCAATTCGAGCGACTGGTCTTCGTATGCTTTAGCTCTCCAGTCTTCTAAAATCATCTCGGTTGCTCTTCTCTGCACCCTTTCTAGAGTCTCAACATCTTGGCGGTGGCCAGAACTCGCTGTCGGGACTCCATGTGCGGCCTCTTCAGTGCCACATCAGGCACTCGGCAAAGACTTATGTGAGTGGGAGAGGCAGGGTCCCTTTTTCTCCTCATCCGGCCGCACTTTCCTTAAAGTTCCCTCTCCCCAGACTCAACTCGCAGCCTGTTTTGGTGGGGTGTACTTCAAGATCCCCCACCCACCCCTGGAAGCCCTGTTCACAGAGAGGATGCTCCTTCTCTGGGCCTGGGGTTTTGGAGGAGCAGGCGACCTGATTCAGGTCAGTGACAGCCCCCCCACCACACCACACCACACCACACCCCCACGCTAAGGAATCTCAAACCATCATCTCAGAAGCTCCTGGATCAGGGGTCTCCACCCTTGGCAACTTTTAAGACTTGTCGACTTCCAACTCCCAGAATTTCCCAGCCAGCTTTGCTTACTCTCTTGTAATCCCTTCCTCTGCAATCTCGATGTCATTACTTCAAGCTGCATTTACTCTAGTGCTGATAGAAGGAGAAGCAAAGGCGTCTGGAAAGGGACGTTTGACTTTTCACCTACTTATTTTCTCTGGAGATAATATCCCCTAAGAGATGGGATGGGAGGGGGAAAATTCCTTTGAGCTGGAGTAGTAGATTAGGGGTAGAGTGACTTGGAAAATGGCCAATGAGTGCAGAGGAGTGGGAAACGGAAAGGGAGGGTTTTGGGTCTGAAAGTCAGTGTTGGCTGCGATGGAGTCGGAGTTAGAATGTCGTGCTTAATAAATGGGAATTTTTCATCAAAGACTTTGTTTGAAATGCAATTTATTTGAGACGACCCGACACTCTCCACTTTGGCAGGTTAAGAGAAATGGCTGAGGAATTCTGGGAGTTGAAGTCCACCAGGCTTAAAGTTGCCAAGGTTGGAGACCCCTGTTGGACTGTGGTTTGCTCTGGCCCTGGGGGAAGCTGGTAGGAACATCAGTGGGTCAGCCTCTCTAGGGAGCACACCCAATGTTGCTGAGCCAATGCAGCTAAGGGAATTTTTTCTCAAACAGAAATGGTGGGGAGGGAATTGGGGGTCTCGCTTCTACTGAAACCCAGCTGAAAGTTTCAACCCGTGCCACTCACTCTCGCTTTGCCTGCGAGATTCTTCCACAGGCTCTGTGCGGTGGTGGTGGTGGGGTCAAAAGCCATGGCATGCCTTGGCAAGAGGAGAGGGGGCTGTTACAACAGATCACAGTCCCCCAAAGATCTCCAGCCACAGGGATGAAAAAATGGAGAGAAAATGGCCTGTCCAGAAACAGGCATCTGTCTGGTGTTCAGAGTGGAAACTGGCAAGGGAATAAATGGGAAATTCTCCTCCCAAAAATCCCCTTTGTGAGATAAAGTGGAAAGACAAAATAAGTTACCAATAGAAGAGACTATTTATACTCCGGCTTGAACTGTGGGGTCCTTGATGCTCTCTGAACTGAGTTTTTTTTTCCCCTTGCAGGCTTTTCATGACCCAACTAGGGAACATCATCAGTGCCAGAAGGAAGAAGAAGGGGTATCATGGGGAGGAGGAGGAGGAGGAAGACTGTGGGGTCCTTGGTGCTCTCTTGAGCTTGGTGGTTTTTCATGACCGAAATAGGTAACCTCATCAGGGCTAGAAGGGACAGGAGTTTGGGGAGGATTGTGGGGTCCTTGGTATTCTCTGAGCTTGGTGGTTTTCTTGCAGGCGTTTCATGACCAAACTAGATAACACCATCAGTATTAGAAGGAAGGAAGAAAAGGGAGCAGAAGCACTGGGGGATCCTTTGTGCTCCCTGAGCTCGGTTGTTTTCTTGCAGACATTCCGTGACCCAACTAGGCAACATCATCAGTGCTACAAGGGAGCCACGTTTGATGTGTTTATATACCGCTTGTTTATAATATTGGTGGGAAGATTGTTTTCTTCTTCTTGGTGTATCCTTGATTAGGCTGCTCTTTATTTTTAAGCTGCGGGCAAACCACCCGTAAATAAACCGAGCGCGAACCCACCCTCCCTTCTAGAACGGATGATGTTGCCTCATTGGGTCACGAGACGTCTGCAGGGGAACAGCCCAGCGCAGAGACCACAGGATAATTTTGCAAGGCAGGCAAAAGGGAGCTTCCGGTTAGAACCAAGCAGAGGTTGAAAATCCTGCAAAACCCGTTTGACGCCCCGATTCTGAAAACTCACAACTTTTTTTGTCTCGGAAAAATCTTACTACGTGGCTAACGAAACCTCCTCGCGCCGGAGAAATGCGTTTCGTAGCGGGCGTTAAGAGAACACTTACCGAAAAGCTGCATTGCGACTCTCAGAAAAAGCACAAAGCCCACGGAAGCTTTGGACACACAAACACACACACACACACACAGCTTCACGTCTCCTTTTCACACGCCAGCAGCAGCAGCAGCGCACACGCCAAGCACTTAAGACCAAGGCAGCCGGGTGGGGTTTGGCAAATTCTTTTACTTAAAAGATTAATTTCATGGAGAGCCTGGCACAGATGGATGTACAATGGCAGGTGAGGGGGAAGAGAGAAAAACAGCTTCCGTCACGAATCTTCCCTGGCAACGAAAACGCCAGTATCGCATTCGACGTCGCGTCCCTTTCACTGTCGAGGCAAGCAAAGCTTTTGAGGGGAGGGAGGGAGGGCGAGCGGGCTTCTGGGCATGTCCAGAGTGCAACCCCTGGGTTGGGGGGGGGCGCTGCTGACCCCTTCCTCAAATAACCTAGGAGGTTGTTGTGCCAGGGGCATCTTAAGGACTTGAGGAAAGCTTTTAAAGATGCCACCGGGGCAAGGTGTATGGGCTTGGTGGTCCTTGGTCGAGGACGATGGGTGTGTGGCCACTGCCCTCCCCTCCCTCCTTGCAACGGGTTCATTGGCTGAACTGTCCAGACCCCACCCCAAAAAAGAGCTCACAGCAACCCCAGGACTTAAGATGGAGACGGGTCAACCCAGAAGGGGGCTCTGTTGCTCCTGCCCCACCCTCCATGTTGGCAACTTTAGCTGTGCCCCATTCAGGGAGTGGGGTGTTTCTGTCTTCTGTCCCCCCTCCCCTTTTCAGGCCAGGCTCCAGGCCCCCTTCTGCTCCCCAGTCAGAAGCCGAAGTGGGATGGGGGCGGGTGGGAGGCGGAAGATGTAGCCGAAACCGAAGGAGCTGGAGTGGTGTGTGTGTGTCTTTTGTTGTTTTAATTTAGCTAAATTAAAAGTCACACCGATTTAAAAAAAAAGATTGAAAACGTGACACACACGAGAGTATATTTCTTCTATACAGGTATGTCACGGAGAGACATTTAAAAAAAAAAAAACTTTTACATTTCTGAGCCCTATGTGTGTGTTAAAAGGCAAATCCTAAAGTTAGTAGCTAGTGTTTGCTTTAAGTGTGCAAGAAAAATAATGTACAACAGAACACCGGGTGGGACAGCTGGTAGTGATTTGACCGAGCTGAAGGCCAACTGCTCCCGGGGACCCCACGGGCGCTCACAGCGGGACCCCTTTCCCTGCCGTGGCACGGAAGGTACCAAGAGCCAGCTCCCTCTGGGGCCGCGACGGGCCCCGCGTGGCTCCTCGGAGGCCGAGTCGCCCACAGAAACCGAGATGCCTACTCGATGCGGGCTTGGCAAGGACTGGCACCCACTCGCCCTGCCCGCAACCAACATCTCCAGTGGCTGACAGCAGCAGCCGGGCGGGGGACTCCACGTGGCAAGTCAAACCCCTACAAACGGTTGCGGTTGGACGTGTAAACGAGAAAAATAATAATAATTATATAATAATAATAATAATAATGAGGATGTGGCAAGCCCAATAAAAACCGGCAAACGTAGTGTCAGGAGCAGAGACTCCTGGTCTCTTGACGGCGGCGTTAGGGGGGCGACTTATGGCATCGTTCACAAGAACCTCTGGCATCTGAGCGAGGTCGGCTGCGGGCCGGAACGGTTCGGAAGGAGAGCAGGCGCGCCGGCTAGGAATGGGGATCCGGCACGGAGTTCTGAGGCTGAACTTCGGTGAGATGTCACAGTATTAAGCCCTAAAAAAAAAGGGAAGGCTCTCCTGCTCTCCCCACCCCCGGCTCCTCCCCCTCACGCGTGCACGCACACACGCTCACTCGCAAGCCACCCAGCCCCTGGGGCCGAGCTGCACAAAAGGGTTCGAGCAGGTGCATTTTACTAGTGCAGTTCTGTCCAAGCCGCCGCGTGCGCCCGGAAATTCTCGAGGCTGCGCGTCGTAGTGCAACAGAAAACACGCAGAAGGCCGCGAGCCTGGGGGGGGCGACCCCAGCCTCTTTTGATGGGCAAAGTTCTAGGGAGCTGCTTTCCCTGGGCCCCTCCCTACAAGGAACCACCCGGAGGGGTGTTGGAGGGGCAGCTGAACCGACACGGGAGAAAGGGAGCTGGGACTCCAGGCCCCCTGGACAAAGTTACCCTCGGAGGTAAAGGGGGAACCCTCTCACCTTCCTCCTTGAGCTGCAGGGGAGGCGGGGACCCCGCTCTCCCCACAGCCCTGAGGGGGAGGGGAGGCATTTCCACCCCTCGTGCCCGCACGGAGCTTCCTTAAAGCCGGTGCGTGTCAGGTGAGAGAGCCACACTACAGCCAAATACTATGACATCCCAAATAGCGAACGCGGAACGCAATGCTTGCCGCGCGAAGACGGGCCCACCGAACGGTACCCCGAGCCTGCGCTGCCCGGGACCGGTTCCTGGGGGGGAAGAGGCCTGTCGGCAGTTCCTGTGGGCGGGCAGACGGCGCCAGCGGGGCAGCCCGCCCGTAAAGGGGCACCGAACGGAAGGTATTATGTGTAAGACATGTGTGACCCATTGGATATTTGCGAGGTGACGCTGGCGCTGCGACTCATGCCTGGCTCTGTCCGTCCCCCGGAAGGCGTCCGCCTCAGGGCCTGGGGGCTGTTACGGACCCCGAGCGAGCTGCCCCGAGGCACCACCTGCAGGGGCCCTGAGGGGTGTCCCCACGGCTGGGGCCCCCCTTGCATGGGATGGCCCCAGGCCTGAGGTTGGCCTGCCATGGGGTGGCCCCAGGGAGGGCCCGGCCCCCCGAAGGGTGGTGGGACCAGCTGGAGGCTCCGGGGTAGCTGTGGCTGAAGGCCTCGGGGGAGAGGTTGGAGAGCAGCATGTTGCTGAAGCCCAGGCGCATGCTCTCCGAATCAAAGGCCTCGATTTCCCGCGCCTGGCGCTCTAGCAGGCCCCGGATCCGTTCCGTGCGCTCGTTCTGCAGAGCCAGCATCTCTTCCTCGATCTGGACAGGAAAGAAATTGGGAAAGAAGAAAAAAAAAAGGGGGGGTGGCTGTTACCCCGAAAGGCCAAACCCGGTTTCTGAAGGAGCCCAGAGACCCTGCTGATCTTCCCCTTGGCCAGGGTGAGGGGGGGTCCCTTTGGCTGTGGCTCTTTTGAGAATAAGCTGAACACATCGTGCAGTCCCAGCCGTGGGAACTCTCTGCCAGCCCTGAAGCTGACCCGTCCGAAGCCAGTTTGACAGCTTCAGTGCTGCCTTACTGGAGCTGAGGGATGGGGAGTGGGGGGGGGGGCAAATTCTATTTAAATTAGTTTTAAATAATTATTTTAACTTTTGTACAAATGTTTTTATTTTGGCTGTTCACCGCCCTGAGTCCGAAAGGAGAAGGGCGGTATACAAATTTAATAAATAAAATAAAATAAAATAAAATAAAATAAAATAAAATAAAATAAAATAAAATAAAATAAAATAAAATAAAATAAAATAAAATAAAATAAAATAAAATAAAATAATAAAATAAAATAAAATAAAATAAATAAAATAAAAAAGAGCCTTGGTAGTACAATGGTTTAGAGCACCCTGTTATTAAGAACAGCTGCCTGCAATTACTGCAGGTTTGAATCTCGCCAGGCTCAAGGTTGACTCAGCCTTCCATCCTTTCTAAGGTAGGTAAAATGAGGACCCAGTTTGTGGGGGCAATAAGCTGACTTTGTATAAATATACAAAAGTAGGAAGGCTATTGCTTAGCGCATTGTAAGCCTCCCTGAGTCTCCGGAGAAGGGCGGCATATAAATCAAATTAAAAATAAAATAAAATAAAATAAAATAAAATAAAATAAAATAATAAAATAAAATAAAATAAAATAAAATAAAATAAATAATAAAATAAAATAAAATAATAAAATAAAATAAAATAAAATAAAATAAAATAAAATAAAATAAAATAAATAGAGATAGCTTGTAGCCAAAACAAAATACTTTCTCTTGGGAACCAAGGACGTTCTCACACCTGGTCAGAGAGAGGAGGAGTGATGTCACCCGGCAACCGGATGGAGCCTCGATGGGACCATGTGACTGTTTGTTTGGGGAAAGGGAAAGAACTTTTATTTTTTAATTAGGTGAAAACCGTGGGGAACAGTCAGAGTCGGTTTTCACCAGATCTGTGCCAATATGACATATCCAAGAAAGTGATTCTTTGGGGAATTCACCTGCCTCGGAGTTTTGCTTGCTATGGGTCTGTGACTTGGAAGCCTGACACCCTCCATGCTGCCTGGACCGCCATGCAAAGACCCTCCACCCCGGGGGGTGGGGGTTTGTAATGGATGGGGCAGCGTTAACATCCTTGGCAGGGGAAGGATTTTCAGAGTTTGGGGAGTAGCAAGTCCTCAACTTACAACACTTTGATTACTGACTGTTCAAAGTGACATCAGCGCTGAAAAAAGTAACTTATCCCCTTTTTTTCACACTTACGACCGTTGCAGCATCCCCGTGTGCTCACGTGATTAAAATGCGGACGCTTGGCCACCGGCTCATATTTATGACGGTTGCAGTGTCCGCAGGGGTGATCACGTGATCCCCTTTCGCGACCTTGTGACCAGCCAAGTCAAAGGGAGGAGAGAGCCAGATCCTCTTAATGACTGTGTTGCTAATAACTGCAGTGACTCACTTAGCAACCATGTTACTAACTTAACCACTGCGGTGATTGACTTAACGGTGGCAAGGAGAGTCGTAAAATAGGGCAAACCTTGCTTAACAAATGTCATGCTATTATTATTTTTTTAAGTTCAATTTATATGCCGCCCTTCTCCGGAGACTCAGGGCGGCTTACAATGTGCTAAGCAATAACCTTCATACTTATTGCCCCACAAACTGGGTCCTCAATTTACCTACCTTAGAAAGGATGGAAGGCTGAGTCAACCTTGAGCCTTGGAGAGATTCGAACTTACTTTAATTGCAGGCAGCTGGTGTTAAATTACAGTGCTATCAGTCTGCTGAGCCACCAGGCCACTTGTTAACCTTGCCACTGAAACTTTGAATGGTCACTAAATGAAACGGTTGTTAAGTCAAGGATTACCAGTACTACTGATCTCTCATGCTAGCAGCAAAATTCTACCAATGCATTTTGTGAGGCTCTTTCTTGGTAGTTACACGTGGGACAGGATTTATGCTTTCTGTTTCGGAGGTAACTTACAACTTACCACCATTTGTTAGAGAGCGTTTGACCTTACTGTGAAACTGAAAAAAGTGACTTGCAACCAGTCCTCGCACTTGTGACTGTAGCAGCATCTCCAAGGCCACATGATCAAAATTTGGATGCTTGTCAACAGGGTGGATTTGATTTAAATCGAGTTGATTTAAGTCACAATTTAAATCATGATTTAAATCCCTAGTAAAAGGGCTTGATTTAAATCAACTCGATTTAAATCATAATTTTTCTCTGCTCCTCCTTTGACCCACCGTTAACTCACCGATAGTCCCAGTGTTGCAGAATACACAGCCTCCTGCTACGTAACTAAGCTCCATTTCATGCTGAATAAACTAAATTATTTATGTATCTTAAATAGAAAACTATCTTACGATAGTTACCCCAAAAGTTTTTTATTAAAATAAATTCGATAAAAATCAAAAAAATCCGATTTAAATGGAAAAAATCCGATTTAAATCAAAAAAATCTGATTTTTTTGATTTTTTTAAAAAAAAATCATTGATTTTTATCCACCCTGCTTGTCAACTGCCCCATATTGACGACGGTTGCTGAGGGTCCCCCAGGTTCTGTGATCACCACTCCCAGCAGGCTTCAAAGCAAAGTCAACGGAGAAGCTGGATTCGCTTAATGACTGTGTGATTCACTTAACAACATCAGTACTTTGCTTAACGACCATGGCAAAAAAGGGGTCGTAAAAGCAGACTCCCTTAATAACAGCCATCTTCCTTAGCAACGGAAACTCTGCTCTCAGTCGTGGTTGTGTGTGTGGAGGACTAGCTATAAGGTAGTCCTCGACTTACGACCATAATTGAGCCTAAAAGTTAGGTTGCCAGGCAAGAAGTGAGTTTTCCCCCATTTTATGACTTCTGTTGCCACCTTCGTTAAGTGACCCACTTCAGTTGCTAAATTAGTAACACGATTGTTAAGTGAATCCCGTCTTCCCCGCTGAATTTGCTTGTCAAGAAGGTCGCAAAAGAGGACACTGCAATTGTCATAAACGTGAGTCAGCTGTCAAAGCATCTGAATGTCAATCACCATGGGGATGCGGGAACGGTCATAAGTGTGAAAAATGGTCGTAAGTCACTTTAGCAAACCGTTGTAAGTTTAGGACTACCTGTATAAGGTGGAGGGCAGAAGGAGAATTGAAGGGGAAGGAAATTGCAGGGAAAATTATGACCACCTAGACTGACCCAACCTCTCGGGACCGCTATGGGTCTTCCCCAGAGGAGGAAATTTGGCCAAAGAGGGCAGAAGGAAGACCCCGCTCCCCTCCCCTCCCCTCCGTACCTTCTGTTCCAGGAGAGCCCTCCGCAGGGAGACCCTCTGCTCCAGTTCACGCAGCTCCCGGTCGTGCTGGGCCTCGGCCTGCATCTTGATTTTGCTCTGGTAGGCGTTGAGCAGCTCCAGTTCCTGCTGTAGTTGCATCTTCAAGACCTGGCACTCCGCTTCCTGGGCTTCGTCCAGACGCAGCTAGAACACAAGGCCGGAGGGGTCGACATGACATGCTTGCTCCGGAGGGACCTGCTCAACCTCGGCTCTTTAAAAAGATAGGGGGACTCCGACTCCCAGAATTCCCCAGTCAGCACTCTTTAAAAGAAGGGTCAGTGATGGGATTCAGCCAGTTCGCACCAGTTCGGTAGAACTGGTAGCTAACAGTTTGTTCAGTTTGGCAAACCGGCTGAAGACTCGCCCCTCTCCTCTCAGCCACTCCTCGCCTCGCCCGGGCTCTCCTCGACCAACGTCTCATCTTTCTGCCCGGCCGCTCACCCGAACTTATTAGAACTGCTTCATGCTGTGACATCACCCAAGAGAAGGGGGAGAACGGAGGCTCGCTCCCTCCCTCCCTTTCTCTGCGCTTATGCCGTTCGGCCTTTCCTTTTCCTTTTTGGCGTCCGAGCCACGCGACGACCGCCATGGACCACCAGTAGTTGCACTGGAGCCACCCCAGGAAGTTTGGGCAGGGCTCGCGCTCCTGGTAGGACCCTCCCCAACTCCCTCCTTTTGGCTTCTGCTGGGCCCAGCGGCAATGCCGTCTGGCGCACATCGGCTTCTGCAACCGGTCCTGGCTGCGGCAGGGAACACGGGATCTCCTGGCAGCGGGGAGGAGAGGGTGAAGGGGGCAGCAGAGAGGGGAGAGTGCGAGGTTGGTGCTTCTGGGATGAGGGGGGCCGGAAAGCGTTTAGGTCCAGCTCAGCCAGCCTCTCTTTAACTGGTTGTTAAATTATTTGAATCCCACCAATGAGAAGGGTGGAATCCTCCAATTGCTGGCTGATGTCAGTGCCTCAGCGCTGGCATAGAGAGCAGAGGAGAGAGAGAGATAAGCTCTGAACTTTTGCCTGCTAAATCCCTTTGAAGCCGGGTTGTCGTGGAAATGAGGAAGGGGGGAGACATTCCTGGGAAATGACAAAACAAGAAGTCTGGAGAATGACTTGGAAGATAGCCAATGAGAGCAGAGATTTGGGGATCGGAAAGGGAGGGATTGGGGGGCAAAAGGTCAGTCTTGTCCGCATCGAGTCATGATCCGGTGGCTGTGCTCAATTAAAGAAAAGATTTCCTTAAAGATTGGCAGGTTGGAAATTCATTTATTTTGAGATAGCATCGAAGTCTGACAGATGGGAAATTCTGGGAGTGGAAGTCCACAAGGCTTATATGGGCCAAGGTTGAGAAAGCTTGCCCCAGAGACCCCACTAGAACTGCCCCTGGTAAAATCCTCACCGCTTGCGTGGAGAGCATCTCGTTGATGCTGTGGTCGTACTGCTCGGCCAGGATAGCCAGCTTGCGGGTCTGCTCCTCCTTCAGCCGCTTCAGCACGGCCTTGTGCTCGCTCTTGGGCGTGGTCTCCAGCAGGTGGTTGCGCAGGGCCTTGTACTGCCGGGTCTGGATCTTGCAGGTGTCCTGGAACTGCTTCTTGATCTGAAGCTCCTTGGACTGGGAGGGGAGGCGGAGAAAAGAGACAGGCGGGTCAGGCAGGCAGCGGTCACAGGGTGGCATCCCTGCCCACCGAGGGTAGAGGTTCCACGGAGCGAGAGGGAGCAAAATGCGCTGAACAACAGTCTTACTTAATAACAGAAATTTCAGCCTTGCATCCCCTTGCCTCATGAGGCCTTAGTGGAAAACCAATTAAATACGAGCCAGCAGTGTGTGGTGGCAGCCAAAAAAGCCAATGCAATCCTAAACTGCATGAACAGAGGGACACAATCTAGATCAAGGGAGGTACTAATACCACTCTATAAAGCCTTAGTAAGGCCACACCTAGAATCCTGCATCCAGTTTTGGTCACCACACTATAAAAAAAGATGTTGAGACTCTAGAAAGAGTGCAGAGAAGAACAACCAGGATGATGAGGGGACTGGAGGATAAAAGATACGAAGAACGGTTGCAGGAACTGGGCCTGGCTAGTCCAGTGCAGAGAAGGACCAGGGGAGACAGGAGAGCATCTTCCAATATTTGAGGGGCTGCTACAGAGAGGAGGAAGGGGGTCAAGCTATTCTCCAAAGCACTCAAGGGCCAGACAAGGAATAATGGATAGAAACTGAACAAGGAGAGATTTAATCTAGAAATAAGGAGGAATGTTCTGACAGTGGGAGCAATCCACCAATGGGACAGGAGTTGCCTTCAGAAGTTGTGGGAGCTTCATCACTGGAAGCTTTCAAGAAGAAACTGGACTGCTATATTTCAGAAATGGTGTAGGGCTTCCTGTTTGGGGAGGGGGTTGGACTACCTCCAGGGTCCCTTCCAACTCTGTTAATCTGTTAAACTCGCTTGCTCCCGAGGAAGCCCGCGACACCCCCCAACCCCCACCCCGCCGGAGAAAGGTACCTTCAGACTCTTGGGCTGCTGCCGAACCTCCATGACGTGCTTCCGCCTCAGTTCCCTCTCTCGGCGTTTGTTGTACTCCAGCTGGTTGGTCAGCTCGGTCTGGTGCTGCAGCCGAATGAGTTCGCAGCGCATCTTCTGGATGGTGCTGAGGTGCCGGAATTCCAGCTCCTGCATGGACTCGTGCTGGCGCAGCAACATGGCGTGTTCCAGGTCCTTCTGGGTTTGCCTCTTGTTCAGCTCCTGGGTTGGAGGAAGGGGGCGGCTGAGGAAGGGCTGCTTGGCACCGGGAAGAGCTGGCTGGCTGAGCCACGGATTGGACGAGAGTGGGTCAACGCAGCCACCACCCAAAGGCCAATGAAGACCAGAAGGGGCTGACATCTGCGCACCCACCTCCGCTACAGGTAGGCCTTTGCTTGCTAGAGAGGACTGCAGGCTACTTTGGCTCACTGCCGCCTTCCTGCAATTTGGCAGATCGAATCTCACCAGGCTCAAGGTTGACTCGGCCTTCCGTCCTTCCGAGGTCGGTAAAATGAGGAGCCAGATTGTTGGGGGCAATATGCCGACTCTGTAAAACCCCGGCTCTCAGGTCTGTGGCCTGATGTAGGGCCACGCAGCCCGTTTGGAACTGGGCCGTGGACGTGGTGGGCGAAATCCCGTGCGCAGGAGTGTTTTGCGCAGGCACAAAAGCATCCCTCTTCCCCCCGCTGCCGGTCTGCCAAACTGGAAAGATTGGGGACCACTATTTTAGGAGCGATGGGTCATATAGGAATGTGGGAAGGAAGGAAGATGAGAAAATTAGAATGAAGAAGCGAAAGAAAAGAAGGGAGGGAAGAGGGAAGGGAAGGGAGGAGAAAAGAGAAAGAAAAAGAAAAAAGAAAGAAAAGAAAAAGAAAGTAAGAAGGAAGGAAGGAAGGAAGGAAGGAAGGAAGGAAGAAAGAAAGAAAGAAAGAAAGAAAGAAAGAAAGAAAGAAAGAAGGAAGGAAGGAAGGAAGGAAGGAAGGAAGGAAGGAAGGAAGGAAGGAAGAAGAAAGAAAGAAAGAAAGAAAGAAAGAAAGAAAGAAAGAAAGAAAGAAAGAAAGAAAGAAAGAAAGAAAGAAAGAAAGAAAGAAGAGGGAGGGAGAGAGGGAGGAACTGAGGAGCCTGGTCCATCCTAGCTTCAAAGGCACTAGGTAATTTTGGGGAGCTTCGTCATAACTTTGAATGGGTGCTAAGCGACCAGCCGTTAAGTCAAGGACGTATCCTCTGTTGTTGAAACCCGAGGCCAACCCTGGCCCATCCAGGGAAGTCAAGAGAGCCAAGAACCGCTCCTTATGGATCAAATGCTTCCTAGGGGCCTCGTCTCCTCCCTTCCCAGGGGCCACATACCTCCCGGACGAGGTCCTGCTCCAGATTATGGCGCGCCAGCAGCATCCTCCTCTTGAACCGCCGGCACTCCAGCTCCAGGTATTGCCTCTGACGCCGCAGCAGGTTGGCCTCTTCCTCCGCCTGGAAGTGCTGGATGTTCTCCTTCTGCTTGGACAGCCACTCCTGCTTCTCCTTCTTGGGGGTGCTCTGGTTCTCGTTCAGTTCCTGGAAACAAGAGACCCGGGAATGAGGAGCTCTGCGAGTTGGAAGTTTAATTCTTTTAAATCGAAATTTTAATCTGTTTTAAATTATTGGGATTTTTTAATTGTCTCGGGCTAAATTATTTATTCTGGTTTTAATTATGTTTCTAACTTTTGTATCTATGTATTTTATTTTGTGCCTGTTCACCGCCCTGAGTCCTTCAGGAGTAGGAGGGTATATAAATTTAATAAAAACAAAAACAAACATACTTTTGGGGGGGGGGCAGGCTGAGGGATACTGGGAACTGAAGTCCACGCGTGATGTGATGGAATTGAGGGAGGAGCTGGATTCCCAGGGAGGGAAGGAAAGGGTGCATCTTTATTGCTTCATGCCTATAGACAAAATCTTGCCAGAGTGAAGTCTACTATCTGCTTTTACAGAGGGGGAGGAAGAGGCAACTCAGCCTGGATATCATGTGTGAGAGAAAGAGGGCGAAGACGCAGCCTCCCTAATAGTTCCCAGGGTGTTTTTGCAAAGGCAGACGGTCGACTTCACTCTGGCAAGATTCTGCCTGTAGGTGTGAAGCCATGAAGAGCCCAGCTGGGGAGAATTACACGGTTTGGGGCCCTGACAATGAATGAATGAACAAACTCCCCCCTTCCCCCGTTACCTCTTTGAGCTGCTCTTTGCGGAGTTTGTATTCCCTCTTCTGGGATTCCAAAAAGCTGTTGAGCTCTTTCTTCTGCTGCGTCTGGATGTGTTGCTGAAACTTCTTCTCCTCGTTGGCCATCACTTTGGCCTGCGCAAGAGGAGAGCAAGAGGCTGAGTCTTTTGGGGGAGGCCTTGGGGAGCCCGGCCTCACCTGGTTTAGGCAGGCCAGCACCCCGACCTCACCTCTACCCCCAGCTGCCTTCCTTGCACGCGGTTCTCATAGAATCCTAGGGCTGGAAAGGACCTCGGAGGTCTTCTAGTCCAACCCCCTGCTCAAGCAGGAGACCTGGCTAGGTGGCTCAGTGGCTAAGACTCTGAGCTTGTCGATCACAAAGATTGGCAGTTCGAATCTCTAGTATAGGTCTCCTGCGTGAGCAGGGGGTTGGACTAGATGACCTCCAAGGTCCCTTCCAACTCTGTTACTGTTATTATTATTATTATTATTATTATTATTATTATACCCTCTGACATCCCAGTCAAATGGTTGTCCAATCTCTTCTAGAAAACTCCCTTGCTGGATCACCCACAAGATTACCCATAAGAGCTGAGGTGGCGCAGCAGTTAGAGTGCAGTACTGCAGCTACTTCAGCTGACTACTAGTTCAGCAGATCAGCGGATCAAATCTGAAGGTTGACTCAGCCTTCCATCCTTCCGAGGTGGGTAAAATGAGGACCCAGATTGTTGGGGGCAATAGGCTACTTAGTATACTGTCTTTGGTGTAAGCCGCCCCAGAGTCCTCGGAGAGTGGGCGGCATAGAAATATGATTAATAAAAATAATTTTAAAAAAGTTCTGGAGGGAAGTTCTTCCACTAATTAATTGCCCTCACTGTCAGGAAATTACTCCTTAGTTTCCATCCATTGCTTCTTGTCCTGCCTTCAGAGCTTTGGAGTTGACCCCCTCACCTTTGTGGCAGCCCCTCAAATACTGGAAGACTGCTATCATGTGTCCCCCCCCCACCCCCAAGTCATCCTCAATGGGCTAGACTAGGGATGGGCAAATATGGCCCTTTTATGACCTGTGGACTTCAACTCCCAGAATTCCTGAGCCAGTTTGGCTGTCTCAGGAATTCTGGGAGTTGAAGTCCACAGGTCATAAAAGGGCCATAGTTGCCCACCCCTGGACTAGACAAATGTAGCTTCTTGGTGCTCTCTAAGCTTGGCTGTTTCTTTGCAGATGTTTGAAAGTAGGTAACATCATCAGTGCTACTCATGAGGATGATGTTATGTAGCTGGGTCATGAAAAGTCTGCAAGAAAACCCCCAAGTTCAGAGAACATCAAGGACCGCACAGTCCTCCTCCTCCTCCTCTCCACAACCCCCCCTCCCTTCTAGCACTGATGATGTTCCCTAGTTGGGTTGTGAAACATCTGCAAGAAAACCCCCAAGCTTAGCCTTAAGAACCCTTCATTTCAACCCTGAGCTACCAATATTCTCCTTTATTGATAACCTAGCTTCAGACTTTTAACCTCCAGTCACTTAATCCTGTTCCGTTGCTCTCCTCCGCACTCTTTCCAGGGCCTCAAAATCTTTTCTGTATTGCAGGGACCGGAATTAGGAACCGGGAAGAGCCCAGGAAGAGAAGTCTTCACAGCAACCCAGTGGCCCTCACCTCTTTCTCCATGGCTGCCTGGTGCTTCTTGACGAGTTTCTCCATCTCCGCCGCAAAGTTGTTGCGCTGCGTTTCCAGGTCCTTGTCCAGCCGCAGGCGATGGTCGTCCATCTCCGTTTTCAGCTTGTTCTCCAGGGCCATCAGCTGCTTCTGGTGCTGCCGTCTCATGCGCTTGTAGCCGGACATCTGTTCCCGCAGCTCCGAGTCCTGTTCGTGTTCCTGCATCTGTCTGGTCACCTGAGGAGGACCGAGAAGCCCCAGGGGCCATTTTTAGGCTGGGAAGACCCCCACCACCACCACTTCCTCTCCCCCAACCCCCCAAAGCCTCAGCACAAAACCCAGGCCGGATGAGGAAATCGGGCACTGCCAGGGCAAGGGAAAAATAAGTCCTCAACTTACGACAGTTTCAATTGCTAAGCAAGACAATTGTTAGGCGAGCTGCGCCCCGTTTTATGCATTTTTTATCCCGCGGCCGTTAAGCGAATCAAGGCAGTTCTTCAGTGAATCGTGCGACCTTTAAAAAGCAAATGGCTTCCCCCTCGACTCTTGCTTGCCAGGTGGTCGCAAAAAGAGACCACGTGACTCAGGGACACTGCAGCCATCATAAATACGAGTCAGTTGCCAATGTCTTTTGAGTTTTGATCACGTGACCACAGGGATGCTGCGAGCATTGAAGTGTGATAACGGTCATCCGTCACTTTTTCAGTGCCGTTGCGACTTTGAAGGGTCACTAAACGAACTGCTGTAAGTTGAGGACTACCTGTACTCCTGGCTCTCCCAAATTCTGAAAAGTCTTGGCCCTGACAAGGAGGCTAACCGTGTCCCAGCTACTACAGCCCTGCCCCCCCACCCCCCGGTCTTCTCCATTGCATGGTCACGGTCGTCTAGGGGAGAGGTAGGGTTGCCAGGTCTGCTTCCAAAAAATAGCGGACAAACGTGTGTGTGTGTGTGTGTGTGTGTGTGTGTGTGTGTGTGTGTGTGTGTGTTGTGTGTTAAGTAGTAAAAAAAAAATACAATTAAATTATATATTTTCTTACAAACATTTTAACACGCCATTTTAGGTCAGTCGACACAAGCTACAATACATTTTAAAAATGTGAACTGTACATAATTTTATAATATATTTTAATTTTAATCTCCTCATTAATTTTTTCGGAGAATCGAGTTCAATGGATATTCGATCTTTGTCTCATTCTAACTCATGAAAAAAAAGACAAAACGCGATTCTCCTATCCTTATTCTCTTAGACCGTACAGCTTTAGATCACGTACGATTTCATCATAAAGCTTTTGAATAAAAAAAACGTCCACTATTTCGTGACAAAAAAAATAGTGAACATAATGTGAAAAAAGCAGACTGTCCGCTCAAATAGTGGACACCTGGCAACCCTAGGGAGAGGCCAAGCCCACCCACTCACCAGCGAAGCTGTGCGTATGGTAGCAAAGTGCTCTCGGTTGCGGTAGTGGGATCGGTGGCGCGTCCCTTGGGGTGGAGACTGGGGCTCCGATCCTCTCAGCCGAGCGTCTGAATCCTCCCGGTAGATTTCTTCCTCCTGGGGACGGGAGAAAAGAGCGGAGAAGGTGAAGGCCATTGGGACGAAATCAAAGGCAGGTTCGAACACCAGAGATTTGAGGCCTGTACCTGCCAAGCTTTCAGTTCAGCGGCCCCCAACTTTTCGGCACCAGCGACCGGTTTGTGTGGAAGACCATTTTTCCAGGGACTGGCAGGAGGGCCAGGAGTTTCCCTTGCCTGCCGCTCACTTTCATCTTTGCGGCTTGGTTCTTGACAGGCCATGGACCGGTACTGCTCCCTGGCCTGGGGACCCTGTTTTAGTTGACCCCCCTGAAATGTTAACTTTCTGGCTGAAGCCACAACGGTGTCATGAGATTATTAAAGGAGGATATTTGTAGCTCAGAGGTGAAACGAGGGGTCCTTAGTGCTCTCTGAACTTGTTGGTTTTCTTGGAGATGTTTCATTACCCAACTAGGTAACGCCATCAGTACTAGAAGGAAGGAAGGAAGGAAGGAAGGAAGGAAGGAAGGAAGGAAGGAAGGAAGGAAGGAAGGAGGGAGGGAGGGAGGGAGGGAGGGAGGGAAGAGGAAGAGAAGGAGGAGGACTGATGTGTCCTTGCTTCTCCATGAGATTGGTAGTTGTTTCATTACCCAACTAGGTAATGTCATCAGTGCTGGAAGGAAGGAAGGAAGGAAGGAAGGAAGGAAGGAAGGAAGGAAGGAAGGAAGGAAGGAAGGAAGGAAGGAGGGAGGGAGGGAGGGAGGGAGGGAGGGAAGGAGAGGAGGAGAAGGAGGAGGACTGATGTGTCCTTGCTTCTCCATGAGATTGGTAGTTGTTTCATTACCCAACTAGGTAATGTCATCAGTGCAGGAAGGAAGGAAGGAAGGAAGGAAGGAAGGAAGGAAGGAAGGAGGGAGGGAGGGAGGGAGGGAGGGAGGGAAGGAGGGAAGAAGAGGAGGAGAACTGATGTGTCCTTGCTTCTCCATGAGATTGGTAGTTGTTTCATTACCCAACTAGGTAATGTCATCAGTGCTGGAAGGAAGGAAGGAAGGAAGGAAGGAAGGAAGGAAGGAAGGAAGGAAGGAAGGAGGGAGGGAGGGAGCGAGGGAGGGAAGGAGGGAAGAAGAGGAAGAGAAGGAGGAGGACTGATGTGTCCTTGCTTCTCCATGAGATTGGTAGTTGTTTCATTACCCAACTAGGTAATGTCATCAGTGCTGGAAGGAAGGAAGGAAGGAAGGAAGGAAGGAAGGAAGGAAGGAAGGAAGGAAGGAAGGAGGGAGGGAGGGAGCGAGGGAGGGAAGGAGGGAAGAAGAGGAAGAGAAGGAGGAGGACTGATGTGTCCTTGCTTCTCCATGAGATTGGTAGTTGTTTCATTACCCAACTAGGTAATGTCATCAGTGCAGGAAGGAAGGAAGGAAGGAAGGAAGGAAGGAGGGAGGGAGGGAAGGAGGGAAGAAGAGGAGGACTGATGTGTCCTTGCTTCCCCATGAGATTGGTAGTTGTTTCATTACCCAACTAGGTAATGTCATCAGTGCTGGAAGGAAGGAGGGAGGGGGGTTTGTGGAGAAGAGAGGAGGAGGAGGAAGAAAAGGAGGAAGACGAGGACGACTGTGGGGTCCTTGTTCCTCCATGAGCTGGGTGGTTTTCTTGTAGATGTTTCATTAGCCAACTAGGGAACATCATCAGTGCTAGAAGGGAAGGGGAGATGTGGAATGGAGGAGGAGGAGGAGGACTGAAGGGTTCCTGGATCTCCATGAACTTGTTGGTTTCCTTGTAGACATTTCATGACCCAACTAGGGAAGACCATCAGTGCTGGAAGCGCTAGCATTGATGACGTTATCTAAATTTGGGTCATGAAACGTCTGCAAGAAAACTACCAAGCTCAGAGAGCACCCAGGAGCCCTCAGTCCCCCCACTTCCTCCTCCCTCCTCCTCCCCCTGATGACGTTACCTAGTTTGGGTCATGAAACGCCTGCAAGAAACCAAGCCAGCTGGAGAGAACCAAGGACCCCCCCCCAACATGAGGTCATCCGTCTCGACGTGGGCGAGGTCACTTCCTGCCGCCTCCTCGCAAACGGCTCTGAAAGTCAAGGGCCCCCCCGCCCCAATTACCGGCTTCAGGTGGATGACGGAGCTGTTGGACATGACCGTGTGGTCTCCTTCCATGATATCCAGCTCGCTCTTGTCGTCGGAAGCATCTGGAAGACTGTTAACGCTGCTGCTTTGGCTACTGGCGCTGATGGACATGCTGGGGATCGACTGGTTGCTCCCCACACTGTTCACCGTTCCCGTCCGGCCCATGCTGGGGTCTTGCTCCTGGGGAGAGAGAGAGAGAGAGAAAGAAGGGTTGAGAGCAGGGGAGTCCCAGGCAAGGGGAAGTGCCATAATACAGGGTGTCCTCAACTTACAACGGCTCATTTAGTGACCGGAGTTACAACGGCACTGAAAAAGGTGACTTACAAACCATTCTAAACACTTAAGGGTCATTGCAGTGTCCCCGCAATCAAAATTCAGGCGCTTGGCCGCTGACTCGTATTTATGACGGTCGCAGTGTCCTGGGTTAATGTGATCCCCTTCGGCGACCTTCCGATGAGCAAACTCAAGGGGCCGGATTCACTTAACAACCGGATTGCTAAGTTAACTGCAGTGAGTCACTTAACCACTGTGGCAGGAAATGTCGTAAAGTGGGGCAAAACTCGCTTAACCAACGTTTCACTTAGCAACAGAAATGTTTGGGCTCAATTGTGGATGCAAGCTGAGGACTACCTGAATACACAAGTAATAAATCAGTAAATAGGAACATCCGTTGGCTGGGATCGATGGGACCCGTAACCTGCTCGGCCTTCCCATCTGGGTGGGCTGGGAGGGGGTGCCAGACGTTGCCAGCCCCTCTCTCTACCTCAGAAACTTCTAGCCCACCCTCTGATAAAAGAGAATATTTATAGGCTCAGAGATGGAGTCCTTGGTGCCCTCTAGGCTTGGTGGTCTTCTTGCAGACGTTTCATGACCCAACTAGGGAACATCATCAGTGCTAGAAAGTCTCAGAGACAGCAAAACCCATTTCTTTCCAGCACTGATGATGTTACTTAGTTGGGTCATGAAATGTCTGCAAGAAAACAACCCAGCTCAGAGAGCCCCAGGGACCCCTCAGTTCTCCTCCTTTTCCTCCTCTTCTCCACAAACCCTGTTTCCTTCTAGCACTGATGATGTTCCCTAGTTGGGTCATGAAACGTCTGCAAGAAAACAACCCAGCTCAGAGAGCCCCAAGGACCCCACATTCCTCATCGTTCCCCCTCCCTTTCTCATTATCCTCCACTCTGCAACCCCCCCCCTTCTAGCACTGATGTTGTTAACTAGTCAGGTAATGAAAAGTCTGCAGTAAAACCTCAGAGAATAAGGACCCCCGAATCATTGTTGTCCCCTCCTCCTGCTAAACCCCCTTCCCTTCAAGTACTGATGATGTCACCTGGTTGGCTAATGAAACACCTGCCAGAAAACCACCCAGCTCAGAGTGCACCAAGGACCCAACTGTCCTTCACCTCCTCTTCCTCCACTCCACAAACTAGGTAACGAAACACCTGCCAGGAAAGCACCCAGGAGCCCAGAGAGAGCCCACCCTCCCCTCCTACCTCTTCCTCCTCCTGGGCTTCCACTGCTGGTCCGTTGTGGGCCTCCTGGAAGAGGAGTTTCTTCATTTTGCGATACTGGAGGTTGTCCAGCTCTCTCACGGCGTCCTTGGTTCTCTGGATTAGGTCTATTAACACGGTTTCCGGGCGGTCTCGGACAACAAAGACGTGCTGTGGTGGAGGGCACAAGGAAAGCTGTCAGGGTTAACCCTCTCCCCAAGACCACCACCACAGTGAAATAAGCCCCAGGGAGATCCTAGATCCGGAATCCTGAAACAGTGTGGTCTCTTTCTCGGGGGGCGCTGTCGGGACGGGGCAGGCGCACGAAAAGGATTTCTCCAGGAAGGAAAATATAGGCAGTCCTTGACTTGCAATCAAAATGGAGCCCAAAGTTTCCATTGCTAAGACAAGACAGTTGTTGAGTGAGCTGTGCCTCGTTTTACGACCTTTCTTCCCATGGTTGTTAAGCAAATCACTGCAGCTGTTAAGTTAGCAACACGGTTCTTAAGCGAAACTGGCTTCCAAAGAATAGAATGGAAAAGAATATGAAAATAGGATAGACTAGAATAGAATGAAAAATATAGAAATAAGAAGAGAAGAGAATAAAATAGAGAATAGAATAGATTTATAGAATAGAATATGAAAATAGAATAGAGAGTAGAATAGAATAAAAATATAGAATAGAATAGAATAGAATAGAATAGAATAGAATAGAATAGAATAGAATAGAATAGAATAGAATAGAATAGAATAGAATAGAATAGAACAGAACAGAACAGAACAACAGAGTTGGAAGGGACCTTGGAGGTCTTCTAGTCCAACCCCCTGCTTAGGCAGGAGACCCTACACCATTTCAGATAAATGACTGTCCAGTCTCTTCTTAAAAAACTCCAACGATGGAGCACCCACAACTTCTGGTGGCGAGCTGTTCCACTGGTTAATTGTCCTCACTTTTAGGAAGTTTCTCCTTAGTTCCAGGTTGCTTCTCTTCTTGATTAGTTTCCATCCGTTGCTTCTTGTCCTGCCTTCAGGTGCTTTGGAGAATAGCTTGACCCCAAAATCTTCTTTGGGGCAGCCCCTGAGATACTGGAAGACTGCGATCATGTCTCCCTTAGTCCTTCTCTTCACTAGACTAGCCAGTTCCTGCAACCTTTCTTCGTATGTTTTATCCTCAAGTCCCCTAATCATCTTTGTTGCTCTTCTCCACACTTCTTTCTAGAGTCTTAATATCTGTCGAGTGTCAAAAGGCCCTCGACAACACAACATTTTTTACATCATGGCTGACCAAAACAGGAGCCAAGATTCCCTATTGATCTTGCTTGTCAGAAGGTCGCAAAAGGGGATCGTGTTACTGCAACCGTCGTAAATACAGGTCGGTTGCCAAGCGGCCGGATTTTGACCACGTGACCAGGATGGATGCTGCGACGGTCACAAATCTGAAAGCTGGTCTTCAAATCGGGCAAAAGTCACTGAATGGCAGTCTTGCTTAGCAACGGACACTTGGGACTCAATTGTGATCGTAAATGGAGGAGCACCTGTTATCCTTTCTCTCCAGCCTCGCGGGATGGAAAGGGCCTCTCATCACCCCAGATCTGTCAGGGAGGGGAACTCTGGGAAACCGAGGCACACCAAGGATGCCTTCAAGGTCAAGAGACCCATAGAAAACCGGGAAAACTTTCATGCGGACTCCGGGCTCCGAGGGGGGAGAGGCAAAGTAGCCAGAATGAAAGAGAGATTCCCCCCCACAACTATCTGTCTGGAAGGGGAGGGGCCAATGCCGGACCCACCTTCAGGAGCTCCTCGGACGTTGGTCTGTCTTGGGGGATTTTCTGGAGACAGGAATCTACAAAGTTTCGGAAATAATCAGACCTGCAGAGGGAAGGGATGGAGGAGGGGAGGGGAAACATGGATTTAAGTCAGGCTTCGGCCCCCAACTTCATTTTTCTCTACAGCCTTTTTTTAATCCCCGAAGGTGCGAAGATAATAGAGGAGGGGGTGATGGGGGCTTTCTGCCCCATTCAGAAGTGTGGGGGAAAGCCAGAGAAGGAAAGGCTGAGCTCAGAAGCCAGGAGGGCCGTGATAGACAGACAGACATTTAGTAGATGGATGGATACATAGGTAGATGATAGATGATATAGAGATATAGGGGATAGATGATAAGAGTTATTGATTCTTATTCCACCTTTATTATTTTTAGAAATAACTCAAGGCGGCGAAGATGTACAATAGACCTTCCTCTTTTCCCCCACAACCACCACCCTCTGAGGTGGGCTGGGCTGAGAGACAGACTGGCTCAAAGTCCCCCAAGTGGCTTTCAGGGCTAAGGCGGGACTAGAACCCAGGATCTATTGACAGGCAGATTGATTCATAAGATAGATGACAGATGACAGAGAGTGATAATGATGGTAGATAGATAGATAGATAGATAGATAGATAGATAGATAGATAGACAGACAGACAGACAGACAGACAGACATAGATAGATAATAGATATATAGATAGATATAGATAAATAGATAGACAGACAGGCAGACAGACAGACAGATATAGATAGATAATAGATAGATATAGATATAGATAGACAGACAGACATAGATAGATAATAGATAGATAGATAGATAGATAGATATAGATATAGATAGACAGACAGACAGACATAGATAGATAATAGATATATAGATAGATATAGATAAATAGATAGACAGACAGGCAGACAGACAGACAGATATAGATAGATAATAGATAGATATAGATATAGATAGACAGACATAGATAGATAATATATAGATAGATAGATAGATAGATAGATAGATAGATAGATAGAGATAGATAATATAGATATAGATAGATAGATATAGATATAGATAGATAGATAGACAGACATAGATAGATAATAGATAGATATAGATATAGATATAGATAGATAGACAGACAGACAGACAGATATAGATAGATAATAGATAGATAGATAGAGATAGAGATAGAGATAGAAAGATAGATAGATAGATAGACAGACACAGACATAGGTAGGTAGGTAGGTAGGTAGGTGGATGGATGGATAGACAGACAAACAGACACAGGTAGGTAGGTAGGTGGATGGACAGACAGAGATAGGTAGGCAGGTAGGTGGATAGATGGATGGATAGGTAAGTAGATAGATAGGTAATGTATATACAGATATAGATGATAAATTGATTGACAGATATAGATAATGGTAGATGATGTATATGGACAGATAGATGATACAGAGACAGACAGACATACGACATATATAGACAGATGTATGTTAGAGAGAGAGAGAGAGAGAGGATAGGTAGATATAGGTAGGTAGGTAGGTAGGAAGATGATAGACGGACAGATAAGCCAGCCAATCTGAGGGGGCTGCCCCCCCAAAGGGCTCAGCTCAGTCCCCAACCTCTTCCACTCCCCCCCCCCCAAGACCTGCCCCGACTCACCACTCGCTGGACTGGAGGAGGGGGGATTCATTCTGCGCTATGTGATATAAGGCACTCATGGCGTTCATGTTAAACAACGGGGGCTTCCGTTCCGCTGTACGAAAGAGAAAAGGGCGGGCTTTAGACCCTGCTGGGGACGCCTCCTCTCTCGCCCCCATTACCCCCCCTCCTGTCCCTGAGACCCCGGGGAGGGGGGGATAAGAAAGGCCCACAAACGCAACCACCTCCGCTGTCAAACCTCCCATTTTGCTCTTTGCCCCCAGCCGAGAAAACCACCCCGTCTTAAAAGAGACTATCGTGCCAAACAGATCTGTGGGACGTGGTGATTTAGAGTAGTGGTCCCCAACCTTTTTTGGCTCCATGGACTAGCAGTGGTGGGGGCAGGGGAGAGGGGGATGGTTTTGCGCACATGACCTAATCCCGCGTGTGCGGAAATAAAAAGATTTGCGTGCTCGCCTGTGGTTGTGCGGCAGATTGGTACCGGTTCACAGCCAGGGGGGTTAAGGACCTCTGACCCTGACCTCGGAGGGATGGGGGACGTTGCCAGGATGGCCATGTTGCCAGCTCAACATCACTCGTGTTGGGGGGGCCCCTTTGATGGCCCAAACGCTCTGCCACCCAAAATCGGCTCCCGAGTTCCGTTTTCGGCTGGGACGGCCTCCTGCAACCCTCTGCTCGCTGGCAGAGGCAATGCGGGCCGGTCCTTTGCTGTTTCCAGGGTGGCCCCCATGGGCCAGATCTAAGCATCCCATGGGTCGGATCTCTGGCCTGTGGGCCTTGAGTTTGTCACCCCTGTTTTAAGGTCTGATGTTTTAATCCCTTCATTGTTTGATTCTGTTATTTATGGGTTTCTAAACTGGACATTCGCTTGGTAGAGAGATGGGCTGCATACCAATTTAACAAAAAAAAAAAAGGGGGGGGAAGGAGGGAGGGAGGAAGGAAGGAGGGACGAGGAGGAGGAGGACTGTGGGATCCTCTAGCCTCTCTGAGCGTATTTGTTTTCTTGCGGACATTTCATTGCCCAACTAGGTAACAGCATCAGTGCTAGTAGGGAGTGGGGTTTGCTCTGATTTTATATACTAGTGGCTTGCCCTATCAGTGTCAGTGGGAGAGTTCTTGGTGGTTCTTTATTAGGCTGTTGTTTACCGTTTGATTGTCTAAATTAGTGGTTCCTTTTTTTTTTTTTTTTTAAATTTGATTTATATGCCGCCCTTCTCCGGAGACTCAGGGCGGCTTGCAATGCGCTAAGCAATAGCCTTCATCCTTTTGTATATTTATACAAAGTCAGCTTATTGCCCCCACAATCTGGGTCCTCAATTTACCCACCTTAGAAAGGATGGAAGGCTGAGTCAACCTTGAGCCTTGGCGAGATTCGAACCTGCAGTAATTGCAGGCAGCTGGTGTTAATAACAGGGTGCTTTAAACCACTGTACTAAGGCTCTTTCAAGGTTCCTTGACTCTGGGGCGTTGTTTACAGCTTGATACTTGGGTCTAGTGTTAATCTTAGTGTGGTTCTCTGCTTCTCTGGGTGTTTGGGTCTTTTTGTTCCCTTTTTGGGCTATGGGCTGTCTCTTCTAAATGGTGTGCAGCTCTTGTGGATCCCTGTGTGCCTGCTGATGGGATGATTTGTAAAGGAGCAGGTAGAACAGAAGCCAGGGTCCCACGAAGACCCACGGGGGGCTCACCTAATTCAATGCAGGTGATCCCAAGAGACCACACGTCAACTTTACCATCGTACTGCCCTTCGTCCATGGCCAGGATCACTTCTGGGGCCATCCTGAAAAGCAAACGAAAGACACGACGGTAGGCCAGCGAACAGCCAGATCCACAAGGGAAGAGTTCAATTAGCTATTTTAAACTGCTCATGCCGTTTACGCAGGAGTCTTCCCAGATTGGCAGTTGGCACCTGGATGTGACTTAGCTCTGCCTGGTTCGGCTTGGCACCTCACAGGCCCCTCAAAGTAAGATCTGTCTCCACCTTCCTGGCTTTCCAGGAGGGCTCTGCTAACTGGCTTGATGTTCCAATGGGGGGTGGGGGGGTGGGGAGTCCCATTTTGGAGGTGGTTAGTACATCAGAAGATCCCATTTCCACCATGAACTGGTCCTTTTTGTCTAGTTGCTGCTATTAAATTTGTTTGCTGCTCATCTCACTTCAAAGAGGGTCTTGGGCAGCTTATGTTAAAAGCCATAAAACGATAAACGTTCGTTATTTTTAAAAAGTTAAAAGTAGAATGGCATAATGGATTGTTCTTTTTTTTTTTAAAAAAAAATAATCTTTATTTACATTTTCCATTAAAAAAAAACAAAAAATAACAACACACCATATAAATAACATACAAGACAGCATGACAAATAACAAACATATCTGCAAGTACATTATGTTCCGAGGGAGACAGAACAACTTATATCTCTTTATACATCAATTAGGTCTATCCGACCACACTTTGTTAGTATAATATAGATTTCTCAGTAGATACCTTTCCTCTTTTCAATTGGGTTGTGGTTTTCTCTTCGCTAGCCAAATATATAATTTTTCCCAGATAAACATGTTTGAGTTTGATCTTTATCTTTTAATTTTTTAGTCAATTTATCTGCTTCCCCACAGTCCAGAATCTTTTTTATAATTGCTTCCTCCGATGGGGTATTTTTGTTTTTCCAAAATTGCGTGTATATCAATCTCGCCGCTGTGATAATGTGTAGGGCTAAGTACCATAACATTTAAATCTTTTTCAGGTTAACAGAGTTAGAAGGGACCTTACAGGTCATCTAGTCCAACCCCCTGCCCAAGCAGGAGACCCTACATCTGCCTCTACCTAGGATCGAACTCACAACCAGGCCTGATTGTGAGGCCAGAGCTCCGCCTCTAGGTTGTGAATTTGATGCTCAAAATTCTTATATATTTATTTTATGACACCGTAACCTGCCCAAAGTCGAGAGAGAGGAAGGCCGGGATTTGAAATTGAGAAATTTAGTATGTAAATAAGTTTTAATTAATAAATTAATAATTGGATCAATGACATTAATAAGTAAATCGTTCAGCCGATCCTGGAGCTCTTAACTCCAGGGGAACGGCCTTGCTTACCAGTAGGGAGTCCCCACAAATGAATTGGCAGGGGACGCGATGGAAGCCGATCCAAAATCAGCCAGCTTCACCTGCCCGGGTTCTGTCAGTAGAATGTTCCCTGCTTTGATATCCCTGGGAATGAAAGGAAGGCAAGCCACAGGTTTATCCATTTGGGGGGGGGAGGAAAAGAGAATACGGATAAGTCCTTGAGTTACCACCATTCACTTAGCGAGAGTTCGAAGTTACAACATCAATGAAAAAAGTGACTTATGACCAGAGGTGGTACTCAGCCGGTTTGCCCGAACCGGTAGCGGAAATTGCAGGTAGTGTTGTGGCTCTGTTACCTGAGCCTGTGACATCGGCAGGAGAGGACTCCGAGAGTGAAGGAGAGGAGTTGGCAAGGCCTCCCTCTCCAGGACCCTCCTCTCTGGCAATGCCTTCGGGGTCCGCCGAAGGGCAAGAGATAGGGCCGGGGCCAAGCACGTCCACGCAGCCACAGGTGGACAGTAATGAGGGAGATGAGTCTTGGCTGGATCCACGCCAGCGTCGCAGAGATAAGCGCGCACAACAGAAGAAAAGGCGTGCCAGAGATTAGGCTGAGTCACTGGACCACACCCCACAGGATATAAAAGGGAGCGTGGTGGCCAGTCAAACCTTGTGACGAACAAAGCTGAAAGCTTCCACGCCATTCTGCATTGCCGGACTTTTGCTATAGGCTTTGCTGGATTATGTTTGGACTTGATTTACTCTGTAATTATTGAACATTTTACTTTGATGTACCAGAAGCAGGGAGAAGTTATCTCTTCGTGAGTAATAAACTCTTGGCAGGCAGCCACTAGGTTACTGCCAAGTTCAGTTATCATAAAGAAAAGGATTTTGTCGGCTGGCTTGGTTTTTAACTCTTGGACGTCTGTTGGTGTGTGTGCGTGTGGGACTGGGACAGAACAGGTAGGCCCACCCCATGCCATCTTATTTAGCTATGTTTTTGAGGCCGGGTGCATGCGCGGAATGCCGGGGTGCGTGCAAACCGGTAGTAGCATAATCTGAAACCCACGGCTGCTTATGACCATTGGTCACACTTGCATCAACCCCGTGGTCACCTGACTCATATTTATGAACTCTGCAGTGTCCCGGGGTGATGGGATTCCCTTTTTGTGACCTTCTGACAAGCGAAGTCGTTGGGGAAGCCGGATTCACTTAACAACCAGGTGACTAGCTTAACAACTGCAGTGATTCACTTAACAGCCGTGGCAGGAAAGGTCGTAAAATGGGGAGAAAGTTCAATGAAAAATCATCTTGCTTAGTAAAGGAAACTTGGAGCCTACTTGTAATTAACGTGCACTCAGGTGGGTAATTTTCTAAAAACGAACGTTTGTTTCGTAAGTTATTTCTAAAAAAAACAAAAAAAAACCAGCATTTTTTAAACATCCCAATAAATGGCGATGACGCTCCATTCTGTCTCTGTAAACTCCAGTTGTTGGAGCACCCATAACTTCTGGTGGCAAGCAGTTCCACTGGTTAATTGTCCTCACTGTTAGGAAGTTTCTCCTTAATTCCAGGTTGGTACTCTCCTGGATTAGTTTCCATCCACTATTTCTTTTCCTGCCTTCAGGTGCTTTGGAAAAGAGGTTGATCCCCTCTTCTTTGTGGCAGACCCTCAAATACTGGCACACTGCTATCACGTTCCCCCCTTTTCTTTTCATTATTTCATTATTTCATTATTTATTTTATTTTATTAAATTTCTATACCGCCCTTCTCCCGAAGGACTCAGGGCGGTGAACAGCCAGAAGATAAAACACAGAGATACAAAATTTAAAATAGATTAAAACGAATTAAATAATTTAGGCTGAATTTTAAAATACCCCATAATTAAACAGATTAAAATTTGTGTTTAAAATTTAAATTTAAAAAAGGAGAAGATTTAGGCCAGGCCAGCTTGATGAAATAAAAACGTTTTAAACTACCAGGACCGGGAGGGGGAACCTATGGCACGCGTGGCATGCTTAGGTGGCATGCTTAGCTATATCAGTGGGCACGTGAATCCCATTGGAAGTTGGCAAATGGGCCGTTTTCGCCCTCCCCAGACTCCTAGAGAGGCTCTGGAGGCTGAGGACAGCAAACAATGGGCCTTCCGGTCCCACCGGAAGTTGGCAAACGGGCCGTTTCTGGCCTCCGGGGTGGGTGGGAAAAGCCATTTTCACCCTCCCTTGACTCCTAGGAAGGCTCTGGAGCCAGGTGAGAGAGAAAAACGGGCCTACTGGGCCATCGTGTGCCAGGAGCGGGGGGAACATGGGGGGGGGTCGCGCGTGCATGCGTGGGGGCAAGGTGTATAGAATTATGGGTGAGGGCACACCCGCGTGAGACTCCCCACCCCACCCCGCCCCCTCCTGGCAAACAATGGCAAAAAGGTTAAGACATCACTGTACTAGGACATACCCAGTTCCTGCAACCGTTCTTCATATGTTTTAGCCTCCAGCCCCCTAATCATCTTTTTTTTTTTTAATTTGATTTATATGCCGCCCTTCTCCGGAGACTCAGGGCGGTTTACAATGCGTTAAGCAATAGCCTTCATACTTTTGTATATTTATACAAAGTCAGCTTATTGCCCCCACAATCTGGGTCCTCATTTTACCTACCTTAGGAAGGATGGAAGGCTGAGTCAACCTTGAGCCTGGTGAGAATCGAACTTACAGTAATTGCAGACAGCTGGTGTTAATCACAATGCTTTCAGTCTGCTGAGCCACCAGGCCCCACCTGTTGCTCTTCTCTGCATTTTATCCAGAGCCTAAACATCTTTTTTATATCATGGTGACCAAAACTGGATCCATGATTCCAAGTGTGGCCTTACCAAGGCCTTATAAAGTGGTACCAACAGTTCACGTGATCTTGATTCTATCCCTCTGTTTATACAACCAAGGATTGCGTTAGTCTTATTGGCTGCCGCCGCACATGGCTGGCTCATATTTAAGTGATTGTCCACTTGGGCACCAAGATCCCTCTCACAGTTCCTGGCAATTCATTCAGGTTTCACCTACTCTGTACGGTGGTTTTTTTTCTCTTGCCTAAGTGTAAAACCTTTCTTTTTATCTACGTTGAATGTTCATTTTGTGACTTTGGAGCAGGAATCAAGGCAAGGAGAGATACGCAGGGAAGGACTCACCGATGGATCAGGTTGTGGGAATGCAAGTAGGCCAATCCTTGGAGAGCACCGTGGGTGATTGCGGCAATTTCCACTTCTTGCAACGGCTTTTTATGAACTGGAGGAAAGAGAGGCATTGTTAGCAGGGCAGTGATGGCGTTAAACCAGGGTGTCCAATCTTGGCAACTTGCACCCTGATGTAAAAGTAACGGAGTTGGAAGGGGACCTGGGAGGTCATCTAGTCCAACCCCCCTGCTCACGGAGGAGACCTGTACTAGGGAGTCAAACCGCCGAACTGCCGACCTTTCTGATCGACAAGCTCAGCGTCTTAGCCACTGAGCCACCTAGTCAGCAAACCAGTTGTAAGTCGAGTAATACCTGCATTGTCATGTTATATATGAACAGAACCTTGCAAATCTGAAAATACGTAGAACAAGAATAGAAAAGAGCAGAGTTTGGAAGGGACCTTGGAGGTCTTCTAGTCCAGCCTCCAGCAAAGCTGGCTGAGGAATTCTGGGAGTTGAAGTCCACCCGTCTTAAAGTTGCCAAGTTTGGGAACCCTCATTTCAAGATTTCCTCTTCAGCCACACACAACCTAAATTCAAATCACCAATGATAGTTTAACCTTCCATCTCTTATGAAGCCCATGGGTGGATATATGCCTTTTTTGCTGAAAGAGGAATATCAAATAAAGGGAAAAGGTTATTTCAATAGTAGTTAAGGAAAGAAAACGATTAAAAATATCCCTGGCAGGAGGGCAAAAAAGTTTTTTTTTAAAAAAAAAACAACAAAACCAGCTGAATTCACCAATCATTATGACATAATTCCGGGCCTTTTCCTGCCATCAAGTTTTCTGTATTTCTTTATGTTTTGTTGCTTGATGTATTGTGACATCTTAAGTCACTGTGGCTTACAGACCACGGTTTATAGATATAGAAATTCAGTGTATTTAACAAGCGGCTGTTAAGCGAACGTGACAGCACGACACATCCAACTCTTATTAAACTCTGAGAAACAATGTATTGGAGACAAATACATTGTCCAAGTCTTAATTTTTTTCCTGTAATTAATTAGGGTTCATAAAAAAAATGAAAAGGACTTACCTTCTAGTAAATCTGAAGCTGATCCTAAACAATATTCCATAACAAGCTGCAGCAGAGGGAAAGGAAAAGAAATTGTTAAGAGGGCAGTACAGGCGGTGAAGGAAGGAAGAGTTTGATAAAAGTTTCTTGTCTTTCATTTTCACCAGGTTGTTCTAGATACGAATGCAGTTTCTCTACATCCAATATTCTCAAATTTATTTTTTATTCGTTTTAAGGTTTATTTACATCCCAACTTTTTAAAATAAATATTTCAAGGTGGTCAACATGCCTAATACTCCCTCCTCGTCTTATTTTATCTACAACAACAATCCTGTGAGGTGGGTGGGGTGAGGGAGAGTGATCCAAAGTCACCCAGATGGCTCTCATGCCTCACGTGGGACTAGAACTCCGACTGGGTGCCTTTGGGCCAATCACCAGGAGACGGTGAGTTCTAGTCCCGTCCTAGGTGTGAAAGTCAGCTGGATGACTTTGGGGCCAGTTCCTCTCTCTCAGTCCAACCCAACCTCACAAGGCTGTTGTTGTGGGGAGGAGAAAAGGAGCATCAGATATGTTCGCTGCCTTGAGTTGTTTAAAGAAATAATCAAGGTAGAATACTACTAAAATGAGCCGAGGTGGCGCAGTGGTTAGGGTGCAGTACTGCAGCTACTTCAGCTGACTGCTAGTTCAGCAGATCAGTGGATCAAATCTCACCGGCTCAAGGTTGACTCAGCCTTCCATCCTTCCGAGGTGGGTAAAATGAGGACCCAGATTGTTAGGGGGCAATATGCTATTTAGTATACTGTCTTTGGTGTAAGCCGCCCAGAGTCCTCGGAGAGTGGGCGGCATAGAAATATGATTTAATAATTCTTTTTTTAAACAAATAATAAAATCAAATGCATAAAACAAATATCGGCTTACCCATGCTGTATGGTCCCGCAGGTAGCAGCCTTTGTACTCTATACTGTTCGGGTGCTTAATCCGTTGGAGGAATTTCACTTCCTTAATGATATCCTGCCATTTCTGGAGAAGAGAAAAAGGAGCCGCTTCGTAAGGGGGAAGTAAAATTTAAAAGGAAGGAAGGAAGAGTAAAGGGATCTAATCAAGGAAACTGAACATGTGGGCAATCAAGGACAAATTCATTCTAATTCTCCGCCCAGAATGGTAGGGCTGTTATCAGAAATAAAAATAATAAATGGGTGCGCAGAAAGGAAGGAGTTTTTTTCAGCCATATATCTATATAGGATCGCTTATTCCCAAATTTAAACTTGCTTTCTATATCGCTTGATTTGGCCAAAACTATAATCTCTCAATTTTGTTACATATATATTAAATGTTTCATTATAATATATATTATAAACGGTTATTTATTTCTGACAAAACTTCTTCTAACTTTGCAATCCAAGTGTTAGATCAGTAACGGCAAATTTTTGGGGTTGGGCGTGTCAAAAATTCAGAAAACACATAATTTCATTCTGCTGGCAAGTCTGAACAAAAGAGAAACATCTTTCTTTCTTTCTTTCTTTTTCTTTTTTCTTTCTTCTCTTCTTCCTTCCTTTCTTTCTTTCCTTCTTCCTTCCTTCCCTTTCTATCTCTCTCCTTTCCTTTCTCTCTCTCCTCCCTCCCTACTTCTTCCCTCCCTCTCTTTCTTTTTCATCACCCATCTTACCACAGGGCAACTCTAGGTGGCTTACTATTATTAATTTGACCAAAAATAACAGTCCAATCACATCTGGCACTATGTATTGCATAAACAAGCCTGAAATAATTACAATAATTACAAAATAATTATAAAAGCGAAATACAAGTAAAACCACCTTATTTTCTGAGGGTCTGGAGGTTGCGCAGGAGCACGGCGCTCTCAGAGGTTGTGCGACCGCACATCCCATTTCTGTGTGGCCTCCGAAAACCACGTGAGAACAAGGTGTGCTTTTGAGAATAGTGGTTGTTGGTGGACAGAGGCATGTCATGGTGTAACATGTTTTTTTGACGCACGTCATAGTTAGCCATCCCTGGGCCAGATACTTGGTTGCTAAGAGCCCCCGTGTGTGTGAAGACACCACTGAGGGTGGGAAAGGGGTCATTTATTCAGATTTTTGTAAAACAGTTCCTCTCTCCCAGGGGAGAAAGAAGGGGCATCTGGAAATAAAAAATCCCCTTGCCATGCTTTACAGCAAGGCTCTCCAAAGGTAGCAACTTTAAGATGGGTGGACTTCAACTCCCAGAATTCCCCAGCCAGCACAGAAGACCCCTCCCTTAGAGAAAGCCTCCAGCACAAGCCATACGGGGTGGATTAGGGAAGGGGGTCCAGAGGATGACCCCCCAGCCTCTCCCGCTCACACACACAAGGCCACAAAGACCTGGAAAGAGGCCCCCAGCTCTCCCTCCCTTCTTCCCTCCTTTGCCCTGGGGAAGGTTTTCCATGTGGGGAAGGAACAGGGGCCTCTATTCTGGGTTCGTAGGAAAGGCGGATTGAGAGCCGGTGGAGGAGCAGCTACCAATTAGACTTTCATCAGCACTGGGGAGGGAGGGGGCGGGGGGGGAGAGGAAGGCAGAGCCAGGCCCCATGGCTGAGTCTCTGGGCATTGGAGAGATCCACACCAGCATTCTTTGGGGACACAAAGCACAGGCAAGGAGGGGCCCTAAAGGGACCGGGGTCCTTCACCAGTAGATGGAAATCAGGAGTCTTGTGAGGCCTGTTCCAACTCACAGACGTCTGTTTGTCTATCTGTCTCCATCCATCTAATTTCTATCCATCAATCCCATTTCTCTCCTCCCTCCCTCCCATTGTTGTCTCTGTCCATCTATCTGTCCATCCTATCTACCTATCTACCTACCGGTATCTATGTGTGTGTGTGTGTATGTGTGTATGTATGTATGTATGTATGTATCTCTCTATCTATCTCTCTATCTCTCTATCTATCTAATCTATCTAATCTATCTATCTAGATAATCTATCTCTCTATCTAGATTATCTATCTATCTATCTATCTATCTATCTATCTATCTATCTATCTATCTATCTACCTACCTACCTACCTACCTACCTACCTACCTACTTACCCACCTACTTACCTATCATCTATGTCTATATCTTTCTGTCTGCATGTATGTTTCTACCACCTATCTACCTACCTATCAATCATCTATGTCTGTCTATCTATCTCTATCTTATCTATCTAGATTACCTATCTACCTACCTACCTACCTACCTACCTACCTACCTACCTACCTACCTACCTATCCTACCTACCCATCCATATCATTCATCTCTCATCCACCCACCCATCCATCTCATAAATCATTGTATCCTTCCTTCCTTCCTTCCTTTCTTCCTTCCTTCCTTATCCAATATCCATCCAATCATTGTATCTATTTTCCTTCTTTCCTTCCTTTATTCCTTCCATATCTACCCATCCATCTATCCATCCATCCATCCCTCTATCTAGTCTTCATAATTTAAGATGTATGTTTAAAAGTAATTTTAAAGACCACCGGCATACATTTGAAGAAACAGGTTTTCTTAAAAGGTTTGGATGGGTGGAAACCGTGGGCTACTGCTCAAAGAAATGACGTTTCCCGTCATATCTCACTCTTTCCCAGAATTCTCCTGGACACCCTAAAGGCCTCGTAACTGTCGGTATCACAATGTCCTCCTTGCCATCTTCTGGATTCAGTTTATTTTTTTCGCTCATGTGACGCTCACATTTCCCGTTCGCTAAATTCTTCTGGCGTGCTGGTTTCCTTCCTCAAGGCAGGCAGGATTCGAACCCGCCAGCGGCTCGGAGGATTCTGGGCACCAAAGGCTTCGCTTACCTCGTTTGATTGCTTCCCACTGTAAGACATTTTCTTGATGGCCACCACTTCGTTGGTGCGCACATCCCGTGCCTGCAAGACCAAAAACACACAAAAAGTTTGGATTTTTTGTCCCCCAAAACTCACTGGATGAAGTGGATGTTATCCATAGGAGGAGAATGGACCCCAATATACAACAGTTCGTTTAGCGACTGTTCGAAGTTACAACGGCACTGAAAAATGTGACTTCGGACCGTCTTTCACACTTACGACTGTTGCAGCCTCCCCAGGGTCACGTGATCAAAATTCAGACGCTCCTCCGCTGACTCGTATTGATGACGGTCGCAGTGTCCCGGGGGGGGGGGGGGTTGGGTTTCATGTGATTTATTTATTTGTTTATTTGTTTATTTATTTATTTATTTATTTATTTATTTATTGGTTCGATTTATATGCCGCCCTTCTCCAAAGACTCAGGGTGGCTTACAATGCGCTAAGCAATAGCCTTCATCCTTTTGTATATTTATACAAAGTCAGCTTATTGCCCCCACAAACTGGGTCCTCATTTCACCTACCTTAGAAAGGATGGAAGGATGAGTCAACCTTGAGCCTTGGCGAGATTCGAACTTACTTAATTGCAGGCAGCTGGAGTTAAATTACAATGCATTAGGCTGCTGAGCTATCCAGGCTCCTTAAGTTGATTTTTATTTATTTATTTTTTGCTAAATGCCCTATGCGCAGGAATCTTCTGGATTCATGGTCAGCACCTGCTTGGAGACTCTAACAGAATTTAAAGGCAGTTGGACTTAGCTGCTTGTGGCCATGTAGGGATTCTAGGATGATTGCTCTTTTGACGCCATCCCCAGGTTTCTGCTACTCCTTCTTTTACAGCCGGCCCCCTGGGTTGCTACGGATCGTTGTACGAGGTGCAATGACAATAAAGTAAACTAAACTGAATCCTCATGTCTCCCAGTGTCTAAGAGGAGCAACAAATATTGTGGCAATTAAATCTGTGCTACACAATCTTTTGCCAGAGGCCAAGTGCCTTGGTAGTACAGTGGTCTAAAGCACCCTGTTATTAACACCAGCTGCCTGCAATTACTGCAAGTTCGAATCTCACCAGGGCTCAAGGTTGACTCAGCCTTCCATCCTTTCTAAGGTAGGTGAAATGAGGACCCACTTTGTGGGGGCAATAAGCTGACTTTGTATAAATATGCAAAAGGATGAAGGCTATTGCTGAGCACATTGTAAGCCGCCCTGAGTCTCCGGAGAAGGGCGGCATATAAATCAAATTAAAAAAAAAAAAGAAAGTGGGGAGTGGAGGGCTTTTTTTAAAAAATGATGCTAAAGCCCGTTAAAAGCAAGGACCTCTGAGCCGAGATTCCTAACAAAGAAGCTGGCAGCTCTTGAGGGCTGATGGAAAGGGCTTGGCTTAGGCCGGGAGCAAAAAAAAAAGCAAGATATTCTTAATGCAGGCTGGGCACCAGGAACCGCAGCATTGGCAGAGTCCAGCCAGGCTGACTTGCAGCGGCAACATGATGTAATAGCTAGGGAAGATCACGCATGGGGTGGGGGGGTGGGGGCTGGGGTGGGGTGGAGAGCTGCTTGTTTTTTAAGCCCTCAATGCAGCCCTTTCATCCGATCTGCCTCATCATTCCTCTGAGCTGCAGAGCCCCAGGAGCTGGCAAGGGCGAGGCGGAGGTTGGGCAGTCCGAAGTTGTGGGCAAGAGCCACACCAGGAAGATCTTCACATGCTTAAGCCTCCCCCCCTCTCCCTGGCAACTGGCAGAAGCCCCCTCGAATGCCCCCCTCCTGAAAACAGAATCAGGCTTTAAACCCAAGTTTAAACGGCTGGCTTCTCCTTTTCACTTTTCCATGTTAACAGCTGCTGGGCTGGTGGATGATCTCAAAGACTCTAAAACTAAGCTAATATCATGGTTCTTTCAGGCGCTGGGAGGGCTGTTAGCCACCTTACCTGACGCAGTCCTTACACTGCACTGATGGTGTTCCCTAGTTGGGTGGTGAAAGGTCTGCAAGAAAGCCACTAAGCTTGGAGAGCACTAAGGATCCCACAGTCCTCCTCCTCCTCCTTTCCATAGCCCCCCTCCCTTCTAACACTGATGATGTCCCCTAGTTGGGTCATGAAACGTCTGTAAGAAAACCATCCAGCTCAGAGAGCATCAAGGACCCCACTGTCCTCCTCTTCTCTACAAACCCTTTCCCCTTCTAGCACTGAAGGTGTTACCTAGTTGGGTCATGAGACGTCTGCAAGAAAACCATTAAGCTCAGATAGCACCAAGGATCCCACAGTCCTTTCCCTCCTAGCAAACCCACTCCCTTCTAGCATTGATGATGTCCCCTAGTTGGGTCATGAGACGTCTGCAAGAAAACCATCCAGCTCAGAGAGCATCAAGGACCCCACAATTCAACCCTGGGCTACAAATATTCTCTTCTATTGGCATCTTTACCGTTAGCGCCTTCTGCCTTTGGAGCAATTATGAGGCCCAAACTAGGCCCTCTAATTTGGGGTGGGCTGCAACTCTACTGACCCTGGATGCTAGATGTGCACCTGGAGGTCATGAATGTAAGGACTGAAGGATGCATTCTGAACAGGTTCTTGCTTGGAACCAAACCCAAGGAAAATTTTCAGTACTTTCTGCTCTACAGAAGCTTACAGTTCAAGGGGGGGGCTCCCTGAAATGAATGTTATAAATATAATAGTTGAAAATAAAATTTTTGAAGCAACAATGCAATAGTCAAATAAATGATAAATGAGGATGTTGATTTGTTTGGCAATAGGAGAAACTAGATAATTAGTAAATTTTGAATAGGGGGAAGAAGCACAAAAGATTTGTAACCGACTGACACACTGTTTGTATTTGTAATGGATGATGGATTTATTTTATGATTTGTTTTAAAAAAATTATTTTTTTTTCAAAAAAAAAAAAGGGGGGGGGGCTCCCAAACCAGAAGACCTCCAAGGTCTCTTCAACTCTGTTATTCTGTTAACTTGACACTCTGTCCACAATCCAAAATAAACGCTTCGGACCCCCGGGACACTCAGTTAAGAGCATAGGGGGAGCGCCGAGAGGCAGGGGCTGGGACAGGCGGTAGCTCGCCTCGCGGTGGACCGCCAGCTCGATCCCAAGATCAGATGAGGCCTCCGGTCTTCTCAACCTGCTACCCTGTCCACAATCCAGGTGGTGCCACCAGGAGCTGGCGCTGCCTTCCCCAGACCCTCATCCTGCGTCGACGGGGTGGCAGCTGCGTGACGTCGGCAGGAAATCGCACGACTTCCAGCTGCCTTCCACAACGCCACGCTGACAATGGAAGCCAGTATGTGGGTTTGCAAGCACACAATAATGTGCTTTTGTTCGCTTTTGGCTATTGTTCGAGGAGAACGTTTTCCCCCCTTGGAGGAGAGGACCCTCGGGAGCCAAGTACCGAGAGCCTGAATGATCAGCTTGCCATTCGAAGCACCTCAGCGGCAAAGGAAAGCTGGGTTGGAGAGGTGCATCGGTGGGAAATGGATCACAAGGAATCCCCTCTCTGATGCCTCTTGCTGTTAACTCTCTGTGGCAGGAGCTGGCTGCCTTCATCTATGCCAAGGATGTCCAACCTTGGCAGCTTTTAAGACCTGTGGACTTCAACTCCCAGAATGCCCCAGCCAGCATGAACCACAGGACTTCAAAAGGCCAAGGTTGGCTACGTCTCATCTAAGGAGAAGGCAAAAGATTTAACACAACTTGGAAGACTTATGGACGTCAACTCCCACAATGCTGGCTGGGGAAATCTGGGAGTTGAAGACCACAGATGTCTTAAAGCTGCCAAGGTTGGACACCACTGGTTTAGATGGTTACCTATTAGATAGATAGACAGACAGATAAAGATAGAAAGATAGAAAGTTAGATAGAAAGATAGATAGATAGATAGATAGATAGATAGATAGATAGATAGATAGATAGATAAATGGATAGTGGGTATGTAGATAGAATGTTTATTACAGTCAAAGACCAGAGCAAGTTAAAAGCTTAACGACCATGTGATTCGTTTAACAACTGCTGTGATCCACTTAACAACCATGGCCAAATAAGGTTGCAAAAATGGATGACGCTCACTCGACAAGCGCCCTGCTTAGCAACGGGAATGTTGGGCTGAGTGGTGGTCGTAAGTTGAGGGCAACCTGGAGGTGCTCCCTCCTCCTTTTCCCATGTGCCCTTGAAGGAATCTCTCCCTCCCACCCCCCCAAAAAAGACTACTTACAAAATAAACAGCTCCGAAGCTTCCATGGCCGATCTCCCGGAGGTCGGTGAAGAGCTTCTCCGGATCTTCTTTGTAAAAGAGCTCGGCGATTTCGGGGTCTTTCAGGCTGCCCGCTCGGCTGGTGGACGGCATTCTGCTGGGTGGGGGTGGGTGGGAGCCCACCGGCTATCTGGGCCGAAAATGCCCCGTCAGCCCTGGGGGGCTCATCTGGGGGCAGGAAGAGTCGTGCACATGGATCCCTGCAAGCGGAGAGAAAGCAGGAGGTTAGGGAAGCAAAAGAAAGATTCCCACAGCTTCCAATTATACGATTTCTCTTATTCATTAAAGCAAGGGGGTGAACATACATAATACTCCTCCTTCCTCGTCCTCCTATTTTCCCCACAACAACAACCTTGTGAGGTGGGCTGGGCTGAGAAAGAGAAGGACTGGCATTTATGATGGTTGTAGTTTCCCCGGGGGGGGGGGGGATGTTGTCGGTCGTGAGATCCGCTTTTGCGACCTTCTGAGAAGCAAAGTCAATGGGGAAAACCAACGTAACAACCATTTTACTAATGTAATAACTGCAGAGATTCACTTAACGATGGGGGCAAGAAAAGTCGTAAAACGGGACCAAACTCGCTTAACAAATGTCCCCCTTAGCAACGGAAATGTTGAGCTCGATTGTGGTTATAAGTCGAGGACTACCTGTAATAACCTGTAATAAGGGAACTTGGAGTCTTAGTGGACAACCAGTTAAATATGAGCCAGCAGTGTGTGGCGGCAGCCAAAAAAGCCAACGCAATCCTAAACTGCACTAACAGAAGGATACAATATAGATCAAGGGAAGTACTAATACCACTCTACAAAGCCTTAGTAAGGCCACACCTGGAGTCCTGCATCCAATTTTAGTCACCACACTATAAAAAAAGAGGTTGAGACTCTGGAAAGAGTGCAGAGAAGAGCAACCAGGATGATGAGGGGACTGGAGGCTCAAACATACAATGAACGGTTGCAGGAACTGGGAATCATGGCTAGTCTAGTGAAGAGAAGGACCAGGAGAGACAGGATATCAATATTGGAGGGGCTGCTACAGAGAGGAGGAAGGGGGCCCAGCTATTCTCCCAAAGCACCTGAAGGCCAGACAAGGAACAATGGATGGAAACTGATCAAGGAGAGATTCAACCTGGAAATAAGGAGGAATTTCCTGACAGGGAGAACCATCAACCCATGGAACAGAAGTTGCCTTTGGAAGTTATGGGAGCTTCATCCCTGGAAGCTTCCAAGAAGAGACCGGACTGCCATCTGTCAGAAATGGTGTAGGGTCTCCTGCTTGGGTGGGTGGGTGGGTTAGACTAGATGACCTGCAAGGTCCCTTCCAACTCTGTTAATCTCTAAACCACTTACTTGGAGCATCCTTCGGCAAGTCCCCAAGCTAGGTAAACACAGCTAAGCTGTGGCTTGTTCAGGGTGATGTTTTTTCCTTTTTTTTTTTGAATCAAGTTTTATTTCTCTCCCCCCCACCCCATTTTTCACCCGCATATTTTATGAATAGAGTATTGGCCATATCACAGCTTATACAATTTAACATATTCAAGTACATTTTACTCAGTTACAATTTTTGTCAAAATTTCCTTTTTCCATTTTTTAATCATGTCTTAAAATTTCTATGCTTATTTATATAAACAACATCTTCAAGGTTGACTCAGCCTTCCATCCTTCTGAGGTGGGTAAAATGAGGACCCGGATTGTGGGGGCAATAAGATGACTTTGTATAAAAAAGAACACCGCTTGGGGGGCCCAAAAAAGCCCTACTAAGCAGGTATATACAAATGTATGTAGGCTATTGCTTAACGCATTGTAAGCCACCCTGAGTCTCCGGAGAAGGGCGGCATATATATCGAACCAATAAATAAATAAACCAATAAATCTTAATTCGCCCTCAAATTCTAATTTTTCTGTTTTAACTCATATTTATTCTCTTTTATTTTTTAATAATTCATTCTTTATCCTAGTACATTCATGCATGTTCGGGGTTGCCTTTCTTCCATTTTATCTTTTTTATTGTACAGCAATCTTTCTTCTCAATCTCTCCCTCCCTTCTTTCCTTTCTACTTTCTTCTCTTCTCCTACTCCTTCTCTACTTCCCCTTCCTTTCTCCCTCTCCTCCTCTTTCTCCCTTTCTAACCCTCTCTCCTGCTCTTATTTCCCCTCCCTTCCTTCCTCACCTCTTTCCTTTCTTCCCATTCCTCTCTCCTTCTTCCTCCCTTCCATCCCTCTCCTCCTCTTTCATCTCTCTCTATTGCTGTATCTATTTTCTATTTTCCACAATGGTGTCCAGGCAACCCCGACTTTTCTTTCATTTATTTTCTCAAAATTCCCCTTATTTTTTAATTATTAACAATGTATTTCAACTTATTCCATTTTTATCTTAAATCCGTTAGTAGTATAACCTTCCAACCTTTAACAATATCTTTCTTCTATTTTATTTCTTACATGTATTGTTTTATTCTTACTTGCATCATTTATTAACATTTCCATTTTATTCAATTTTACATTTCAATTTTCCCCTTAATTTCAATTAATTCTTTTGTGATGTTTTTTTTCCTAAGGTCTCTAAATGGATGCAATTAGAAGCAGTGGACTTGATTCCTGCTGTCAGCCAGGAGGGGTTTGTTATCGCAAAACAACAGAAAACTAAACAGCGCCTTTCTCTGAGTCGCCCGTACGTAAAAAATGTGGGGAAATACTCCGAGGACAGCAGAGAGCTGGAAAAACAACGCAAGACTAAACCGATGTTACAGGGAGTTCTCGACTTACAACCAACAATCAAGCCCAACATTTATGTCGCTGAGAAATTTGTTAAGTGAGACTTGCCCATTTTACAACTTTACTCCTTGCTGCGGTTGTTAAGTGAATCACTGCAGTTGGCAAGTTAGTCACTTGGTTGTTAAGTGGACCATTGACTGAAGGTGGCAAAAGGAGACCACCACCCCAATGATGCCCTTGACGTGATACGAAGGATATCGGATCTCCGGGTCTTTCGCCGTGCCCTAAAAACTTTTCTTTTCCATCAAGCAGGGCTGGCGTGAAAGCCCCCCCCCCCTTTTTTTTTTAGCCTTTTAAATTGTCAATGGGTTTTAGTTTGGATGTTTTAAATTTTGGGCCAAAGTCATATAATTCTTTTAAAAATTTTAAATTTTGTATTGGTATGGGTTTTAGTTCTGGCTGTGCACCGCCCTGAGTCCACTAGGAGAAGGGCGGGATACAAATTGAATAAAATAAATAAATAAATAAATGTCCCGGTGCCTGAAGGCCGTGTGGATCTGGATGGGGAGAAACAGGCTCAGACTCAACCCCTCCAAGACCGAGTGGCTGTGGTTTCTGGAGTCCCGTTATAGCCAGCTGGTTCCATCGCTGACTATTGGGGGTGAGATCTTGGCCCCCTCAGAGAGGGCTCGCAACTTGGGTGTCCTCCTGGATGCGCAGCTGTCGCTAGAAGATGATGTGACGGCTGTGGCCAGGGGGACTTTCTATCAGGTTTGCCTGATTCGCCAGTTGCGTCCCTTTCTGGATCGGGACTCCTTTTGCACGGTCACTCATGCCCTCGTCACTTCCCGCCTGGACTACTGTAATGCTCTCTACATGGGGCTCCCCTTGAAGAGCACCCGGAGGCTCCAGCTGGTCCAGAATGCGGCCACGCGGGGGATTATGGGAGCGATACGGCACTCCCATGTAACTCCTCTCCTGCGCGAGCTGCACTGGCTCCCGGTGGTCTTCCAGGTGCGATTCAAGGTGTTGGTTACCATCTTTAGAGCGCTCCATGGCTTAGGACCTGGGTACTTACAAGATCGCCTTCTGCTTCTGACAGCCTCTCACCGGCCAGTACGCTCCCACAGAAAGGGACTCTCAGGGTACCGTCGGTCAAACAATGTCGACTGGCGACCCCCACGGGGAGGGCCTTCTCTGTGGGGGCACCTACCCTCTGGAATGAATTGCCCCCGGAGATACGGATGATCCCTGACCTACGCACCTTTCGCCATGCCCTCAAGACGTTATTGTTCCAAGAAGCTGGCCTGGCCTAAACATTAATTTTAATGGGTTGCTTTTGTTTTTTAATGATGTTGGGGCCAAATTATTTAATATGTTTTTAAATTGCTTTTAAATTTTATATATGTGTTTGTTTTATCTTTGGCTGTGCACTGCCCTGAGTCCTTCGGGAGAAGGGCGGTATAAAAATTAGATAAATAAATAAACAAATACAAGCCCCGACACAGCAACGGTCGTAAGTATGAGTCAAGTTGCCAAGTGTTTGAATTTTGACAAAGTGACCGTGGGGAGGCTGCAACGGTCGTAAGTGTGAAAAACGGTCATAAGTCACTTTCCCCCCCAGTGCCATTGTAACTTCGAACACTCACTGTTGTAAGTTGAGGACTACCTGTATTTGTTCCGACCACATTTAGTAGCTTCCATCATTTTTTTCTCTACCAGATTTTTCCCCATAAGAAATAAAGTTAATCCTCGACTTATCACCACAATTGAGCCCAAAATTTCTATTGCTAAGGGAGGACATTTGTTAAGCAAGTTTGGTCCCATTTTACGACCTTTCTTACCATAGTTGTTAAGTGAATCGCCCCAGTTACGTTACATTAGCAACATGGTTGTTAAGTGAATCTGGCTCCCCCCGTGGGCTTTGGTTGCCGAAGGTCGCAAAAGGGGATCACATGACCCTGGGACACTACAACTGTCATAAAAGTAAATGCCAGTTGCCAAGCCTCTTAATTTTGATCACGTGACCACGGGGAGGCTGCAACGGTCATAAGTGTGAAAAGTAAGTGATAAGCCACCTTCGAACAGTCATAGATGAACTGTTTTAAGTTGAGGACTACTTATATTCAACAAAATGCTTATGTTTTTCTCCTTTAGATCAGGGGTGGGCAACTGTGGCCCTTTTACAACCTGTGGACTTCAACTCCCGTAATTCCTGAGACAGCCAAGCTGGCTCAGGAATTCTGGGAGTTGAAGTCCACAGATTGTAAAAGGGCCACAGTTGCCCACCCCTGCTTTAGATCATGTGTGACTTTCTGCTTCATCACCCAACTTTTCCCAAATACCATTTTTTTTCCTTTTCCTTCCCCCTTATGCTGCTTTTTTTTTTTTTTTTAATTTGATTTATATGCCGCCCTTCTCCGAAGACTCAGGGCGGCTTACAATGTGCTCAGCAATGTGCTCTTGGGATTTATTCTGGGTTTGTTTGCATTTTGTGTATTTATTTTGTTTTCTTGGGTGTTTTGTTGGTTCAGGAAAAGAACAAAAATAAATCCATCAATGTACGGACCATGCTGGACAAGATAAACCAAACATCCGACTTTATGCAAAGAAAGAACAACAGAAACGCATCTAATCGATTTTTAAAAAATATGGTTTACAATGGGGCTTCCCAAATTTTATAAAGATGGGAACTTGCTGTCTTCTCAGGTAGTCCTCGACTTACGACACAATGGAGCACAACATTTCCACTGCTAAGCAAGGAAGTTGTACAGTGAGTTTTGTCCCATTTTACAAAACTTTCTTGCCACAATTTCCCTGCAGTTGTTAAGTGAGTCACATGGTTGTTAAGTGAATCTGGCTTCCCCCGTGGGCTTTGCTTGTCAGAAGGTCGCAAAGGGGGAGATCACGTGACCCCGGGACTCTGCGACCGTCATAAATATGAGCCAGTTGCCAAGCTGCTGAATGTTGATCACACGATCGTGGGGAATGCTGTAATGGTCATAAGTATGAAATATGGTCATAAGTCATTGTCACTGTAAATTGGAACGGCCACTAAGTGAATGGGTTGTAAATCCAGGACTCCTTGTACCTTCATACTGTAATATTATGCAATCAATCACCACCACCACCGTTGCCCTGAATTTTCCATTAGAAAATTCAAAAAAAATTCCAGTTTTTACAGCAAACGGAGTGAGAACTGTAGAAATAAGGCAGCCCCGTCTCACTCAACATCAAAGCCTTCGGCTCTCTCTATGCCTTCCCCTGGACCAAAACCAAGAAAATGCCAGAAGCCATTTCAGAAATCATTCGTCTCCTGACTGCAGGCTGGAGAATGAAAACCACATTCCCAACATCCCAATGTCCTTGGCACTTCTTCAAGGCTGCTGGAGGTGCTGCACTGTGAAAAATCAAGGTCCTCCTTCTTCGAAACTTATTTCCCAAGGAAATTCCAGAGCTGCTTGAGGATCGACCTGGAAGCGTCACATCTGTTTTTTCAGGAGGACCTTCCCAACCGGGTGATCTGTTCTGATCTGAACTGGCTAAGGGTGGAGAAGGAGGCAATGGCTGATGCCTCCTTAGGGAATGGAACAGAACTGAACAAACTACGCTGTTTCCCCAAAAATAAGGCCCTAACATGACTTTTCAGGATGCTCGTATTATAAGCCTTACCCCCAAAATAAGCCCTAGTTAAGATCATCAACCAGACGGACGTATTTAGTGCCGTATTTCCCCGAAGTGGAAAATAAGACCTAATGCATCTTTTGGAGCAAAAATTAATATAAGACCCAGCTTTATTTTCAGGGAAACATAGGAGAACAGAATAATACCCTGTTTTCCTGAAAATAAGACCCAACCAGAAAATAAGTCCTAGCGTGATTTTTCAGGATGCTCGTAATATAAGCCCTACCTCCCAAAATAAGCCCCAGTTAAGATAGTCAGCCAATTAAGATAGGGTGCATTTAGTACCGTATTTTCCCAAAAATAAGAGGTAACCAGAAAATAAGTGCTAATGTGTCTTTTGGAGCAAAAATTAATATAAGACCTGGACTTATTTTTGGGGAAACATGTTAGAACAGAATAAAATAGAGTAGAGCGGAACAGAACAGAACAGAACAGAACAGAACATGGAATAGAGAATGGAATGGAATGGAATGGAATGGAATGGAATGGAATGGAATAGAATAGAATAGAATAGAATAGAATAGAATAGAATAGAATACAGAATACAGAATACAGAATACAGAATAGAGTGGGAGTGGGATAGGATGGAATGGAATGGAAAAAAACAGGAACATCCAGTTGCTGCTTGAAAAAGCACCTTTGGGATATCTGTTCAGGTGTAACTTTTTAAGGAAGACCCCCCCCCCCCCAACCAATATTATTATTACAAATGAAGGTGGATATATGTGTCACGGGATAATGTTACAGAATCCAATCTGGGTCACAAAGTAATTTTGCATCTACCTAAGATTGCTGGACGAGCAGGCCCAAAAACAGCCAGGGAAGTGATGGAAGCCTGGGAAATGAGCCCAGTCAGTCAAGAGGAGTGCTGATTTACCCCCAGCTTAGTTTATCAAGTACTTAGGAGACTAGGGCTTGGCCCTGAAAAAGGAAAGAGCCAGTGGCTTAAAAGCCAGCCATCAACACCCCGATCAGCATCTAAAAAGCCACACACCTTATAAACCTTGGTAGAGCCTTGGTAGTACAGTGGTTTAAGGCACCCTGTTATTAAGCTGGTTATTAAGACCAGCTGCCTGCAATTACTGCAGGTTCGAATCTCGCCAAGGCTCAAGGTCAACTCAGCCTTCCATCCTTTCTAAGGTAGGTAAATTGAGGACCCAGATTGTGGGGGCAATAAGCTGACTTTGTATAAAATATACAAAAGGATGAAGGCTATTGCTTAACGCATTGTAAGCTGCCCTGAGTCTCCAGAGAAGGGCGGCATATAAATCAAAATAAAATAAAAATAAATAAATAAACACCATACACGGAACAGCACACGCTCTGCTAGAGAGACGTTCTCGGAGGATGGGCTCCACCATGAGTCCGAAAGTTGAGAAGACAAAACAAAATCTCTGGTCTGGATGACCGACCCAGATTGGACCCTGCAATATTGCAGGTAGTCCTCAATTTACGACCACAATTGAGCCCCAAATTCAGGCTGCTAAGTGAGAAATCTGTTAAGTGGGTTTTGCCCCATTTTACGATCTTCCTTGTAGGTGAATCCCTGCAGGTGGCAAGTTAGGAACACGGTTGTTAAGTGAATCAGGCTTTCCTGGAGACTTTACTTGTCAGAAGGTCGCAAAAGGGGACGACATGATCTCGGGACGCTGCCGTCATAAATACGAACCAGTTGCCAAGCGTCTGAATTTTGATCACGTGACCATGGGGATGCTGTAACGGTCACAAGTGTGAAAAACGGCGATAAGCCGCTTTTTTCAGGGCCATCGTAACTGAACAGTCACTAAATGAACTGTTGTCCCAAAGGTGTTTTTTTTCAGGAGGCAATTGGACTTTCTGGTTTTTCTTTGAAGAAGTTTTGCTTCTCATCCAAGAAGCTTCTTCAGCTCTGACTGAATGGTGGGGAATGGAAGGATTGATACTCCTTGCAGACAGCTGGTCATTTGCATCCTTTTAGAGGGTCCTTGAGGCCCCTTGGAGGTTTACCTGTGTCCTCAGGGTCACCTGAGTGGTGCAAATGAGTGTGGAGCCTTTTGGGAACTGCTGAAAGGATCTGTGTTGTAGACTGGAGATAGATGAGGTCCTATCCCTCCCCCTCTGTGGAGGGAGGGCTGTTCAATTTGGACATAGATGGCCTCTTGGACCCCTCTTTCAAATCAGCCCTCCTCTCTGTCCAAAATGTGGACTTTGCTGCCTTCAAAAGAGGGGCCTGTGTCTTTCAAAGGCAGATGGAAGTGCTGAATCTATTCCTGATGGGTTTGTTCTCCTAGGTCCATGATGGCACGCTTGCCAGAAGTGGCACGCAGAGCCATCTCTCCGGGCACCTGAGCCGTCGCCTGTGGCTTTTCCGGGTTTGGGTGCGCTGGACAGCTGGTCTTTACGCTCGCAGGAGCGCTGTAAACCAAAAGAGCAGTGGCCTGGTGTGCATGCATGCACCAGGAAGATAATCTTCTGGTTTCCGGGGCGTGCATATGCACTGGCCACTGGTCTTTTGGTTTCTGGCTCATATGCGCGCATGAAGACCAACTGGCCGGTGCACATTCGTGCGCTGGAAACCAGAAGATCATCTTCCCGACATGCGCATGCTCTTCCAGTTTCCAACATGCGTGCACACACGTTCGCGTTTCAGCACTCAGTGCTGAAAAGGTTCGCCAACATTATCCTAGGTTGTGCCATGTGGTTATGAAGTGGTTGTTTTGTTTCCCCAATATACAGATCTCCACATGGCTCTAAACGAACTGTTGTAAGTCAAGCACTACCTGTAGTACTGCTTTCAAACTTGCTTCTCTGGGCTTTTGCTTTCTTTTGGGGGCTGACAGCGGTCAATCTAGGTGGGGCAAGTAAGTTTCTAGATGGCTTGCTTTGGCCTCTTTCAGCCACATTGTTTGCGGAACCCTCTTATTAAGAAGACCAGAGAGAGGAAGTTTGCAAACACTCAGGAAAAATGCCTGCACAATGTTAAGCGCAGGACCTGCGGAAGCTGGCTGGGAGCTACATCTATCTCCAAGGGGAAACTTAGAGTAATGTATGAGGTCTGCTTCTGTGGCCTCCACCCGCAAGATCTGAATGTTCAGTTATGTTCCACGAGGTTGCTTACAAATCCAGGGAGGGCAGACAGCAGAGATTAAAATTATCTCCAGAATACACGGTTAAATGCCTTGGGCTGGCCGTAGGGACAGTTATCTCTCTTTTAAGAATGAATACCAAAACATCTTCTGATATACCAAGAGTTTCGCCTTGGGAACTTCTAAAATGAAGTTGAAAGATTTAAATTGGAGGGTAGTTTAAGACTTGTGGGACTTCAACTCCCAGAATTCTCCAGGTCACCTTAACCCTAAATCCCAGTTAATCAAGCAGGAGTTGTTGTTGTTGTTGTTGTTTTTAAAGCTGTGTTTCTCAATCTTGGCAACTTTAAAACTTGTCTGGCTGGGGAATTCTGGGAGTTGAAGTCCAGAGGTCTTAAAGTTTGCCAAGATTGGACAGCCCCGATTTAAATGGAAATTGTGACTATTGCCATTCTGTGGGGCTCTGCCCAGATCTGTTGGCAATAAACTAAGACTTTGGTTTATATTATTGTTTTGTAAGGCGCCCAGAGCTGTGACACATAAGAGGGACAGCCTAAATATTTAAGGGGCTGCCACAAAGAGGATGGGGGTCAACTTATTCTCCAAAGCACAGGAGGGCAGGACAAAAAACAATGGGTGGAAATTAATCAAGGAGAGAAGCAACTTGAAATTAAGGAGAAACTTCCTGACAGTAAGAACAATTAACCAGTGGAACAGCTTGCCACCAGAGGTTGTGGGTGTTTCATCACTGGAGGTTTTTAAGAAGAGATTGGATAACCATTTGTCTGAAATGGTATAGGATCTCCTGCCTGAGCAGGGGGCTGGACTAGAAGACCTCCAGGGTCCCTTCCAGCTCATTCTATTCTGTTCTAAATAAGCAAGCAGCCAGCCAAGCTTGGTGAGCCAACAAGAGACCAGGACACAGCCAACAGCTGTGAACCAAACCCTTGCTAGAAAAATAATTAATAAAAGTCAGTTGTTAAATGTCCATCTTTTATCCAATTCCTTGCAAGGGATTTGTAGGTTCTACACACACAAGAGATGATGGCAGCACCCCATCTTGCCTGGGGCCACAGCCTGAAAATACAGGTAGTCCTCGACTTACGATGTTGCTGTTCTTACGGGAACCATGTGTTAAGTGAGTTTTGGCCCATTTTATGACTTTTCTTGCCACAATTGTTAAGTGAATCACCACAGTTGTTAAATTAGTAACCTGGTTGTTAAGTGAATCCGTCTTCCCCATTGACTGGGGAATGTTGAGACTCTGGAAAGAGTGCAGAGAAGAGCAACCAAGAGGATTAGGGGACTGGAGGATGAAACATATAAAGAATGGTTGCAGGAACTGGGGATGTCTAGTTTAATGAAAAGAAGGACCAGGGGAGACATGATAGCAGTCTTCCGATATCTCAGGGGCTGCCCCAAAGAAGAGGGAGTCAAGCTATTCTCCAAAGCACCCGAGGGCAGGACAAGAAGCAATGGGTGGAAACTGATCAAGGAGAAAAGCAACCTTGGAACTAAGGAGGAATTTCTTAATAGTGAGGACAATTAACCAGTGGAACAGCTGGCCACCAGAAGTTGTAGGTGTTCCATCACTGGAGGTTTTGGACAGTAGAAAACAGCTACTTGTCTGGAATGGTATAGGGCCGTGATGGCGAACCTATGGCACGCATGCCACAGGTGGCACGCGGAGCCATATTAGTGGGCACGCCAGTTCAGCTCTGGGGCGTATGCACGCGCCAGCCAGCTGATTTTCAGGCCTTCTGGGCCCACCAGAAGTAGGGAAACAGGCTGTTTCCTGCCTCTAGAGGGCCTGGGGTGGGGTGGGGAAGGCCTGTTTTTCTTTACCTGACTCCGGATCCTCTCTATTTATCTGGGAAGGGCGAAAACAGCCTTCCCCACTCCCTTGGAGGCCCTACGGAGGCTGAAAGGGCCCATTTCCCGACTCCCGGTGGGACAGGAAGTGACGTTTTTTGCTGTCCCCAGCCTCCATCGACTCTTAGAGAAGCTCCTAGAGACTCCTAGAGAGGCTCCTAGAGGCTCCTAGATGGGCTCTGGAGGCTGGGGACAGCAAAAAATGTCACTTCCTGTCCCACCGGGAGTCGGGAAATGGGCTGTTTCAGGCCTTTGGAGGGCCTCCGAGAGAGTGAGAAAGGCTGTTTTCGCCCTTCCCAGATAAAGAGAGGATCTGGAATCAGGTAAGAAAGAAAAACGGGCCTACCAGGCCATCATGTGCCAGGAACGGGGGGTGGGGGTTGCGCACACATGTGCGTGGGCACGTGTGTGCACGACCCTCCCCCGCCCCCTTCTCCTGGCACGCGATGGCAAAAAGGTTAGCCATCACTGGTCTAGGGTTTCCTGCCTGAGCAGCAGGTTGGACTAGAAGACCTCCAAGGTCCCTTCCAGCTTTGTTATCTGTTCTGTTCAGTGTGTCCCCCCAGGGCATGTGATCTCCTTTCCCTGCAAAGTCCATGGGGGAGCCAGATTCCCTGAACAACTGTGGCAAGGAAGGTCGTAAAATGGAGCAAAACTCACTTAACAGATGTCTCACTTAAGAACAGAAACATTGAGCTCAATTGTGGTCATAAGTCAAGGACTCCCTGTACCTATTCCTTCCATGACATGTATCATCATCATCATCATCATCATTACTAATCTCTCTTAATCAAACTAAATTCCAAATATGTAGTAATCGGGCCTTGAATTAGCATCTGTTGGGACGTTCAGCCTTCCCTTCAGGGGCCCAAACACTGGGAAAGTCCTTGAAAAGGGAGGAAGCGAGATCGAAAGCCAGAAACCTGGGATTTTCAGCTGGGATTTTCTTTGACACACCCTATCCATGGCTCTATGGAAAGGATTTTCGAGATTTGTTCTTTTTAACAGATTTAACAGAGTTGGAGGGGACCTTGTGGGTCATCTAGTCCAACCCCCCATCCAAGCAGGAGACCCTACACCATTCCTGACCGATGGCAGTCCAGTCTCTTCTTGAAGCTTCCAGGGATGAAGCTCCCGCAACTTCCGAAGGCAACTTCTGTTCCATGGGTTGATTGTTCTCACCGTCAGGAAATTCCTCCTTATTTCCAGGTTGAATCTCTCCTTGATCCACCCATTATTCCTTGTCTGGCCTTTAAAAAAAAAAAATCTTCCTGTTTCCCCTAAAATAAGACCTCCTCTGATAATAAGCCCAATTGGGCTTTTGAGCGCATGCACTAAAATAAGCCCCCCCTGAAAAATATTTAAACCCATGCGCAGCTGGTCCCCAGCATTTCCTCTGGTTTCCTCCACGTGCCCCAAATAATAAGACCTCCCCGATAATAAGGCCAAGCGCTTATTTCAGGGTTCAAAAAAAATATAAGACAGGGTCTTATTTTCGGGGAAACACGGTGTTTTTATAATTCTCTATAGATCTTCTGAGGGTTGGGATCCATATAAGCCGGACTTACTTATCTGTTGAATTTGCAAGTCACCTGGGCAGGTTTACAAAATGAAGCCGTCGTAAACACAGAAACGACTTCAGCAGAAAAGCCAAAATATTTAAATTGCTCACCACTCTCGGAGCCTGTCAGTCTCAACCCAGAGGACTGGATGATGGTGGACTTCAACTTCCAGAATTCCCCACCAGTAGCTGGCTGGGGATTCTGGGAGTTGAAGTCCATCCATTTAAAGCATGCTGGCTCCCCATGTGATCGAAATTCAGACGCTTGGCAACTGACTCGTATTTATGACGGTTGCAGTGTCCCGGGGTCACATGATCCCCTTTTGAGACCTTCTCACGAGCAAAGAAAATGGGGAAGCCGGATTCATTTAACGACCGTGTAACTAACTTAACAACTGCAGGGATTCACTTAAAAATTGTGGTGGTGGTGGAGGGTCCTAAAATGGGACAAAATTCACTTTAAAAATGTCTCGCTTAGCAACAGGAATCTGGGGCTCAGTTGTGGTCGTACGTCGAGGACAACTTGTGGTTAGTCAGAGTTTGTGGTTTGTGAGGAGGGTGTCTGCACTCTGCCCATGCTCAAAAATGTTTTCAGTGACTTCCTTTAGGTACCTGCCCTTCCCTTAAGCTTTCAGGGTTCAACATCATGTTTTTGTTGCTGCTCTCCTATTGTTTTAATTTAGCATTTTTTTTTCTCGTTGGCCTTTAATTCCTTGACTGCAAACTCCTTTTGAGGTTTGCTGGTATGGAAAGTGGTGCAGATAAGGAAAATAAATAAAGGTGTGCCATTGAACTGACAGGGCAGGAGGCAGAGGCTGGCTGGCAGGTGAAGGAAAAGATCTGACGCGAGGATTTGACTCATCTCCGCTTCAAAATTACGATTTCCTCGTTCTTTAAAGCAGAAACTCGGCTCTTAAGACCAGCAAGTTCCAACCTAATCCTTATTTTGTAATGACCGATATCGCTTTGTCGTTTGGACGTACTGTACAAGAGACTGGACAGAGTGTAGGTAGGATCTCCTGCTTTGAGCAGGGGGCTGGACTAGAAGACCTCCAAGGTCCCTTCCTGCTCTATTCTGATTCTGATTCTGTACAACTAGGCCTCAATTTACAATCAGTTGTTTAGCAACTGTTATTTATTTATTTAGCGTGTGGCATATCGTAACTAGCAATAGGGAATATAGAATGACAGAGTTGGAAGGGACTTTGGGAGGTCTTCTAGTCCCAATATGTATTAACATTTCAGATAGATTAGCAGAACCCGATAAAATACAAATGTCAGAGAGATCCATGCTCAAATATCCCTCAACCACAATGGAGCCCCAAATTTCTGTTGCTAAGTGAAACATTCCTTAAGTTAGTTTTGCCCCATTTTAAGACTTTTCTTGCCAGTTGTTTAAGTGAATCACTGCAGTTTTTTTAAGATGGCCACACGGTTGTTAAACGAATCTGGTTTCCCTGTTGATTTTGCTTGTCAGGAGGGGTCACAAAAGGGGATCGCATGATCCCAGGTCGCTGCAACCGTCGTAAATATGAGTCAGTTGACAAGGGTCTGAATTTTGATCATGTGACCAGGGGAATGCCACGACGGTCTTAAAACTTGCGTTAAAACTTCTCACCTTTATTTTTAGATCACGGGTGTCCAACCCTGGCAACTTTTAAGACCTCATTATGTGGACTTCAACCCCCATAATCCCCCTGCTGGCTGGGGAATTCTGGGAGTTGAAGTCTTCAAGATGCAGAATTCCCCAGCCAGCATTCTGGGAATTGAAGTCCACAAAGTTGTGTTCAATTTCTCACCTTCGCTTTAGATCAGGGGTGTCCAACTTTGGCAACTTTAAGACCTGTGGACTTCCATTCCCAGAATGCCCCTGCTGGCTGGGGAATTCTGGGAGTTGAAATTGCCAAGGTTGGTCAGATGGTTGGAGAGCCATGGAGGAAGTCAGACGCTACAAGAGGGACCTTTTGGATGACCCACATTTTCCTCATTGGCAGCAGGGTGGATAAAAATCAATGTTTTTTTTTTAAATCAAAAAAATCAGATTTTTTTGATTTAAATCGGATTTTTTTGCTTTTTATCGAATTTATTTTAATAAAAAACTTTTGGGGTAAAAATCTATCGTAAGATAGTTTTCTATTTAAGATACATAAATAATTTAGTTTATTCAGCCTGAAATGGAGCTGAGTTATGTAGCAGGAGGCTGTATATTCTGCAACACTGGGACGATCGGTCAGTCAACGGTGGGTCAAAGGAGGAGCAGAGATGACAGTTGCTCTTTAAAAATTATGATTTAAATCGAGTGGATTTAAATCAAGCCTTTTTACTAGTGATTTAAATCACGATTTAAATTGTGATTTAAATCAACTCGATTTAAATCAAATCCACCCTGATTGACAGTATCACAAACCCTTCCTGTTGGAAGTTTTTCTAAAGTAACTTTTTTTCCTACTTCCGCAGGAGTTTTCGGACATTGGTGAACAGATGAGTGACCCAGCATCTTTGCCCAGAGCCGTGCCACTTAAGGACTTCGAAGGGGACAGCAAAATGCCAGATTCACTGGAGCAAGCGCGGAAACATTAGAAGGAATGTCATTTTAAATCGAAACAAAGGACGGATAAGGGAGGAAGAGAAGGTTCCTTCGTGCGGGCGCCCTACTGCGCGAAGAGTGCCAAAGGGGACACTCACATTGCTCGGTTTAATCAGGGAAACGTATCGAGGTGAAACCTGGCGCTTATCCTACAGAGCGGCCAAATGCAATTCTGTTTGAGAGGGACTTCTGCAAAAGTGACAGGGGCTCCTGCAATGGTTTTTGCACCCAGACGGGCCCTTTTTCCAGAGTTAGTCCAAGTGATAAGCTAAGAGGAGCGGAGAAAGGCAGAAATAAAGAAAATTAAAAGTATTTATTATTGCACGCCCTGATTTTCTACAGACGTATGTATATACGTACATATACATATACATCTATGCATACATATACATATATACGCACATACATATATGATAATCAAAAGCAACTTGCAATACTAAAAATGAGGCAAAATGGAAATGCTGCAATTAAAATCCAATTAAAAATTAAAGCCAGCAGAAATGAAAAGATGGAAGGGAGGAGTTTTGGAAAATTCCTGACGGCTGGGAGAAGAGGGGTGTGCTCTCCGAACTTGGTGGTTTTCTTGCAGACGAATCATTATCCAACTAGGTAACATTATCAGTGCTAGAAGTGAGGGAGGGAGGACTATGGGGTCCTTAGTGCTCTCTGAGCTGGGCTGCTTTCTTGCAGACATTTCATGACCTAACTAGGTAACATCATCAGGGCTGGAAGGGAGGGGGGGGTTGCGAGGAAGAGGAGGACGACTGTGGGGTCCTTGATGGTCTCTGAGATTGGCTGTTTTCTTGCAGACCTTTCATCACCCATGTAGGTAACATCAAAGGGTTTGCAGGCCAGCGGCAGAGCAGGAGGAAAAGGAGGAGGGCTGTGGGGTCCGTCGTGCTCTCTGAGCTTGGGGGTATTCTTGCTGACTTTTCATGACCCAACTAGGCAACATCATCAGTGCTGGAATGGTGAGGGGTGTGGGAGGAGGAGGAGGACTGTGGGGTCCTTAGTGAGCTTGGTTGTTTTCTTGCAGACGTTTCACGACCAAACTAGGTAACATCATCAGTAGTAAAAAGGAGTGGGTTTTGCTCCCTATTGATATACAGTGGTTACAGAAAACAACCGCCTAATCAAGGAAATGCCAAGAAGAAAACAACACTCATATCAACACAGACAGGGCAGGCTATGACATATGCTGGCTGGGGAATTCTGGGAGTTGAAGTCCACAGGTCTTAAAGGTTGCCAAGGCTCAGAGACCCCAGTTCCAGGCTCTTCTCTTCCAACTGAAAAAAGGACAGTAACATTTTTCCATGTTGTTTTTGGTGGTGGTAAAAGCTTAACTAAGCATCGGGGATGGCAAGGGAGCTGGGCACGGAGGCCTCCGAACTCCCAGGTCTGCCCCAAGGAGCTCAGAAGCTGCGTTTCAAGTACACGGCAGCCTGGCTGATTTTCTCATTCTTTCCGCCTCCTTCGGGGTGATGTGAAAAGCCTTTTGATCCCGGTTGGAGTGTCTTTCTGGCCATACCTGAGCAACCTGTTCAGGCTGCGCTCCTGTGTTTGTCTACACACCGATGGCTGGCTTCCCCATGCATGCTCCCTGGTCTTCCTTTGGCCCTTGACCCGGTCTCTGGATTATTTGTTGATTTAATACATACCCCGCCTTTATTGTTTTTACAAATAAGGTGGTGAACCTATCCAGCACACCTTCTTCCTCCTATTTGCCCCACAACCACCACCTTGTAAAGCTGTTTGGGCTAAGAAAGACTGGCCAAAAGTCATCCACTTTCCCTTCATGGCTAAGGCGGGACTAGAACTCACCGTCTCCTGGTGATTGGCCCTAAATCATCCAGCCAGCTTTTGTGCCTAAGACGGGACTAGAACTCCCAATCGCCTGGTGATTGGCCCAAAGACATCCACCTGGCTTACATACCTAAGGCAGGACTAGAACTCCCAGTCTCCTGGTGATTGGCCCCAAGTCATCCAGCCAGCTTTCAGGGTTAAAGTGGGACTAGAACTCCCAGTCTCCTGGTGGTTGGCTGAAAGTCACCTAGCCAGCTTTTGTGCCTGAGGCCAGACTACAACCTCCAATCGCCTGGTGATTGGCCCAAAGTCATCTAGCTGCCTTTCATGCTTAAAGCAGTACTAGAACTCACAGGCTCCTGGTGATCGGCCCAAAGTTGGCTCAAGGTTGACTCAGCCTTCCATCCTTTCTAAGGTAGGTAAATTGAGGACCCAGCTTGTGGGGGCAATAAGCTGACTTTGTAAAAAACATACGAAAGTATGAAGGCTATTGCTTAACGCATTGTAAGCCACCCTGAGTCTCTGGAGAAGGGCGGCATATAAATCAAATTAAAAAAAAAAAAAGTTATCCAGCTGGCCTTCATGTTTAAGTTGGGACTGGAACTCAGTGTCTCCTGCTTTCTAGCCTGGTACCTTAATTGCTAGACCAAACTGGCTCTCTATTATACCACTTATATGACTATAAGAAAGTCATAAAACGGCCCCGCACAAAAATCTGACAACACGAGAGAACATCTAAAAGTAGGATATCCCAGAAAGCAAATTAACTTTCACCCAGAGCAAGTGTGACTTGCAAACTAATAGAATCTGCTGTATAATTAAAGCCATTATTTTTGGAATGATCAAAGGAAAACTATTTGGCAAACTGTTGGTATCATGGTGGAAAGATAACCCTGAGGTGTCTATTTAACATATAAATGGGGGGGGGGGGAAATACCCTTTTGGGCTTTTCTTTTAAGCACCACTCAAAAGGCCACTGATGTGCTTCGGAAAGGAACTCGAAAGAAAACCAGCTACAGCTCTGAATGATAAAGTGCATCTAAATTTTAAAAATTAAACAGGATTATTCAATCTACCTGGACCGCTTTAAGATGTGTGGAATTCAACTCCCAGAATTTCCCAGCCTGCAGAATTATGGGAGTTGAAGTCCACCCATCTTAGGTTGATAAATACTGATCCAGCTACCTGAAAAGAGAAGCAGCAGCCAAAGAAAGGAAAGTTACCTTGATATTTTTTCCTCTCCATTTTGAATTTATTTAGAAAGTCACATCCTGATGAATTCTGCCCCACATGCTGAGCCAATTAAAGGGGCTTTGCTGTTAAAACACACACAATTCCAGACCTCCGGAATTTGCCTTGACATTATTATTATTCTCGATTTAACACCATAGCAAAGCCTATAAGTGAAATAAGCCGAAGGATTATAGTCTTATCGTACCCCTCTATCTCCCAGGAGAAAAAACGAATTGGCCCAAATTTATTAGGCCCGTTAAATTCAAGGATTCATCCTTCCTTATCTTCACGTGTCTGAATGGAACAGCTTGTTAACACACGTAGGGAGGCGAGGTCAGAGTCAAAACACAAATCCGTTTTTTATTAAGCTGGCCAAATGGAAGAAACAAGAATCAACTTTCTCGGGTTATCTCCCATTTCCCCCCCCAAATTCCCAAGATAAGACGGCCAAAATACCACCTGGGTTTCTCTAAGTGACCTTCTGGTTGTAAAAACAAGCAAAGTCCCTGGACGGGCATCGCACACAACCAACTGCAAAGAGCCACAAATTTCTATTCTGTTGTTAACTTTACTTTCTCTCATTATCACCCAGCAAACACAGACTGCAAGGCAGCAAACAGGAGGGACCTGTTAAAATTGGGTTTGGGGGGGGGGAATAATCTCTTTTTGCCATTCAGGTCAAGGCTAGACACGCACTTGTGGTGTTTGGCCTTCCCTTCTCAGGGGAATGAACACCTGCCAGGTGCAAAGTTAGAACAAGGTAATTGCAGAGCTCAGGATTTATAATTTGAAAGTGCAGAAGGAAAGGTTAAAGGTTTGCTTTTCAAACCAGAGGCTTATGCACATGGAACACCTTGTGGTGAGATGGGCAGCAAATAAATTTCATACATACAGTAGTGCCCAAAATGGTGGAAACCTTTTGGGGAAAGTGTATTTTTGAGGTTTGATGGCTAATAACACCACTTTTTTGGAGGAGTTTCAAGATAATCCTATTCCACTGCTGGAATGGCCTGGGAAGAGCCCAGACCTTAACCCAATTGAAAATCTATGAAGCCGACTAAAGAAACTTGTTAGTCAGAAGCGACCCAGCAATAAAACCCAGTTAATAGAAGCCATCATTCAATCTTGGTTTCACATGATATCAGCTGCAGAACTAAAAGACTTGGTTCGCTCCATGGGAAGACATTGTAAGGCCGTCATTCATGCTAAAGGTTACCCAACTAAGTATTAACTGACAGGGTGATAATTTTTGCATATCTCTTTTTTTTCCTACGTGTTTCACTTTTCTTCTTTATCCTGTAACTGCTATTCTAATAGCAAATCCTTCACAAAAGTTATTGCATTACATTCTTGATTAAATTATCTTTCCATTGATATATAATTTTATGGTACTACTCCAAAACAAAGTGGTGTTATTAGCTAATTTTTAAAAATTCTTTTCCCAATTTTGGCCACAACTGTAAATACTATACATACTGTACATCTTCCATTGTTCTTTCCTTCTGAACAACTTCAGCTGGAACAATGGAAGATGTATTTATTTATCGATTCATTTTATTTGCTGCCCATCTCACCACAAGATGTTCCTGGGAGAACAAAGGATTAGAAATTAAAACAGGGGTGGTCCAATCTTGGCAACTTTTAAGACCTGAGGACTTTAACTCCCAGAACTGCCCAGGGAGCCAAATCTGTGAGTTGGTCCATAGGTTTTAAAGTTGCCAAGGGTGGACCACCCCTGCCAAGGAGGTTATAAATACTCAGTTGAATATCGGTATAGAAGCAAAAAGAGTGGAATTATTCCAGGAGGGTGACTGATTTAGGGAAGACAAGGTCGATTGGAAAGTCAGTATTGTATTCTCATCTCCTTGGAGGTATAAAGGCTTAGATTCTGCCTTGTTTCCGAGACCAAAAGTTGGCTCTGTCCCAGAAAACTACCTCATCCCTGCAAATATCTACCTTACAAGACATGCATGTAACCAGGAAAGAGCGAGGAAGTAGCATGTGCTTTATATTCCTGAAAAATAAGAGAAAAGACAACCAGAAGTGTCGGTCAAAAAAAAAAAGACCATATTTTTACTTGGAGTAGCAACAGCCAGTTTAGAACCAGTGGTGAAGGCACCACGTTAGAAAGCAGGAGATGGTGAGTTCTAATCTCGCCTTAGAATGAAAGCCAGCTGGATGACTTTGGGCCAGGCCTTCTCTCTCTCTCAGCCCAATTCACCTCACAGGGTTGTTGTAACAGCAGGGGTGTCAAACTGAACAGCCCGGGGGACGGATGCGTCATGTGCTGGCCACGCCCACCCCACGCCCAGCGAAGGGGGTGGGAAAGTTGTGAGACGTCACATGACGACAATGTGGCGCCGTGAGTTTGGCACCCCCGTTGTAGAGGGAAAATAGGAAAATGAGGTCTTCTAGCCCAACCCCCTGCTTGAGCAGGAGAGTCTATACCAGTGATGGCTAACCTTTTTGCCATCGCGTGCCAAAAGTGGGGGGAGTGTAGGGGGGGAGTCGCGCACATGCCCACACCAATTCTATGCGCCCCATCCCCCGCGCATGCATATGCGACTACCCTGCGCTCCCCCCGCTTTTGGCACGCAATGGCACGGTGGGCCTGGTAAGCCCATTTTTTGCTCTCCCCAGGGTCCAGAGCCTTTCTAGGAGCCTGGGGAGGGCAAAAACGGCTCCCCCCCTGCCGGAGGCCCTCTGAAGGCCAGAAACGGCCCGTTTGCCGACTTCTGGTGGGACCGGAAGGCTTGTTTTTTGCTCTCCCCAGGCTCCAGAGCCTCTCTAGAAGTCTGGGGAGGGCGAAAACGGGCCTTCCCCTCCCTCTTCAGGCCCTCCGGAGGCAGGAAACAGCCTGTTTCCCTATTTCTGGTGGGCCCAGAAGGCCCGAAAATCAGCTGGTGCACGCCGGGGCTGAGTTCACGTGCCCGATATGGCTCCGCATGCCACCTGTGGCACGCGTGCCATAGGTTCGCCATCACGGGTCTATACCATTTCAGACAAACCAACCTCTTCTTTAAAGTCTCCAAAGTATTATGTCTGTCACCTTGAGTTATTTGTAAAAATAATACCGGTGGGACAGATGGACAGCTGGCTGGGAGGGAGGGAGGGACGGAGGGAGGGAGGAAGCCCAGGTAGCAAAATGGCAGCTGACCAATGTCCGCATGCCCTCCGGGCGATGCCCTCCTTGAGTCAAATGGCCAGAAACCCAGGGTCCCGTCTGCTCCGGACGCTTCTACAGGCAGCAAAGGAAATGTCGCGAGAAATGTGGTCGCCTTGACCCGCACCAGTGAAAGCATGCACAATTTGGAGAGCCTGTTTAAAAGAGCTGAAAAATTCAGCCAGCGGCAGGCTGGGATCTTGTGAGGAACAGAGGACGCCAGTGCAGCAGTTAGCAAGGCTCCTGTGCTCAGCTCAGCTCCGAAGGGCAACCCCATTCTTCCAAGAACGCTCCCCGATTGAAGGGGGCTCGATAACACCGTTCATGCTGGAAGGACAGGGCTGCCGAGCCGGACCAAAATCAGCCGTGCAAAACGGGAGTGTTACCCACGTTCGCTCGGAGCAAGCCAGGCTGCCCACGGCATCTCGATTTCCTTGGCGCACACGTGGGCACACACAATCTTTGCTTTTCTTTACAGGATCTCAGAGCTCGAGCATCCCTCGGTGAGATTCAGGACTGATTCATACATGCATGACTTAACAGAGGAGTGTGTATAAGAACCGACGGCGTGCCTGCAGACTTCCCCTCTGCCGTGTCTGTTCGGCAGAGCGACCGTCTCCCCACATCTCTGCGCTGGACCAAATCACAGCCGCAACTGACGCAGCCGCCACCAGCTCTCGGAAGCCCCACAAGACAGCGTCTTCCCACCTACAGAATCCTCTTTGACAGAAGACGGGAGAAAGAGAACATTTCGATCTGCCAGATTACTTCTTAACGTAGAAAGCAAGGGAAAAAAGGGCTGAGGTTTAAAAAAAAAATAAAAACTTTTGGGAAACTGGCTTTGAGATAGTGAGAGGACTAAAGAAACACCCAAAGAGCGTCATCGTGCCTGCTAGTGCAAGATATTTCCTAATACAGCGCCCAGAGTCATCTTGCGCAGGATGGGCGGCATAGAAATTTAATAAAAATAAATATATATACAAGGGAAGAGCAGGGAACTCAATCATACACAGACTTCTGACAAGGAACATGTGTGTTGTATCTCCTTAAACCTTATTAAGGCTTCATTGGCTTCATAAATGGTTAAACCCATACATATCACTCTTTAGTCAGGAAACTAGGTTTAAACAAGCCATTTCTTAGCACAATGTGAGAGAACCCAGAGCCTTCGAGGAAAGGTTGGTATACTCATAAGGCAAATGTATAAATAAACAACACACAATAATCTGGCATTGCAGAAACAGGAGTACAAGGGCACCTCTGCCTTCATGGTTTGCAATAAGCAATGGTTTGCTGGTACAGAAGGATGGCAACTGCAAGTTCATGCCATAGTCAGTCCCTTCCTCCCTTCCTTCCACTTGCCCATTTCTCATGGTGACACAGTGGTGGTTCAGTGGCTAGAATACAGTATTGTAGGCTAACTTTGCCCACTGCCAGGAGTTTGATCCTGATTGGCTCAAGGTGGACTCAGACGTCCCATCTTTTCTGAGATTGGCAAAATGAGGAGCCAGATTGTTGGGGGCAAGAGGCCAACTCTGTAAACTGCTTAGAGAGGGCTGTATTGTGAAGCGGTATATAAGTCTCAGTGCTATTACTTGGGAAGGAAGGAAGGAAGGAAGGAAGGAAGGAAGGAAGGAAGGAAGGAAGGAAGGAAGGAAGGAAGCTGTGGTGGCGCAGTGACCAGAGTGCCATATTGCAGGCTAATTCTGCTGACTGTGAGGAGTTCAATCCTGACTGGCTCAAGGTGGACTCAGCCTTCCATCCTTCCAAGGTTGGTAAAATGAGGAGCCAGATTGTTGGGGGAAAGAGGCTGACTCTGTAAACCGTCCAGAGAGTGCTGTAAGGCTGGGGCAATATATAAGTCTCAATGCCTGGTGGCACAGTGGACTAAGTGCTGTTAAAGTAGCACTTAGCTGCCAGCTGCAAGTTCAAATCTCACCAGGCTCAAGGTGGACTCAGCCTTCCATACTTTCGAGGTAGGTAAAATGAGAACCCGGATTGTGGGGGCAATAAACTGACTTTGTATACAAAAGAACACCGCTTGGGGGGGCCCGAAAGCCCTACTAAGCAGGTATATACAAAAGTATGAAGGCTATTGCTTAACGCATTGTAAGCTGCCCTGAGTCTCCGGAGAAGGGCGGAACATAAATCAAATAAATAAATAAATAAATAAATAAATAAATAAATAAATAAATAAATAAACAAACAAATAAATAAATAAATGCCATTGCTATTTTTCAAACAACTCTGGGTGGACCCCCAATCAAAGACCAAAAGGCAGGTAAAATCACTTTAAAACTATACTGGCAATAATTCCACCGTGTTCTTCCCTTTTGTTGAGGCAGAAATCCCACCTGTTAGCAGTACAGCCAACTCTGCAACCCACTTCTCAATCCCAGGCCATCCCTCGCAATGTAATTTTCTTTTGAACCAAGAAAAAAAAGCCCGCCCCATAAATGGGAAGGAAACACCGATCGATCCGTAGGCTTTTTTTAGGCAACATATTTTTTTCCCAGGACCAGATTATCTTCCTTTCGTTGTGGAACGTAACGAGAGTGCATTTTGAAGAATGGAGCTACAGAAGGATAAAACAAAAGTAAATCTGCTAATATTGTAATGCTCTTATTCAAATACCGCTTGGAATAGCCGGCACATGCTAGTCGGAAAGAATACTGAAGAACTGGAAAGATGCACAAACAGGCAACCTGAACAATCGGATTAATTCTACCCTATCGGATAATATTTTTAATAATAATAAAAAAAGAGTCACAGAGTTCTGTGTAAACTAAAGACCTGGTGGACTTTCTCACACCCCTTATATTCAAATATTATAATATTCAAACCCAGTGAGTTCACCCAGGTAGCTCACCTCGCCCTACGAAGCCAGGTGTTCAAGGACAGGTGTGAAGGGGGATTCCTGTATGTGGCATACAGGTCAGCTGTGAAATCTTATCATTTTCTTTCCCAGATGGTGATGCCCATCATGGAGATAGTTTTAAAAGAAGAGAGACCAAATCCATGGGGGGAGAAAATTGAGAAGTCGATAGCGACCATGAACGGTAGCTGTATGGTACCAGAACTAGAGGTGGTAGCCACTTGGTGTCTGAGAGGGTAAGGACCAGAAGCAGAATGGTGCTGATTCTCTCAGGTCCTCTTAGATAAGAGCAGGGGTGTCCAACCTTGGCAGCTTCAAGATCTGTGAACTTCAACTCCCAGAATTTCCCAACCACCAAGGATATCCAACCTTGGCAGCTTCATGACTTATTGACTTCAACTCCCAGAATTCCTCAGACAGCAAGGATGAAAAAAAGATCTTCAATTCCCAGAATTTCTCAGAGCTAGCAGGGATGTCCGACCTTGGCAACTTCAAGACTTGTGGACTTCAACTCCCAGAATTCCTCAGCCAGCATTGGTATCCAACTTTGGCAACTTCAAGATCTATGGACTTCAACTCTCAGAATTCCCCAACCAACAAGGATATCCAACCTTGGCAGCTTCAAGATTTATTGACTTCAACTCCCAGAATTCCTCAGCCAGCAGAGGTATCCAATCTTGGCAACCTGAAGACTTTAACTCCCAGAATTCCTCAGCCAGCATTGGTATCCAACTTTGGCAACTTCAAGATCTATGGACTTCAACTCTCAGAATTCCCCAACCAACAAGGATATCCAACCTTGGCAGCTTCAAGATTTATTGACTTCAACTCCCAGAATTCCTCAGCCAGCAGAGGTATCCAATCTTGGCAACCTGAAGACTTTAACTCCCAGAATTCCTCAGCCAGCATTGGTATCCAACTTTGGCAACTTCAAGACCTATGGACTTCAACTCTCAGAATTCCCCAACCACCAAGGATATCCAACCTTGGCAGCTTCAAGATTTATTGACTTCAACTCCCAGAATTCCTCAGCCAGCAGAGGTATCCAATCTTGGCAACCTGAAGACTTTAACTCCCAGAATTCCTCAGCCAGCAATGGTGCCCAACCTTGGCAGCTTCAAGACTTGTGGACTTCACCTCCCAGAATTCTGAGAATTGAGTCTTGAAGTTGCCGAGGTTGGAGACCCTTATTCTAGGGACATCTGGCCAGCCAAAGCTGAAATGGATCCTGGTTTAGGTCGCATTAGGTCTGAACTGGTATCGCTCTTCTGTGAAACAGGTTAAGGGATGCAGAGATTACAAATGACTCACCCTCATAACAAAAGTATGTTTTGTTGCAGAATTTATATCTGTATTTGTTCGAGCCAAACCTTATGCAAGTCGATTACTCATTGCCACCAGGAGATCTGCATCTCATTTGAACCTGAGAGACAGAGTGTCATGCAAACGAAAAGGAGCAGATAACAATTCCGGCTACAATCAAGGTTTGCCGTTTCTTCTCCTGATGCCCTGATGCCCTTCCCCAAAATAATCGTTCCAGTGTAGATCTTCGTGGGCTTCACCTCGTCTTCGCTACTCATCCGTGGTGGCCCAAAGGTTGAGAATCCTGCCTCTGAGCAGATCCACAACCTTGGACCTGAAATTCCTGCAGCCAAGGGAGCATAGCTGATACAAATCCATGTTGAGAAAATTAATTACAACAGTCAGAAATCAGAACTATCCAGCAGTAAACAATATCCCAATCAAGGAATCACCAACTCAGAGAATAAATCCAACGATGTTACCTAGTTGGGTCATGAAATATCTGCGAGAAAACCACCAAGCTCAGAGAGCACCAAGGACCCCACAGTCATCTTCCTCCTCCTCCTCCTCAACTCTCCATTCTAGCACTGATGAAGTTACCTAGTTGGGTCATGAAACGTCTGCGAGAAAACCACCAAGCTCAATGAGAACCAAGGACCCCACAGTTCAACCCTGAGCTACAAATATTCTCTTTTATTGATGCTGATAGTTTAATTTTTAATGCCTCAATGAGGGCCGCAGATTACACAAAGCCATAACATGGCCTGTTGGGTTCCAGCTTAATGGGTATGGGTTTGTGAATCACCCGGATATTATGGCTTGCAAACAATAATTCACAGCAGGGCGTTATCTATAAAGTGGAGCCACTTGGCATAATCAATAAGCCACGGCTAACAAACATGGATCAGTAAGCATGATGTGTAAACTCATTCTACTTGGGAGAAAGTGCAGCGGAGGAAACATCAGTTTAAATCACGGGGTGTCCAACCTTGGCAACTTTCAGACCTGTGGACTTAAGTCCCATGGCCGGCTTCAATTCTGGAAGTTGAAGTCCACAGGCAGGGTGGATAAAAGTCAATGATTTTTTTAAAAAAATCAAAAAAATCAGATTTTTTTTTATTTAAATCGGATTTTTTTTAATTTAAATCGGATTTTTTTGATTTTTATCGAGTTTATTTTAATAAAAAACTTTTGGGGTAAAAATCTATCGTAAGATAGTTTTCTATTTAAGATACATAAATAATTTAGTTTATTCAGCATGAAACGGAGCTTAGTTCTGTAGCAGGAGGCTGTATATTCTGCAACACTGGGACTATCGGTGAGTCAACGGCGGGTCAAAGGAGGAGCAGAGATGACAGTTGCTCTTTAAAAATTATGATTTAAATCGAGTGGATTTAAATCAAGCCTTTTTACTAGGGATTTAAATCAACTCGATTTAAATCAAATCCACCCTGTCCACAGGTCTTAAAAGTTGCCAAGGTCGGGCATTCCTGGTTTAAACACTTCGCTCCTATCAGGATCCTAAGAGGAATCGGGACTATCAACCATGATCACCTGAGTTCTAATTGCTTCTAAATGGCCAGATAGGAAAAGACTGAATAAATCGTACTCAGTTTGTGTGCCTATTATGCCCACTTAGGTTAGGATGGAAAGAACTGGCAAGCTCTGCTACATTTTACAGACTGCAAGGGCAGGAAGTGGGTATCTACAAGCCTTGGGCATAGGGCTGTTGCTAAATCAGGCCATAACCCAACTGGTGGAGCCTTTTTGCTAGCCCTGGCTTTATATCACACCTGACTGGGCACCTGGCAGGTACGGCTGGAGGCTGAGCTCACCTTAGTGAGCGGTATTTAGGGCAGGATCCTGCTCCAGTGCAGTTTCCTGCCCTTGGACAATCAGGAATATCTTGTTGGAAAGTCCCAGGCCTTCTGGGAGCATTTGCCCAGATTATAGGTAGTCCTCGACTTACGACCACAATTGAGCCTAAAATTTCCACTGCTAAACAAGACAGCTCTTAAACGGGTTCTGCTTCATTTTACGACCTTTCTTGCAGCAGTTGTTAAATGAGTCCTTTGACTGTTAAGCAAATCTGGCTTTTCCCCAGATTGACTTTCCTTGTCAGGAGGTCGCAAATTGTGAACATGTGACCCCTCAGGACAGAGCATGTGCCCGAATTGTGATCATGTGACCATGGGGATGCTACAACAGTTGTAAGTGTGAAAAACGGTCATAAGTCCCCTTTTTTCAGTGCCGCTGTAAATTTAAAACAGTCAGTCAACGAAGGGTTGTAAGTCTAGAACTATCTGGATTGGTCAGTGGTACCAGGCCTCAGTCTTATCTTGCAGGAAGTCAGGACGTGCTCAGCAATTTATCCAGGGCAAGGCTGTCCTGCAGCTACGTAATATATCCCAAAAGTTAAATAAAATCTTCTATATCCAGCAGACTAATGCCCTTTAAAATAGGTGTGGTCGCTCCCAGCTCTCCGGTGCTATGAAGAGATTCTTTTCTTCCAGAGAGCAGGAAATTAACTGACCTGAAAATTAAATGCAGCTAAGTCAACTCAGAGCTTATCAAAAAAAAAAGAAAGAAAAAAGAAAAAGAAAAAAGAAAAAAAGGCGTGGGTAAACAGGCAGGGCTCACAGCGGGCATCTGGACCATTTGGGGAGGAGGACCAGGGTGGGGAGCCTGGCAACGTTCAGAAGGAAGCCATCTGCCAGCCCGCAGCTACTTAGGACTTACACAGAGGCCTCCTGTGCCAGGGAAGGACTAAGTGTCTGAATCACATCACCTCAACAATCAGGGTGGAACCCGCAATTTCTGAAGTTCGCAAGTGCCAGCCAATTAACACAACACTCTCTTGCGGGTCAACTCAGAGGAGGAATGGAAGCTCATGTCCCGTCGCTGAACAAGAAGCGAATGCCAAGGTTCTTCAACAGAGAAATCAACCTTACCGTATACCATGGGGGTGAGCAACGATGGCACATTTAGGACTGGCGGACTTCAACTCCCAGAATTCCTGAGCCAGCCGGGACTTCAACTCCCAGAATTCCTGAGCCAGCCAGGACTTCAACTCCTAGAATTCCTGAGCCAGCCAGGACTTCAACTCCTAGAATTCCTGAGCCAGCCGGAACTTCAACTCCCAGAATTCCTGAGCCAGCCAGGACTTCAACTCCCAGAATTCCTGAGCCAGCCGGGACTTCAACTCCCAGAATTCCTGAGCCAGCCGGGACTTCAACGCCCAGAATTCCTGAGCCAGCCGGGACTTCAACTCCCAGAATTCCTGAGCCAGCCAGGACTTCAACTCCTAGAATTCCTGAGCCAGCCAGGACTTCAACTCCCAGAATTCCTGAGCCAGCCGGGACTTCAACTCCCAGAATTCCTGAGCCAGCCGGGACTTCAACGCCCAGAATTCCTGAGCCAGCCGGGACTTCAACTCCCAGAATTCCTGAGCCAGCCGGGACTTCAACTCCTAGAATTCCTGAGCCAGCCAGGACTTCAACTCCCAGAATTCCTGAGCCAGCCGGGACTTCAACTCCCAGAATTCCTGAGCCAGCCGGGACTTCAACTCCCAGAATTCCTGAGCCAGCCAGGACTTCAACTCCTAGAATTCCTGAGCCAGCCGGGACTTCAACTCCCAGAATTCCTGAGCCAGCCGGGACTTCAACGCCCAGAATTCTGGGAATTGAAGTCCGCCGGTCCTAAATGTGCCATCGTTGCTCACCCCCACAGTATACAGGCACGCCTTAACTTACGACCACAAATTTCCATTGTTAAGCAAGACAGTTCAATGGGTTTTGCCCCATTTTACGACTTTTCTTACCATGTTTGTTAAGTGGGTCGCTGCAGTTATTAAGTTAGTAATACAGCAGTAATACAGTCATTAAGTGAATCCGGCTTCCCCACTGACTTTGCTTGACACGAGGTCACAAAAGGGGATCTTATTGCATGTATGGGTGATTAGTCCTCGATTTATGACCACAATCGAGCCCAAGATTTCCGTTGCTAAGTGAGATGTCCGTTAAGTGAGTTTCGCCCCGTTCTACGACCTTCCTTGCCACCATTCTTAAGCAGATCACTGCAGGTGTGTCAAATTAGTGACATGCTTCTCAAGTGACTCCGGCTTCCCCGTTGACGTTGCTGATCAGAAGGTCGCCCAAGGGGAATCGTGTGATCCCGGGACAGTATGACTGTTGTAAATATGAGCCGGTTGCCAAGGGACTGAGTGTTAATCACGTGTCCAAAGGGATGGTTGCAATGGTCGTACGTGTGAAAAACGGTCCTAAGTCACTTCTTTCAGCACCGTTCTGTTTGAATGGTTACTAAACAAATGGCCGTAAACCGGGGAACGAGCTGCAGTGAGGTTTTTAATAGAAAAGGCACCAGGCAAATTTAAGCAGGGCTGGTTTTGAGGCAAATAGTAAGGGTAGGATTTGCAATTGGGGGAAATTCTTAGCCAGGGAAACCGGAAGCTCCTTTCTTACAATGAAAGACCCCCGTCAGTACCAGACAACAACATCCTCTCCAGATGCTTAGGAAAACGACAGAATGCCATCTAACAAAGAGCCCATTTCTCCCGCAAATTAAAAACCACGGCAACCCAACAGCTGCTATACTCTCGCTATACTCCAGTAACAATGGTTTAGGCATGGTTTAGGGCTGGCTGAACAGGCAGAACGTGGTAGGGTCTTGGTTCTTTTCTTGCAGACATTTTCATGGCCCAACTAGGGAACGTCATCAGGGTTGGGTAATAGGTGTTGGGTTACTTAGTTGGGTTTTGAGATGACTGCAGGAAAACGACTAAGCTTAGAAGGTTCTCCACTTCCTCCACTCTGCCAACACCATCCCCCTTCTAGCACTGATGGTGTTACCTAGTTGGGTCACAAAATGTCTGCCAGAAAACAACCAAGCCAAGAATGCACCAAGGAACCCACAGTCCTTCTGCCCTCCCACCCCCTGCATTGGGTAATGAAACATCTGCAAAACAACCACCAAGGTCAGAGAGCACAAGGACCCCAAACTTCCTCCTCCTCTCCCCCCTCCCTTTAGCACTGATGATGTTACATAGTAGGGTAATGAAATGTCAGCAAAAAAAAGAGCACAGCTCAGAGAATACCAAGGACCCCCACAATCCTCCCTCCCTCCCTTCTAGCATGGATGGTGTTACCTGGCTTGGTCATGAAAACCTCTGCAAGAAAACCACCAAGCGGAGATGGAGAAGCGAAGCGAAGATGGACAATGGAGAAGCGGCCCAGGGTGGATAAAAATCAATGATTTTTAAAAAAATAAAAAAATAAAAATCGGATTTTTTTTAATTTAAATCGGATTTTTTTGATTTTTATCGAATTTATTTTAATAAAAAACTTTTGGGGTAAAAATCTATCGTAAGATAGTTTTCTATTTAAGATACATAAATAATTTAGTTTATTCAGCATGAAACGGAGCTTAGTTACGTAGCAGGAGGCTGTATATTCTGCAACACGGGGACTATCGGTCAGTCAACGGTGGGTCAAAGGAGGAGCAGAGATGACAGTTGCTCTTTAAAAATTACGATTTAAATCGAGTTGATTTAAATCAAGCCTTTTTACTAGGGATTTAAATCATGATTTAAATTGTGATTTAGATCAACTCGATTTAAATCAAATCCACCCTAAGAAGCGCACAGTTCAACCCTCAGCTACCGATATTCCCTTCCACTGGCATCATGGTCCATTTCTTTTAACCAGCCCAGACTAGGCCAAGGTTATTGTGATCTCTTGGTCAAGCTTGGGTTTCCAACTGTGGGATCATTCGCTATGGGTCGATATGGAAATTCCTTCTGGGAGCTCTTGTCCTTTAAACCCAAACGGGACCTTCAGTCTCCCGCTTGCTGGGCCAGTTGTAGGGGGCAAAACTGTGCAGATATGAAATTTGACAAACCTTAATAAATGCCCTCGTCCCATTTTTGGGCCACAGAACTGAAATTCGTTTTTAAAAAATGCTGCTCTACTAAATGTCCTGAACACCTGCAGGCCTTGGCTATACGGTCTGCAGTCTTTAAGTTGGGATGAACAAACTGGGATAAATATAGGTAGTCCTTGACTTACAACGGTTCCCTTAGTAACCCTTCAATTTTACAACGGTACAACAGGAGAAAAAAAGGGACCGTTTTTCAAACTTATGACCGCTGCGGATTCAGATGCTTGGCAACTGGCTCATACTTATGACCACTGCAGTATCCTGGGGGGGGTGTCATGCGATTCCCTTTTACGACCGTCTGACCAACAAAGTCAATGGGGAATCCAGATCCGTTTAACAACCACGTTACTAACTAAACAGATGCAATGGATCACTTAACAACTGTGGCAAGAAAAGCAAAACTCATTTAAAAATGTTTCACTTAGCAACATAAATTTTGGGCTCAACGGTGGTCGTAACTCGAGGACTACCTGTACAGGGGATTCTGCTGAGCAAAATTAACGGGATTCCACAAAACCACTATCAGGGCCAGCTTTTAAACAGGCCATAAAATCACTTGCAAAAAAAGGATGTTTATTAGAGAAAAATTAGCTTCTTTGCTGTTATCGCACAATCGGTTTGAGCTCTTGTTCTTATCGATTCCCAATTGTTCTAGATCAGTTGGGTTCAAGACATCTAAAGTAGAACAGAATTGGAAGGGACCTTTGAGGTCATCTAGTCCAACACCAGCCCAAGCAGGAGACCCTACACCAGTGATGGTTAACCTTTTCAGCCCCGAGTGTCGAAACTGGAGTGCAAATGGCGGCCAGCTGCTTTCTTCCGGGTTCCATCGCACCGGCCAGCTGCTTTCTTCCGGGCTCCGTTGCACGCATAGGTGCCCAGCGCGCATCGGAGCTAGCAACGGCGCACATGCCCACAGAGGGGGTTCTGCGTACCACCTCTGGCACGCGTGCCATAAGTTCACCATCACGGCCCTACACCATTTCTGAAATATGGCAGTCCAGTCTCTTCTTGAAAGCCTCCAGGGATGAAGCTCCCACAACTTCTGGTGGCAAGCTGTTCCATGGGTTGATTGCTCTGACTGTCAGAAAATTTCTCCTTATTTCCAGGTTGAATCTCTCCTTGGTCAGTTTCCATCCATTATTCCTTGTCTGGCCTTCAGGTGCTTTGGAGAATAGCTTGACCCCCTTCCTCCTCTCTGGGGCAGCCCCTCCAATATTGGAAGATGCTCTCCTGTCTCCCCTGGTCCTTCTCTTCACTAGACCAGCCAGGCCCCAGTCCTGCAACCGTTCATCCTATGTTTTAGCCTCCAGTCCCATCATCATCCTGGTTGCTCTTTCCAGAGTCTCAACATCTTTTTTATAGTGTGGTGGTGACCAAAACTGGATGCAGCATTCCAGGTGTGGTCTCATCTTTTCTGCTGGAGAATGTCTGCCCAAATATGTCCAATACAAACCAACCCATCTCATCAACCAGACCCAGCTTCTGGTCACTGAGATGCTACGCCTCTAAATAAGGACCTGTAAATTAAAACTACCAGCTCTTTCCTTTCTAGCATTCCCAGGACTCCGAAGGAAGCAGGCATCTTAATCTCAGATTATAGTCAAAAATTGCAAACTGAAAATTGCAGCTTTGTACGACAAACCAGAGAGTTCAGTGGGCGTTATCTGTTAATAGCCAGATACAGTACAGGTAGTCCTCAATGTACGACCACAATGGAGCCTAAAATCTCCGTTGCTAAGCCAGATGGTTGTTAAGTGAGTTTTGCCCTAATTTACGATCTTTCTTGCCGTGGTTTTTTTTTTTTTTTTTAAATTTGATTTATATGCCGCCCTTCTCCGGAGACTCAGGGCGGCTTACAATGCGTTAAGCAATAGCCTTCATTCTTTTGTATATTTATACAAAGTCAGCTTATTGCCCCCCCCCAAACTGGGTCCTCAATTTACCTACCTTAGAAAGGATGGAAGGCTGAGTCAACCTTGAGCCTTGGAGAGATTCGAACCAGCAGAAATTGCAGGCAGCTGTGTTAATAACAGGGTGCACTAAACCCCTGTACTATCAAGGCTCTTATTAAGAGCCTTAATAAGTTAGTAAAACGGTTATTAAATTAGTAAAACGGTTGTTAAGTGAATCTGGCTTCCCCATTGATGCTGCTTGTCAGAAGGTCGCAAAAGAGGATCATGTGATCCAGGGACACTGCAACCGTCATAAATACGAACCAGCTGCCATTTTGATCACGTGATCAGGGAGAGGTGGCAACGGTCCTAAGTGTGAAAAGCAGACATAAGCCATCTTTTTTTTATTGCCGTTGTAACTTTGAACGGTCACTAAGCGAACTAAGTTGAGGACTACCTGAAATTCATAGGATTTATGGGGAACTTTCCATAAAAATTATTATCAGAGTAAATGGATCACCAAACTTCGGTGAAAACCACCTCTCTACTTGAGACACCAAAAATGAGACTGCTGTTTACATTTGCAGTGTTTGTAAACATTTTCTTGTCTAGAAAAGTACTATGACAATACACAGTTGAGTAAGTCACAAGATGCGGTGCAAGCATTCATAATAAACACAAGGATATTTTGGATAGTTCTGCTTCTAGTTTTCCCTTCCCCTACACACATTCTTTGTCATGAAGGGAACTGCTCAGGGTCATTGGAAGGATAAAATGTTGTGTTAGCCAAACAACTACATTCAAGGTTTTGAAGAAACTGAAAATAATCTTCAGAGTGCCAAGATTGATCACAAATTAGCAGGGGATTAGAATCCACTTCAGTACATGCAAGAAACGGAATACTAAGGTGCTTTGTATTCAATGTATAGAAAGTGGAAAAAAAAAAAAGGCCTGAAGACAGTAGAATAAATAAATAGCTGTTATTTAATACAATAAACAAGGGGAAGTAATAAATAGAAATAGCTTTTCTAATTCACTCCTCTGCTTTTAATTGTCTTGTAGGATTTTTTTATCACATTGTAAGTGGCCCAGTTACTGCATCACAGTGAGATGGGTGGCATAAAAATTAGATAAATAAATAAGTGAACAAATAAATAATTCTAAGGAGTAGTGCGTAGCTACTTCTTGGGTAAAGCAAGCAAGAAACAGGACCACAGCAAATGTTTGCAGGGTCTAAGTTAGAAGTGTGCAACCTTGGCAATTTTAAGATTTGTGTGGACTTTTAACTCCCAGAATTGGGAAATTCTGGGAATTGTAGTCTGCAGGACTTAAAGTTGCCAAAGTTTCAGACCCCTTTTCTAAAGGAAGAAGCAAGACCTGAATAAAATAATATTCCTATTCTATACACTGGATTTTGAGTGTATCACAATGATACAGAATTGTAGATATTCTAACCACTAGAAAAGAAAATTAAAGCTAAATTCAAAGATTCACTTCCTTTAAAATACATTACTGGATTCAAGATGATATACCAAGAGTCTCGCCAAAATGTTAAGTATTTTTTGGGGGGTAAGCATGAAAAACATGCCTTTCAGTGCCTTTGCAACTTCCAAAAAATGAACTGTTGTTAAGTCGAGGACTACCTGTAACCGTACAAAATGTGGATGCAAATACACACTACTACACACAGTTACACACCAGAGTACTTTACCTCAATCACAAAAGCAAAGCTAGACAACTTATATACAGGTAGTCCTCGACCACAATGGAGCCCAAAATTTCTGTTGTTAAGTGAGACATTTGTTAAGCGAGTTTTGCCCCATTTTAAGACTTTTCTTGCCAGAGTTGTTAAGTGAATCACTGCCGTTGGTAAGTTAGTAACCTGGTTGTTAAGTGAACCTGGCTTCCTCATTGACTGTGCTTGTCGGAAGGGGATCACGTGACACAGCAAAGATCATAAATATGAGCCAGTTGCATCTGAATGTTGATCATGTGACCACGGGGATGCTGCAAAGGTCGTAACTGTGAAAAACGGTCCTAAGTCACATTTTTCAGTGCCGTTGTAACTTTGAATGGACACTAAACTAACTGTTGTAACTTGAGGACTACCTGTATTAGGGCTAAAAGCACCGTCCACCGCCAAATAATAAAAATATCGTACAGGTAGTCCTTGACTTACAACCATTCATTTAGTGACCCTTCAACGTCACCCATGGAACTGAAAAAAGTGATTTATGTTTTTCACACTTTCAACTGTTGCCACATCCTTGTGGTCACGTGGTCAAAATTCGGGGTGCTTGGCAACTGACTCGTATTTATGACGGTCGCAGAGGTCATATGATCCCTTCACAACTGCAGTGATTCGCTTAACAGCTGTAGCAGGAAAGGTCGGAAAATGGGGCAAAACTCACTTAAACTTGCTTAGCAACAGAAATGTTGGGCTCAATTGTGGTCATAAGTCGAGGACTACCTGTGCACAGGGGGAAAACCAAATGAAATCTAAGAACAATATCACAATGTAAATTTCAGATTGTTAGGTCCCCAAACCCTAACCTCAATTTATGGCCACAATTACCAGAATTTCAGTTGCTAAATAACTTGGTTGTTAAGTGAGCCGCGCCTGATTTTATGACCTTTGTTGCCACAGTTAAGCCAAACACTATAGTTGTAAAGCCAATCCTGTGGTCGTTAAGTGAAATAGGTTCCCCCCATTGAATTTGCTTGCTGGAAGCTAGCTGGGAAGGTTGCAACTGGTGATGACTTGATCCCAGGATGCAGTGACTGTTGCAAATACATGCCAGTTCTCTAGCACTCCAATTTTGATCACATAGCTCTCAACTGTCATAAGTGCGAGGCCTGATCACAAGTCGCTTTTGTAACTTGGAAAGGTCGCTAAATGAAGAGTTGTAAATTGAGACCTAGCTATACCTCCATGGATGGAGAGTGGATTAGAACCCAGCTGCCCTGCTCTGTAGGCAACAAGAAGAAACAGGTCTTCAAAAAAAAATTGTCAAAGTACAATACAGGTGTGGTTGCAACAACTCCAGGGCAGATGTGATTGCCCACAGCAGGTGCAGCCACAGAGAAAGCCCACAGGCCCACAAGATGACACTGCTGTGTGGATGGGACCCCGGAGGGCCAACTTTCCAGCCAGACAGGACCAACAGGACAGAAGGAAAATAAAAAAGCTCATACAATCCTTGGTTGTATAAACAAGAGGCACAGAATCAAAATCAGGTGAAGTATTAGCACCGCTTTATAAAGCCTTAGCAAGGTCACATCTGGAATATTCCATCCAGTTTTGATCACCAAAAAATATGTTGAGACTTTGGAAAAAGGGCAGAAAAGAGCAACTAGGACGATTAGAGGACTGGACACTAAAACACACAAAGAACAGAATTGCAGGATTTGGGTTTGGCCAGTCTAGAGAAAAGAAGGACTGGGGGGGGGGGGGCATGATAGCAGGATTACAGTATTTGAGGGGCTGCCCCAAAGAAGAGGGGGTCAAATTATTCTCCAAAGCACCCGAAGGCAGGAGAAGAAATAATGGATGGAAACTCATCAAAGAGAAAAGCAACCAGGAATTAAGGAGAAACTTCCTAATAGTGAGGACAATTAACCAGTGGAACAGCTTGCCACCAGAAGTTGTGGGTGCTACATCAGTGGAGGTTTTTAAGAACAGACTGGACAGCCACATGTCTGAAATGGTCTAGGCCTGTTGCTTGAGTACGGGGCTGGACTAGAAGACCTTGAAGGACCCTTCCGGCTCTAATCTGATTGATTCTATTCTGATTGAAGATGTCTCGTAGCTATCCAGGCCTAAGCCACAAAGCCTGCATATTTATGGAATGTGTAAAGCCCTTCGGTCTATACAGGTAGTCCTCAACTTACAACAGTTCGTTTAGTGACCATTCAAAGTTACAACGGCACTGAGAAAATGTGAGTTATGACAGGTTTTCACCGTTATGACCTTTGCAGCATCCTCTGCGCTTATCAACTGGAGTGATTCACTTAACTGTGGCAGGAAAGGTCGTAAAATGGACCTTAATAAGCTCACTTAAGTAAAACTCACTTAATAAACATCTCACTTAACAACAGAACTTTTGGGCTCAATTGTCGTAAGTCAAGGACCACTGGTAGAAGCGAAAGATAATCTGCAAGAGTAGAATATATGAAGAGGTAGAGTGAGGTCCAGTTTTATTTTTACCGCAAAAATTCTTTCCAAAATCCTACTTGTCAACTTTGAAGTAATTCTAACCCCTCCCTTCAAGTCCATGTTTCTTATCTCACTATGAATTGCAAAAATGATATAATGTACTTTAACGTACATTAATTTTGGAATTTTGACTGTATCGGCTTAAGCCTTGTACACATATCCAGTTCATTTTAATAAAGTGGTGGAAAAACTCAAGATCCGGTGTTAATTACTTCACGGATGGACAGTTACGTATGAAGAACACCTGGTGTGCCTGAAAATGACCAAATATTTAGTTTTGAACGGCGTTCACGTTGGAAAAGGCACTTTATTTTCAGCAAGGAAAAATGACAGCAGGAAGATGAAATTGGAAAGGATTTAGCTTGGAAGGAAGGACTGGATTCCGAGCTCTTCCAGGCAGCTGCAAAGAAACTTGGAAGTTTCAGGACGCGCAAAGAAGTCATTCTGAAGTCAGAATATTGCTGAGCACACTGTAAGCCGCCCTGAGTCTTCGGAGAAGGGCGGCATATAAATCAAATTAAAAAAAAAAAAAAAAAAAAAAAAGCCTGGGCTATTGTGAGAAAGAGGGGGCTACAGTTGGAACCCGTAGACCCTCAGCTACAAAATTACATTGCACCCGATTTCCTGCCCTGAACAAATACAGGTATTCATTATCGGTCCTTGCACATACAACCTTGATGGTCAGGGGGTCAAAATTCAGACAAATGGCAACTGGTATGTATTTACCACGAAGATCGCACAGTCCCAAGGTCATTTGATCCAGGGGTGGGCAATTGTGGCTCTTTTACAACCTGTGGACTTCAACTCCCAGAATTCCTGAGACAGCTTGCCCACCCCTGGATCCCACCACCTGCAACCTTCCCAGAGGGCTTCCAATAAGCAAAACCAATTGAGGAAGTGGGATTCGCTTAATGGCCACTTAACTGCAGTGATTCGCTTAGCAACTGCGGCAATGAAAGGATGTAAAATCGGGTGTGACTCACTTAGTAGCCGCCTTGTTTAGCAATGAATGTTCCGGTCCCAAGGGTGAGTAAATTGAGGACTACCCTTAGTAAGATTTATGTAAAAGTGTGTTATAGGTTGCTTTGTTGTGGGTTTTTTTTGTTTGTTTGTTTATTCATTCAGGCAGTACTGAGTTTCAGAGACTCCCAACAGTTTACAAAATCACACACAATAGATCTGTCCCACTCTGGACAATTCCAGTGTTGCCCTCTCAAGTCTGGATTTTGGCCACCAAGAACCTTCTGAAGGTGAAACCCTGGAGTTAGGTGGCTGTTCTACCTGGAGTAGGATCATTCAGGTATTCAGCTATAAAATACCTTAGGACATTATGATGCAGGAACCAATCTGCGTCGGTCAGCGAGACCAAAGATTTTATCTTCCTAGCTTTCGGACTCGTGCTGGAGTCCATCATCATCATCATCATCATCATCATCATCATCATCATCATCTCCTTTTAATGACCCCATAACCCCTTGCGGGGTGGAGTCTGGGCAAATGAATGGAGCTGAGTGTTTACTGGCCAGATGCCCTTCCTGTCGCCAATGCGGAGTTTTGTTCTGGAGTTTTATTGCTGGAGCCCATCATCATGGAAATTCTCTCTAGCCTTATTCAAAGCTACTGAAAGCCAGTGCAATGCTCACATCTCATTGGCCAGCTAGGGAGACATGGGTAGTTCTTGACTTACGACCGTGGCCAAAGTTACAACGGCACTAAAAAAAGGGACTTATGACAGGTTTTCACACTTACGACCTTTGCAGCATCCCCGTGGTCACGTGATCAAAGTTCAGAGGCTTGGCAACTGACTCGTGTTTATGACGGTTGCAGTGTCCCGAGATCACATGATCTCCTTTGGCGACCTTCTGACGAGCAAAGTCAATGGGGAAGCCACATTCACTTAACAACTGTGGTGATTCACTTAACAACTGTGGCAAGAAAGGTTGTAAAACAAGCAAAGCTCACTTAACAAATGTCTCACTTGGCAGGAGAAATGTTGGGCTCAATTGTCGTCGTACATTGAGGAGTACCTGTACTGCCTTAGGCATCCACTGGAGCTTCTACAGATTACTCCAATATAAAATATATTGCAATGTATACTTGAAGCTATGAAAGCATGGTACGCTAGTCAGAGATTGTCAAAGACCCTTTCAGACATGACCTCTGTTATCTGTCAATCCAACAAGAGGTTTAAGCCTTCCCAATTCCTAAAACGTCCTGGGCAGACAGGACTTCTGCCTTGGGGTTCATGGTGCTCTCTGAGCTGGGTTGTTTCCTTGCAGACGTTTCATGACCCAACTGGGTAACATCATCAGTGCTACAGGGTAGGGGGGAGGATGCTCTTATTTTTATATACTAGGGACTTGCCCCCCTCTGTTGCAGGATCCAATCTGGGTCAGTCATCGGGAGCGAAGGTTTTGTCTTCCGAGCTTTCAGACACATGCTGGAACCCATCCTCAGGGAACTTCTCTCTAGCAGTGTGTGTGTTGTTCTGTATGTGGTATTGATGGTGCCTGTTGTGTGTGGCTTTTCAAATGTTGCTAGGGGGTGTTGCCCTGTCAGTTCAGTGTTGGCAGGAGTGGTCTTGTTAGTTCCTCGATTAGGCTGTTGTTTACTGTTGCCTTGTTTGTCTGTGTTGGTAGTTTCTAGGTTAGGGTATTTTATTCCTAGCTTGCTTCTTCCAAGACAAACCCCCCAAAGTCTCCAGATAAGTGGGATCGGGACCTTCACCGATGCCCAGCCCGCCCTGGGGTAGCAACCAGAATCAGAATAGACCTGGAAGGAGGTTGGAGGTCTTCTAGTCCAGGGGTGGGCAAATGTGGCCCTTTTACAACTTGTGGACTTCAACTCCCAGAATTCCTGAGACAGCTGTCTCAGGAATTCTGGGAGTTGAAGTCCACAGGTTGTAAAAGGGCCACATTTGCCCACCCCTGTTCTAGTCCAATGTATAATTGGGTATCTTAGCATACAGATAGTCCTCGACTTACAACCACAATTTGAACCTAAAATTTCTGTGGCTAAGCGAGACAGTTGTTAAATTTTGCCTCTTTTTACCACCTTCCTTGCCACAGTGGTTAATTGAATCATTGCGGTTGCTCAGTTAGTGACATGATTGTTAAAGTGAATTTGGCTCCCACAATGTTGTTGTTGTTGTTTTTGCTTGTCAGAAGGGTGCAAAAGGGGATCACGTGACTCTGGGATACGGTAACCGCCGTAAATATGAGTCAGTTGTCAAGCATCCAAGTTTTGATCACATGATTACAGGGATGCTACAGCGGTCCTAAAGTGTGAACAATGGTCGTAAGTCACTTTTTTCAGCACTGGTGTGACTTGAATGGTCACTAAATGGTCGCAAAGCAATACTGTAAGGCCTATATTGATAGTATCGAGCCCTGAACTGAATGGAACCTTGCCAAACAGCTTCGCAGAGGTTGAATGCCAGGGGGAACCCCTAACACAGCGTTTCTCAACCTTGGAAGCTTGAAGATGGGTGGACTTCAACTCCCAGAATCCCCCAGCCAGCAGCGCTGGCTGGGGGATTCTGGGAGTTGAAGTTCACCCATCTTCAAGCTTCCAAGGTTGAGAAACACTGCCCTAATAAAATAATTTCTATGTTGTCCAAACTTCACAGGTAGCTCAATAGAATATTTGCACATCCAGCCTATCCTGTTCGGAGGTCTTAAGCCCACCAGGATGGGCTTAAAAGAAGAGAACATAGCAACATTGCAGGAATTTCTGTGCCTACCTGACCACAAGGCCTTCCTGCCTGTTGGCAGACCCAAAGATAAGCAGAGAATGAAAGATGCAGCTGTCTAATAAATCTGGGGTTTGGGAAACGTCTTCTCTAAAGCTTTCCAAGGTGAAAGTCTCTACGGCTCAAAGGAAGATGACATACATCCTATCAGTAGCATAAATACAATAAATAAAACCTCTAATGTGGAAAACGTTGTTGAATTTAGCCAACACCGAAGTCATAGTCTGCATAATTTAAAATCAGTTGAGGCTTTGAAAAGGCCAATTAGTTAGAGATGATCTGTTTTGATAAAGGGAAGATAAATGCTTACTTGTTCCTCATGCTGGGGGGGCTGGCTGGGGAATTCTGGGAGTTGAAGTCCACACATCTTAAAATGGCCAAGGGTGGGAAGCCCTGCTCTAGACATCACTGAAAAACAAGGAATTTGGGGCCCTGGTATTGTCACACTACAATTCCCAGCAAACCACAATACTTGAGTGAGAAACACTCAAAACTGGTCAAGGACATCTGGAGGGCTCGCATGTTCTCCAGACCTTAACCCAAACCACAATATGCTCAAATAAGAATGCGCCCGAGAATGCCATTTTAAATTTTACCCAGTTCCTTGTGCCACACCCTCGCCTGAGAGGTCAATAAATACAGTGTGTAATCACCGACAATATTTTCTGCCTATTTTCCCTTGTCATAACAAACACGGGCAGCCAGATTTCAAAAGATACTCGTCATGGCTATCCTGAAACTGCATTCAACCAAAGGGAAGCCGTATCTTTTCAACACAAAATCCCTGCAACGAAGCAGCACTTTTGAGCAAAATATTTTGGGCCCAACATCGTTCTCTGTTGCAACGGGGAGAGAGAGAGAAAAAAAAGCAGAACTCTGGCAGCCAAAATGTACGCTCTGTGAAACTAAGGTAGCATCCTTTTTTTTTTCCTCCTTAGGTCACGAAAGCCACTGAAATTACATCTGCGTTTTTGCAATTTTGCAGAGGGATATAATCAGACCGAGAGAGGCCTGAGGAAAGCTTCCCACGCTCCCCCCCACCCCACCCCCAGCCCCATCACAGGTCGCAGCGAGAAAGATGTCAGACTGACCACGCTATGGATTAAACGTAGAGGGAAGTGAGTATTAGCCGGTCCCTCCTCTTCCTCGCAAGGGTACCACAAAATTCCCACAGCTGTTATGTGCAGAGAGACTCATTCAGCACTGCAGAGAATACGGAGGGGGGGGGGGGAGAACAGAAGGTCTCCTCCTGCCCCCACCCCCACCCCGAGGGTACTTTTTTTTCCCTACAACAATGCTACCAGGCCTCGATGGTCCTGCTGCTTACTGAGTAGTTTGGCTTTATTTTTTTCCTCTGTGCAACTCCGAAATAATCCCCCAACTGACCGCCCGCACCAAGGGAAGCCTTGCCTCTCCCCCTATGGTGCTTTGCTCCCCACTTTTGAGAAATGGGGGGGACAGTTTGACACCCTTGGACACCACTGGGCCAAGGAAAGTCTTACCAAGGTTTCCAAGTGTCGCAAAGGATGAACCCCCCACAACCCCACCCCGGCGAAAGTCTCATATCATGGCTAAGCATTTTTGCAACCCTCCAAGTTGCAGATGCCCCCCTCCCCCGCACTCTTCCCCCCTCCCCCATTCCTTTCCTGGCTGCTTTCCCAAGGATGGAAAGAGGCCCAAAACGAACCAAGGGCATTTAAACCACCATCGCCCAAATTTCCTGTTTTGTTTTGTTTTGAATAAATCCGAGGCAGCATTTGAACCCAGGCTCAGATGAGTACAGGCAGTCCTCGACTTACGATCCCAACTGAATCCCAAGTTCCTGTTGCTAAGTGAAGCATTTGTTAAGTGAGTTTTGCCCCGTGTTACGACCTTTCTTGCCACAATTAAGAGAATCTCATTTCCCCATTTAAGTTAGCAACATGGTTGCTTAAGTTGAATCTCATTTCCCCATGGACCTGTCCGAAGGTCTCAAAAGGGGATCACGTGACCCTCAGGACGATGCGACCGTCATAAACACGAGTCAGTTGCCAAGTGTCTGAATTTTAAGCATGTGACCACGGGGTGGGGGTGGGGATGCTGCACCGGTCACAAGTGCGTAAAATGATCCCGGGTCACTTTTTCCCAGTGCCGTTGTTAAGTTCAAACGGTCACTAAACGAACCCTTGTAAATCGAGGACTACCTGCAGTAAGGATTGCTGCAAGACTCCCCCACCCCCGTCACTCATTATTAGTCCCTCTGATAACCCACCTATGACACCCCCCCCTCCAGACCCCAGGAAGCAGCACACCCTCCTCCACCCCCCCACCCCACCCCCCAAAAAACAGCAGCACAGACCTTGCAAAAGGGTGACAAGCAATCCAGGATATTTGTAATCTTTCCCACCCCCCTCCCTCCAAGATTTTTTTTTTTCTGGGCTCCCTCCAACAAGCAGGCAGGCAGAAGACCAGGCCCCCAAACCACCCCTCGGGGAGGGGGGGGTGGATGGAAGAGGAGGAGGAGCAAAGAGAGACCCCCCCCCAATACCACTTCCTCCTTCCCTCTTTCTCCCCCCCCAAAAAACAATTTCAATCCCTTTATTTTGTTTAAGGGAAAATATGCGCCCCCCACCCCAAAAGCCAGCATCTCTTCTCCTCCCCCCCTCTACAAGAAGGAGGCTGCCCTCCCCCTCCCCCACAGTGTTTTTGAAGCCCTGGGGGGGGGTCAAAGTACCAGGGGAAGGCAGAAGCCCCCCCCACTTCCTGAGCTCTTCCCCCCACCGTGAGTATAAGTGGGGGCTTCCCCCCCCACACTCCCAAGAGGGGGGGTCGTCCGAGAGGCCACGCCCCCGGGTGTTATGGGAGGGGCGGGTGGGCCCCCACTTCGCGCGGCTGTGGGGTGGGGGGAGCAGGGGCGTGGCCGGCCACGCCAGACCACGCCCCGTCACGCAACCCTCCTCCTCCCCCCCCCCCCGGGCCTACTCACCCGGTGTTGTTGCCGCCGCCTCAGGCCCCGAGGCCCGGCCTGGCCTGCGCTCGCCCGTGGAAATCCGGCCCGGGCGGGGTTGAAGGAGGCCGGCCGCAGGACAACGCTGGACGGGCGGGGTCGCGCTGCCCGTTCCTCTCCGCCGCCGCCGCCGCCGCCCTCCGCCTCCCGAATCTCCTCAGCCGCCGCCGCCCGCCCTTCCTCCTCTGCCTCAGCGCGTCCTCTCGCGAGATTTGGGGCGCGCTCGCGCTCGTCGCCTCCCTCGGCGGAGGCTATGGGAACGGGACGAGCTGACTGAGGAAGTGACTGACAGGGGGCGGGACGACGCGGCGTGCGTAAAACGTCATGGGCGGGGAAGGAAGGGGTAGGCGGAGCCCTGCCGGCGATGGCGCCCCGCCTTTGGCCGCGCGCACGCGCGCACGCTTGACCCCGCCTCCCCTTTCTCTTTTTTTTCCCCCTCCCGGCAATGCGCAGGCGCAGTCCCTTCCCTCGGAACGAGTTCGCGACTGGAGAAATGGGGAGGAGGATAAGTGGAGCGTACCAAGTGAAAGGGAGGGGGAAAATTTTTAGATTTTATTTTGTTATTTTGTGGCTTGCGTTTTTATTATTGTGAGCCGCCCTGAGTCCATTGGGAGATAGGGCGGCATATAAGCCGAATAAAATAAATTAAATTGTTTTAAATTGCGGCCAAAAATATTTAATCATTTTTAAACTGTTTTTAAATTTTGTATGTTCTGTTTTATTCTGGCTGTTCACCGCCCTGAGTCCTGCTGGAGAAGGGCGGTATACAAATTAAAACAAACAAACAAATAAATAAATAAATAAAACAAAAAGGGAAAGCGGGTCATACCACATCGCTGGGGGTGAGAAAGAAGGACGGAACGTACCAAACACGGAGAGTTGGCGGGGGGGGAAAGCAAGCGGGGAGCGTACCAAGCAGCAGGACGAAGGGGGGGGGAAAGGAAATCCTTTTTTCCCCAGTCTTTTTCCTGCTGCATACCCGGTATGAGGATAACGGGAAGTGTAGTGCAGCGCTGGGGCGGCGCCGCATGGGTCTTGTGATGCCTGTGATGAAGTCACCTGCCGGTCGCGGAAGGAGGGGGGTGGAAAAAAGGGTTTGCAAAGGGGGGGGGGCATAATAAGGGGGATGGGAGGCCTTAAAGGGTGCAACTTGGCCGCTTTAAGACTTGTGGACTTCAACTCCCAGAATTCCTCAGCCAGCTTTGCTGGCTGAGGAATTCTGGGAGTTGAAGTCCACAAGTCTTAAAGCGGCCAAGTTTGGAGACCCCTGCTTTAGAGTCTCCTGCTTGAACTGGGGGCTGGACTAGAAGACCTCTAAGGCCCCTTCCAAACTCTGCTCTTTTCTATTCCGTTATTCTTGTTCAACGTATTTTCAGATTTGCAAGGTTCTGTTCATAGATATATATATAACATGACAATGCAGGTAAGTACTCGACTTACAACCGGTGGCCTGACTAGGTGGCTCAGTGGCTAAGACGCTGAGCTTGTCGATCAGAAAGGTCGGCAGTTCGGCGGTTCGAATCCCTAGTACAGTCTGGGTTGTTGTAGGCATGCGACGATGGAGAATGGTCATTCATGCAAGCCGAGTTTTTAAGGAAAGCAAATTAGGATTGCAAACTCTCAGGTAGACCCTGGCTGTCAATGGAGGCTTTTCTAAATGGAGGGAATCTCAAAACCTCTGAGAGATTTTGGCTTTAATTCCTGCCTTTATTCTCTTCCTGTTAATATTATCAATTTTATACTGACTTGTGCTGCGTAACGTCATGTATATTGCCTCTTTTCACCTGTAAGTCACGGGCCTGCTGCTCATTTTTTCCCTCCTTATCGGCTAGGATTATTTGGATGACCTCTTGGTATCCACATCTTTCCAACAGACTTATTTAACTCTGTCTTGATGATTTGGTGCAAAGTCCCAGGAAGCACACCTTCTCCATAGACCCCGGGGGTGGGGGGGGGGAGACGGCCACCCACTTGACAAGCAACCTGTTGAGCTGCTACCTTCAGGAGCAGTCTACCTGTAAACAGAAGCTGTAAATAGAAAGAAGTTTTTTTTAAAAAATTCTACAGGTAGCCCTCGACTTAACGACCACAATTAAGCCCAACGTTTCTGTTGCTCAGTGAGACGGTTGCTAAGCGAGATTTGACCCATTTTTAAGGACCTTCCTTGCTGCAGTTCTTAAGTTAGTCACACGGTCGTTAAGTGAGTCTGGCGTTCCCCCGTGGACTTTTGCTTACCAGAAAGTCACACAAGGGACCCCGCGACACTGCAATTGTCGTAAGTATGAGTCAGCGGCCAGGGTGTCTGAATTTTGATCATGTGACTATGGGAATGCGGCAACGGTTATAAAGTGTAGAAAGCACTTTTATTTATTTATTTATTTATTTATTTATTTATTTATTTATTTATTTATTTATATTTATTATATTTCTATACCGCCTTTCTCCCGTAGGACTCAAGGCGGTGTACAGCCAAGAAAAATATAGACACACAAACATCATAAAATTGCTAATTAAAATTATTACTTAGTTTGGTCAATTAAATAAAACCCAGAATTAGATAACATTTAAAAAATCAGTGGCGCTGTAACTTTGAGCGGTCATTAAATGAATTGTCGTAAATCAAGGACCACCGTAGGCAAAGAAGACATAACTTCCATTCCTCCCATCCTTTGATTCCCAGTTTATTTTATTTATTTTTATTTTATTTCGAATTTATATACCGCACCTTCTCCAGAGGGACTCAGGGCGGTGTACAGCCAGATAAAAAACATACTGCCTTTTCTCTCCTTTGCCGTTCCATGTTCAGTATCCCAGGAAGAAAACTGAACATAGTCCGGTCTGGGCACCACCAATGGCTGTGCAGATTTCCGGCTGTCTGGTGCTGCCCTCTACTGGTCACAGAGGAGAACCACGTCTCTTGCCCAAGGAAGTTTGAGAAATTAACAGTTTTAACAGAATAAGAGAGTTGGAAGAGACCTTGGAAATAGTGGTGGGTTGGTACCGGTTCGCCCCGGTTCGGGCAAACCGATAGCAGCGGCGGTGGGAAGCTCCGCCCACCTGTCCGGATGTCATCAAATACACTCTGCACATGCTCAGAAGTGGTGGGATTCAAGTAATTTAACAACCGGTTCTCTTGACTTAATGATTTCTTCCAAAAACCAATTTGCCAGACTGCTCAGAAAGTTAACAACCGGTTCTCCCGAAGTGGTGCGAACCGGCTGAATCCCACCACTGCGCGTGAGCGAACCGGTAGCAAAAGTAAGTGAAACCCAACACTGCTTGGAAGTCATTTAGTCCAACCCATGGGTGAAATCTACTTACCTTTCTTACTGGTTCGGAAGTGACATGCGCACCCCCGGTTCGGACAAACCAGTAACAGTGGTGGCAGGAGGCTCCGCCCACTTGTCCGGATGTCATCAAATACACTCTGCACATGCTCAGAAGTGGTGGGATTCAAGTAATTTAACAACCGGTTCTCTGCCCTAATGATTTCTTCCAACAACCAGTTTGCCAGACTGCTCAGAAAGTTAACAACCGGTTCTCCCGAAGTGGTGCGAACCGGCTGAATCCCACCACTGCGCGCGAGCGAACCGGTAGCAAAAGTAAGTGAAACCCAACACTGCTTGGAAGTCATTTAGTCCAACCCATGGGTGAAATCTACTTACCTTTCTTACTGGTTCGGAAGTGACATGCATGCGCAAAGGGTAAAAAACAGGTTACTTCCGATGACCGGGCAGGCGGGCGGAGCCTCGCGCTACCGTCGCTACCGGTTCTCCGAACCACCCGCCGCCAGCTGAACCGGTCCGAACCGGTAGCATTTCACCCCTGGTCCAACCCCCAAACAAGCAGGAGGCCCCATACTATTTCAGACAAGGGGCTCTCCAGTCTCTTCTTAAAAGCCTCCAGTGATGAAGCACCCACAGCTTCTGGTGGCAAGCAGTTCCACTGGTTAATTGTTCTCATTGTCAGGAAATTTCTCCTTAATTTCAGGTTGCTTCTCTCCTTGATGAGTTTCCATCCGTTGTTTCTTGTCCTGCTTTGGAGAACAGGTTGACCCCTAACTCCTCTTTGGGGCAGCCCCTCAAATACTGGAAGACTTTTATCATATCCCCCCAAGTCCGACAAGCCATACCCAATTAATGCCACCGTTCTTCCTATGTTTTAGTCTCCAGGCCTTGGATAATGTGAGTTGCTCTTCTCTCCGCTTTTTCCCAAAGTCTCAACATCTTTTTTTTTTTTTTTGCAATGTGGCAACACAAAACTTCTCACTTTCTCTTCCTGCAATCATTCCACTTTCGCTCTCATTTCCTCCACTTCTTTAAGATCTATTTTGATCCACAATCCACTCCTGGCGCCTTTTTATAATGATCTGTCCTACATTTGCAACCTTTTCATCTCTCTCCTAGAGGTCTCTTAAATCTGCCTTCAAAATGGATGAAGATCAATCGATTGTGCTTACAGATTTCGGGACTAGGCTGATCACGCTTTTTACATTCAGTGATAAAATTGATCATGCTATAGGTTTATATTAGATTTATGTTAATTCGTTGCCACGTTCGTGTCAAGGTAGGACGATTTAGAGCAGTGTTTTTCAAACTTCGCAATTTTATTTTTTTAATTTTTTATTTATTTTTATATGCCGCCCTTCTCCGGAGACTCAGGATGGCTTACAGTGCGTTAAGCAATAGCCTTCATACTTTCGTATGTTTTTTACAAAGTCAGCTTATTGCCCCCACAAACCGGGTCCTCATTTTACCCACCTTAGAAAGGATGGAAGGCTGAGTCGACCTTGAGCCTGGTGAGAACTGAACTCACAGTAATTGCAGGCAGCTGGATGTTAAATGCTGCCTTAGTAGGAGGCATTAACCTCCTACGCCACTCAGGCTCTTAATTGCAATTAAGAGCTGGGTGGACTTCAATTCCCAGAATTCTCCAGCTAGAATGGCTGGTTAGGGAATTCTGGGAGTTGAATTAAATATATTTTAAAATGCCATGTTTGAAACACACTGGTGTAAATTTCCCTGTGTTTATTTGCTAACTCCATGCCACACAAAATCTCTTCCATTCTTCCCATTTCTCCCGATTTCACAAATGTAGAATGAATCTATTTCACTGCTTAAATTTTGCTATTTTTAACCTCAAAGTTGCAGCCTTCAATAGAGTCATCACCAGGTGGGCCTGCCTGTACAAGCAGCCCTCAATTTACGACCACAACCGAGCTCAAAATCTCTATTGCTAAGCAAGACAATTGTTAAAGTCAGTTTTGCCCAATTTTATGACATTTCTTGCCACTGTCGTTAAGCGAATCGTCGCACTTGTTGAGTGAGTGAGATGGTTGTTAAGTGAATCTGGCTTCTCACATGAATTGGGACACTGTGACTGTCATAAATATGAGGCAGTTGCCAAGTGTCTGGATTTTGATTGTGTGAACATGGGGCTGTTGCAACGGTCGTAAGTGTGAATAATAGTCATGAGTGCCGTTATAACTTCTGTCACTAAACGAGCTGTTCTAAGTTGAGGACTTACCTGCAAGATGTGGCCTGTCCACCATCCATCGTGGACCCTAAACAGTTTCTCGGTAATTAAGATGATAATGTTGGGTCCGTAAAAATAAAATGATTATGCTGGAAATTATGTTTATGTTGGGAATAGTAAAAGTGAAATGATTGTGTTAGGATTAATAGTAAAGTAATGAAGATGATTATATTGGGAGCAATAGTTGAAATATTCTTTAAATGCTAACAATAACTGTAATGATTTATATTGTTAAAATATATCCATCTAAGCCAAAAGAAAGAGAAAAAATGGAATGATATTTGGTTAGGATTTAAGATTTAAGTAACGGGTTTTTTGGGACAATGGCATAGTTAAATTGATGGAATTTTGGGAAATAACTGAGTAAAATATTAAGTTATGTTAATTGAAAAATAAGATTTGTTAATGATTTGTATTAATTTGTATTAAGGAGCCTTGGTAGTACAGTGGTTTAATGCACCCTGTTATTAACACAGCTGCCTGCAATTACTGCAGGTTCGAATCTCGCCAGGCTCAAGGTTGACTCAGCCTTCCATCCTTTCTAAGGTAGGTTAAATGAGGACCCAGTTTGTGGGGGTCAATAAGCTGACTTTGTATAAATATACAAAAGAATGAAGGCTATTGCTTAACGCCTTGTAAGCCGCCCTGAGTCTCCGGAGAAGGGCAGCATATAAATCAAATAAAATAAAAAATAAATAAAAAAAATTAATTTGTGACCGGATCAATGCTTCAATTTGGAAAAGATGTGTTTTATGTTTATGTTTTAAAAAATAAAAAAAACTTTTTTTCCCCAAAAAACAACAAGAGTTTCTCGGTCACCATCATGGCATCGTTGAGTTTGCCTTTCAACCGTAGGCTTTTCTTGGCTCTGTACCTTTCAAGACCAGGGACTTTAGGATGGATGGACTCCAACTCCCAGAACCCCCCTGCCAGTCAAAGGTTGTAAAATCGGGTTACGGCTCACTTAATAACCGCTGTCCTTAGCAACGGAAATGCAGGTTCCTATTGTCATAAGTCGAGGGCTACCTGTACAGGTAGTCCTCGACTTAACAACATTTAGTGTCTGTTCAAAGTTACATCACTGAAAAAAAGTGACTTATTTTTCACACTTCACAGACGTCACAGCCATCCCCCATGGTCACGTGATCAAAATTCAGACATTTGACAATTGACTCGTATTTATGACGCTCGCAGTGTCCCCTGGTCATGTGATCCCCTTTTGCGACCTTCGGACAGGCGAAGTCAATGGGGAAGCCCACTTAACAAATATGTTACTAACTTAACAACTGTGGCAAGGAAGGTCGTAAACTAGGAACAAAATTTACTTATTAACAAACGTTTCACTTAGCAACATAAATTTTGGCCTCATTGGGGTTGTAAGTCGAGGACCTCACAGTGTGGAAGTGAGTCAAGACTGTTTTTAAAAGCAACGGAGGAGCTTTTTTATATAAAGAACGTTATAATTTATGGACCGCCATGCCCATCAGCCTCCATGGTTCGTGGTGGGGAGCAATGGGTGTGAGAGTCCACACTGCCCCCTGGAAAACGGGGAGGGGGTTTAGATCCGGCGTCCCTAAAGGAGAAGGACTGTCATGCCCATCAGTCTCTCCTTCACCGTGGGGGGCTGTGGGCTCAGGGGTCCCATGCAATCCTGGAAAATGGGGAAGGGGCTTGGAACTGACGCCCCCTAAGGAGATGGACTGCCATGCCCATTAGCCTCCCTCCTCTTTCCGGCAGAGTGATGGGTATGGGAGTTCCATCCCCTCCTCCTGGACAATGGGCAGGGGTTTTGGAGCTGGTGTCAAGGAAGAACTACCATGCCCATCATCCTCCATTCTCAGTGGAGAGGGATGGTCTGAGGAGTCCCATTGTCTGGGATGGGAGGGGGCTTGAAACCGGTGCCCCTGAAGTAGAAGGCCTGCTGAGCCCATCAGCCTCCCATCCCTCTCCGGCAGAGAGCGATGGGTATGGGAGTCCCATCCCATCCTCTTGGACCATGGAGAAGGGGCTTTGAGTCAATTCACGCCAAAGTAGAAGGACCGCCGTGTCCATCAGCCACCCTCCCCTTCCTGATGGAGTCCCGTCCCATCCTCCTGGACTTTGGGGAGGGGTCTTGGACAGTGCACCCCAGGCGTAGAAGGACTGCCCTGCCCATCAGCCTGGAGGAGAGCGATGGGCTTGGGAGTCCCATTGCATCGTCTGGGATGGAAGGGGGGGGCTTAGAGCCAGAGCCCCCTAAAAGAGAGGATGGACCCCTGGGCCCATCCGCCTCCATCCATCCCCAGTGGGGAGCGATGGGCTGGGGAGTCCCACCCCATCCCCTTGGCAAAGGGGGAGGGACGACCACGCCCATGGACTCGGGAATCCCCGCCCCTTTTCCTTGGCTGCAGCGCTGCCCGCTGTCCACGTCCGCCGGGGGCGTGTCAGGGGGAGTGGCCGTGGGCGTGGCTTGCGCTCGGGAAGCGCCCTTTCCTTGGGCCGGGCAGGAGGAGGAGGAGCAGCCCCTCCCCTCGCCTGGCTGCCTGCCTGGGCGGGGCCGTGGGCGTGGTTTGCGCTCGGAGAGAACCCTGGGGGGAGGAGGAGGAGACAGGAGCAACCCCTCCCCTCCCTCGCCTGCCTGGGCGGGGCCGTGGGCGTGGCTTACACTCGGGGGGAGGAGGAGGAGGTGGAGAGAGGAGCAGCCCCTCCCGTCGCCTGCCTGCCTGGGCGGAGCCGTAGGCGTGGCTTGCGCTCGGGAAGCGCCCTATTGGTGGGGGAGGAGGAGAGAGGGAGCAACCCCCTCCGTCCCTCGCCTGCCTACCTGGGCGGGGCCGTGGGCGTGGCTTGCGCTCGGGGGGAGGAGGAGGAGGAAAGAGGAACAGCCCCCCTCCCTCCCTCCCTTGCCTGCCTGGCTGGGCGGGGCCGGAAGTGGCGGCGGCGGCGGCCTCCCTTCCGCGCCAGGCAGCCGGGGGCGGGCGGGCGAGCAGGCGGAAGGGCGGCCGGTGCCCGATGGAGGCGCCCCCCCCGCCGCTCTGCTTCTACGGCCAGGGCCGCCCCCCGGGCCAGCCAGGCGCCCCCCCCGCGGCCCCCCCGCCCGCAGACGGACACGGAGCAGCAGCAGGTCTGAGGGGGAGGGGGGAGGGGCGGCGGGGGGGCAGGAGGGGGAGGGGGAGAAGGAGGCGGGGGGGGCGAGTGAGGGGGGGCCTTCCTTCTCCCCCTCGCCTCAGCCCGGCCAGGCCTCCCCGCCGACACCGGCGCCATGTTGGGCGGGCGGGAGGCCTTCTCTCTCTCTCTCTCTCTCTCTGAGGGGAAGGCCCGGAGGCCACGCGGGCCTGGTCTGGGCGGAGGGAGGGAGGGAGCCTGGGAGACAAACCCCCCCCCCACATATCCTCCCTGAGGGGAGGGGGATTGAGGGAGGCCCCTCAGGCGGCTTCCACAAGGCCGGACTACAACGCCCAGGATGCCCCGCGCAGCAGGCTGAGGGATTCTGGGAGTTGGAGTCCGCCCCTCACAGCAAGATGGCGGCTGGGGGGTTCTGGGAGTCGGACTCCACCCTTAAAGGATGCTGGGTGGGGGATTCTGGGAGTTGGAGTCCCTTTCTTTTAAAGCATGCTGAGTGGGGGATTCTGGGAGTTGGAGTCCATCCTTAAAGGATGCTGGGTGGTGGATTGTGGGAGTTGGAGTCCCTTTTAAAGCATGCTGGGTGGGGGATTCTGGGAGTTGGAGTCCCTTTCATTGAAAGCATGGGGTATTCTGGGAGTTGGAGTCTATCCTTAAAGGATGCTGAGTAGGGGATTCTGGGAGTTGGAGTCCATTTATATTAAAGCATGGGGGATTTGGGGAGTTGGAGCCCCTTTCTTTTAAAGCATGCTGGGTGGGGGATTCTGGGAGTTGGAGTCTATCCTTAAAGGATGCTGGGTGGGGGATTCTGGGAGTTGGAGTCCACCCACCCATCTTAAAACTGCCAAGGGTGTGAAACACTGGAAAGGCCTCCTCCAAGATGACCAGTCCCTTACCCGGCCTTTCAAATCTCCCAACCGGAGCCACAAGCTTTCTAGCACGATGACAATCTGGGGACTCAGCTTTCCTTGGGAGGTGGAAATGGGGAAGGGGAGCCCCACGGAGTGGGCCTGTGGGGATGGGGGGAGAGTGCGTGTGTGACCGCAACACCAGGCATTCATTCATTTATTTATTTATTTTGGTCTGGCTTTCCAGATGCTTTCACACCACTTCTCTTAAGCAGGCTGGGTAGTCCGCACTAGCAGCTGAACATGGGGCTTGTAGTTGCATCCTTCTGGAAGTGGGTTGAGGTCTCTGTTTCCTACCCCCTTTTTCATGGAGCGGAATAGATTTTTTTCCCCAAAAAAATCCTGCCACTGATCCAACCAACCAAGTTCCTGTGCATGGCTTAAACTAGTTTGTTTTTTTTTTACAAATTTGGCTCCTTTAAGAGGGGTGGACTTCAACTCCCAGAATCCCCCAGCCAGCTAGCTATGCCCCAAACCCAGCGCATTAGGCTGTGTTAACAGGAGTGTGGTCCATTAAGGTAGAGGCCTCCAAACCTGGGAGCTTTAAAACTTGTGGATTTCAAGTCCCAGAATTCCCTGGTTGCCACGCTAGCTGGGGAATTCTGGGAGTTGAAGTCCATAAGTTTTAAAAAGTTGCCAAGTTTGGAGAGCCCTACATTAAGGGAACCTATCAGGATTGAGGGTGGGTGGGGGAAATTGCAGCCAGGTGACCCTTTTGGGGGTAGGAAGAGCATGTTTTATGCACGGCAAGGGCTTGTGAACTCAGCATGTTGCACGCACCCAGCTTTGACGCAACTAAACTGCCTTGCAAGATTGTTGTGTGATAAAATGACTGGATACTTGGAAATTTGAAAAACATTGGCTTAGACCCAACTGGTATATCTTGGAGGTCTTTTACCTCTTGTGCTGTGTTGTCATTGTTGGTCAGGAATTGGCGGGTCCCTATTTGTGTGGTTAGCATAAGCGCATAAATCTCAGGCCACAAACGAGGCACTTGTGTTGTGTCGCAAGAGCTTGCCTTGCTGCAAAGATTACCTGAAGAAATTTGGGTGCCTCCTGGTTCCTACGCTGGACTGAAATGTTGTAATGTGGCCTGTTCATTTTTCTTTGCGTTTGTGTTTGTGTGAACCAGCCCACTTGTGGTTTGTCGACCAGGTTTGTGGCTTCTTATCGTTTCAGCCAGCTTGGGCTCAGTTATTAAGAGTTTCCCACTGAAAAATGATATGGGGGTTGGGGGGGTTTAAAGCTCAAGGTTTTTTATATAAAGGGGATAATGATGGGGTATATTCTATGGAAGTCCGGGGGGAGGGGAGGGTTAGGGGGGGTTAGGGAGGGTGGGTTGGGGAGTTTGGGGTGGGTTAGGGGGGCGAAAATGGGGTGAAAATGTAATTGTAAAACTTTTACAATTAAAAAAAAAAAAAAGAGTTTCCCACTGCAAGTTTTCCTTGACTTAACAATCACAATTGAGTCTAAAATTTCTGTTGCTAAGTGGGACATTTGTTAAGTGAGTTTTGCTCCATTTTACGACCTTTTTTTTTTCTCACAGTGGTTAAGTGAATCTTTGCAATGGTTAAGTTAGTCACACCTTCTTTAAGTGAATCTGGCTTCTCTATTGCTTATCAGAAGGTTACAAAAGGGGATCATTTATGCAACCGTCATAAATATGAGTTGCCAAGCATCTGAATTTTGTTCAGGTGACCATGGAGATGCTGCAATGGTCATAAGTATGAAAATAGGTCCTAAGTCACTTTTTTGGGTGCCATTGTAACTCCAAATGGTTGTCAGTTGAGGACTACTTGTATAAATTGAAAAATCTCTGGCTTGTAATAGCATTTTGTGGGATGAAAATATATCCCTCAAGTCCTGAGTTTGGACTAGTTCATCCCCTCTTCCTCCCACCCCAAAAAAACCCTAAGAAAAACCTTTTCCTGAAAACTTGGCAAAGGAGACGCTGCACAGCTGCATGGATTATTTTGGTTAAGTGAAAGTCTTAATTTTTGGATGCTTTGGAGAGACTCTTTGTGCTGATGGATTTTTGTCTCGGACAAAAAAAACAACAACACATTAACAAAATAATTAAACCGCCTGTCTTAAGTTTAGGGAGTTTATTTCTAACATTCTGGCCTGCATCCATTTCAAATTCTCACGACACAAACGTCCACGTTTTGGACTGGCCTAAGACGTCTCCTGCATTTGGGAGAACATTTTTATGGCTGGAAGTGACTTCGTCTCATGAAATAATCAGCAGCTAATCACGAAGGACGCCAGGGAGCCTGCTGGATGGCGAGCTCTAAAAATTATTTTTTGAGGGGGGTGTGTGTCTGTGTGTGATCGAATGCATTTTAAGGTGAGGTCATCGTTGATCCGGAGTGCATAATCGTAGCATTTAATCCTTAAAACTGTGAAAGAAGTTCATGAAAATATTGATTGAGAAGATCCTGGAGAAATGAGGCCAAACGAAGCTTCATCCATTGCTTCTCTTTGTGGGAGATGTCGGGGTGCTCTCTTGAGTTTGGAGGTTTCATTAGTACCAAACCAGGTAACATAATCAGTGCTAGAAGGGAGGGGGGTTTGCAGGGGAGAGGAGGAAGATGAAGAGGAGGAGGGCAACTGTGGGGTCCTTGGTGCTCTCTGAGCTTGGAGGTTTTCTTGCAAACGTTTCATTACCAAACTAGGCAACATCACCAGGGGAAGAAGAGGGTGGGGTTTTGTGGAAAAGAGGAGGAGGAGAAAGGAGACTGTGGGGTCTCTTGCGAACATTTCATGACCCAACTGGGTAACATCACCTGTGCTAGAAGAAGGGGGTTGTAGAGAGGAGGAGGAGGAGGAAAAGAACTGTGCGGTCCTTGGTGGGGGGTTTATTGCAAACATTTCATTACCAAACTAGGTAACATCATCAATGCAAGAAAACCACTCAGCTCACAGAGCACCATGGACCTGACAGTCTCTTTCCTCCTCCTCTTCCCCCCCCCACAAATCCCTGCAAAGCACTGATGATGTTACCTAGTTGGGTCAGGAAACGTCTTCAAGAAAACCACTCAACTCAGAGAGCACCAGGGACCCCAGAGTCTTCCTCCTCCTCCTCCTCTTATTCTTCCTCCCCTTCCTCCTCCCCTCCTCTTCGCCTCTGGTTCCTCCTTTTTCCTTTCCTCTTCCTCCTTCCTTCCCTCCTCCTCCTCCTCCTCCCTTTGGGTGGTGCTGTGGCCTAGAGGTGGAGCTCTTGCCTCCCAGTCAGGAGGTTGTGAGTTCGGTCCTAGGTAGAGGCCAGATGTAGGGTCTCCTGCTTGGTCAGGGGGTTGGACTAGATGACCTGCAAAGGTCCCTTCCAACTCTGCGATTCTACATTCTAACACTGATGATGTTCCCTAGTTGGGTCATGAAATATCTGCAAGAAAACCACCCAAAGGACGCCTCAATTCAACCCCGAGTTGCATAGATTCTCTTCTATTGGTACCCACAATGATGTTTTATGGCCTTAGTCAAAGAGATGTTTCTTGACCTGGGGAAGCATTGAGACTCCCGCTCTCATCATCCTTTGCCAGCCTGGCAGTTGAGGCTGATGGACTTTGTAGCCCAGGCTCTCTAGAAGAGGAGACAATGATGGTGTATTTATTCATTCATTCATTCATTCATTCATTTGCCAGGCTTACATGGTACAGCTTCTAAACTCTGAAAGAAGTTGGGGGGTGGGGGCTTCTCAGGCTTTGCAGGTTTTTAAAACAGGCGGACTTCAATTCCCAGAATTCCCCAGCCATGCGGAGCTCACCTTATAGTCAGCAGAACTGATTTCATCCTTCTCCAAAATAATTTTTTTTTTACAGCTCGCAATCCAGAAACTCCTCCTGGGAGCTTCGTGATGAAAGTTGCGCATGACTTCACGACTTACAAGTCACGTCCGAACCATAAAAACATCCCCTCAAATGCCCCTCCCCAAACTATAAGGGGGAGAAAAAAAAATCCAGGTGGCTCTTGAAACGAGATAAACGGTTCTGTTTGCGAGAATTTGAACTGGACAGAAGCCATAACATTTAATTTAATTTAATTTAATTTAATTTAATTTAATTTAATAATTTAATTTATATGCCGCCCCTCTCCGAAGACTCAGGGCGGCTCACAATACATGACAGGTCGTTCTCGGCTTAGAACCGTTCGTTTCACAACTTTTTAGGACCGGTCCTCATACTTACGACTGTCACAGCATCCCGATTACTGACTTCAGAAAAGTTTCACGTTAAAAAATGAAGGAGACCCATTTTTTTTAAAAAAAAAAAAAATCTGACAGATAAGCAGTGAATTGTGCAAATGACGGTAAATGTTGTTTTCCTGCAGCCAGCAGCAGTGTTGAAATTCTTGGATTGTTTTCAGGGCTGGAGATGTAAGCTTTTTTGTGGCTCTTGTTTTATTATTGTATTCGACGGTTTTGACCACGTTCTTAAAGGTTTGGTTTTTAAGTACAGGTAGTCCTCAACGTACGTCCACAGTGGAGCCCAAAATTTAGGCGGCTAAGTGAGAAATTTGTTAAGTGAGCTTTGCCCCATTTTGCGACCTTTCTTGTCAGGTTAGTAACCCGGTTGTTAAATGAATCCGGCTTCCTGCTTGTCGGAAAGTCGCAAAGGGGGAATCACGTGATCCCGCAACCGTCATAAACGTGAATCAGTTGCCAAGCATCTGAATGTAAATCACGTGACCAGGGGGATGCCACAACGGTCGTAAGTGTGAAAAAGCACCCTTTTTCCCAGTGCCATTGTAATTTTGAATGGTCACTAAGCAAATTGTTATAACTCAAGGACTATCTGTATAGTATTTTGATTGCTGCTTTCTTCTTATTTACTTGTGGGCGATGCCCAGAGCGCCCAAGAGAGAGACAGGTACCATGGTCCTTGATTTACAATGGTTTGTTTAGCGACCACCAAAGTTGCAACCGCACTGAGTGAAAAAACCCAGTTCTTGCACTTATGACCGTTTTCAGCCTCCCTGTGGTCATAAGATCAAAATTCGGGCGCTTGGCAACTGATAGTATTTAGGATTTTTGCACCGTCCCGGGGGGGGGGGTTGGGTGATGTCATATGATCGCCATTTGTGACCTTCCCAGGGAAGAAAGCCAGATTCACTTAACAACCGCATGAGCCACTTAACGGCCGTGCCAAAAAAAAAAAAAAGGTAGCAAAATCGAATGCGATTCATTCAACCCCCTGTCTTGCTTAGAAACAGAAATTTAGGTCCCGGTTACAGTTGTAAGTCAAGAATGACCTGAATTAAATTTCCTAAACTGAGAACAAGTTTTTTTTTTCCCCTGCCTGCCTTATAAGGTTGCAGAAACTCAGCCCAGGCGATTTGGGGAATCAGTCCAAGGCCTTAAGCCACCTTCCAAATCGTGGTTTATTCTTTCTCCTTCTCTTGATCTCAGCTGGTTTGTCTTCCCGCAGTTCAGCTTCTCCAGTCCCAAAGGTGCTTTTTTTCAGGAGGCAACTGGACTTTTCTGGTTTTTTTCTCTGAGGATGTTTCGCTTCTCATCCAAGAAGCTTCTTTAGCTCTGACCGAATGGTGGGGAAGGGAAGGATTGATACTCCTTGCAGATAGCTGGTCATTGGCATCCTTTTAGAGCAGTGTTTCTCAACCTTGGAAGCTTGAAGATGGGTGGACTTCAACTCCCAGAATCCCCCAGCCAGCAGCGCTGGCTGGGGGATTCTGGGAGTTGAAGTCCACCCATCTTCAAGCTTCCAAGGTTGAGAAACACTGTTTTAGAGGGTCGTTGAGGCCACTTGGGGGTTTCTCTGTGTCCTCAGGGCCACCTAAGTGGTGCAAATGGTTCCTGTAGTCTGAATTTTTTTTCCTCTGGAAATCCATTCCTACTCCCACCCCATTCCAAGGGTCTTCATCCCAAATTGTATAGCTAAAAGTCTGTAGAGATTCTCCATCATCCATGTTTGCCCCAAAGGTGCTTTTTCAGAAGGCAACTGGACTTTCTGTTTTTTCTTTGAAGACATTTCACTTCTCATCCAAGAAGCTTCTTCGGCTCTGACTGGACAGTGGTGAATGGAAGGACTCCAACCTGTTGCTCTTTGGGTCTACCCCATGTTGGCTGGAGAAGCTTCATCCAGGCTGCGGGCTGAGATGGTGCAAAGTCCCATTTTCCTAGAGCTGAAGAACCAGGGGTAGATTTTGGGCTCTGTTCAATGTGGGGTGCAGACTCTTTGCTAAATGGAGACGCCTCTCCTAGCCCAGGCACGTTTCCAAAGCTTTTGAGTTCAAAGGTGGTTTTGGCCTGCCTATTACAGTTAATCCTCGATTTATGGCCCCAATTTGAACCCAATTTTTTTTCTGTTGCTAAGCAAGACAGTTGTTGTTAACCGAGTTTTGCCCCATTTGACCTGTCTTGCCACGGATGCTAAGTGAATCATTGCAATCGTTCAGTTAGTCACACCGTTGTTAAGTGAATCTGGGTTCGCCATCGACGTTACTTGTCAGAAGCTCGCAAAGAGGGAATCACATCACCCCGGGACAGTGCAACCGTCATATATATGAGTCAGTTGCCAGCCAAACGCCTGAATTTCGATCCCAGAACCGCGGCGGTTGTAAGTGTGAAAAGGAGCCACTTTTCCCAGGTCTGTTATAACTTCGAACGGCCACTAAATGAAGTGTTACAACTTGTCTGCCGTTCCTAGAAACAGGCGTGCCTTTTCTCATTGTCCGTAGCTGTCCTCACCGGGATCATATTTCTCCTTCGGGGTACAATTTTGTCTCTGTACCCCCAGTTTCCTCCAGCGTCCTCTCAGGTCTGCGAATCTGAGGATTCTGGGTTCCCGAATGCTGTTAGGGGCCCAGAATCAGGGTGGATAAAAATCAATGATTTTTTTTAAAAAATCAAAAAAATCAGATTTTTTTGATTTAAATCGGATTTTTTTTTATTTAAATCGGATTTTTTTTATTTTTATCAAATTCATTTTAATAAAATGCTTTTGGAGTAAAAAATCTATCTAAAGATAGTTTCTTTAGATATAATTTATAATTTAGTTTATTCAGCGTGAAATGGAGCTTAGGTATGTAGCATGAGGCTGTATATTCTGCAATATTGGGACTCTCGGTGAGTCAACAGCAGGTCACAGGAGGAGCTGCTGAGGGACAGAGATGGCAGTTGCTCTTTAAAAATTATGATTTAAATCGAGTTGATTTAAATCATGCCTTTTTACTAGTGATTTAAATCATGATTTAAATCGTGATTTAAATCGACTTGATTTAAATCAAATCCACCCTGCCCAGAATCGTTATTTTTATTTGAAATTTATAATCTGCATCCTCCGGAATCGCCCGCCCCCCATTTGCACGAGAAACGCGTGGCGAATGAAAAGCCTTCCAGTCTTGTCAGAAGTCTTCCTTCTCCTCGGCCTGTCCTTGATGCAACCTGGGCCAAATCTGAGCAATGCCATCAAAAAAGTGGTAGAGCAGGCTCGTACCCAGGGGAAAATGCTTCTGGGGGGGGGGTTGTCTTTTGAATGCCTTCTTCAAGCAAGATATTGTGTTGGAGACCTTTAATCTTCCCCTGTTCCCTTTCTGCAGATTATGGCGAACTCAACGGAACCGTTGGTGACCGAGACCCCTTCCTGACGTCTCCCGGTGCCGGTGACTTGTCTGGCCCCGTTTCCGTCGTTCCCAACGGCAGCCAGCCCGGCAGAGAGCTCGGCTTGGCTCTCAAGCAGACGGGGAAAGGCGGCATGTTTGTCAAAGCTGGTCTGAAAACGAAGACCTTCAGCTTGAAAAACAGCCTGGACAGGAAGAACGAGCGATGCCACGAGAGCCGAGCCAGAGACGGTCAGTCCTGGGACAAAACCGAGATGCACCCCGTCCCCAACGGCATCGTGGCCGACGGCTCTGAGTACCTCGCCAACGGCTGTATCGGCAAAGGGGCGGACAACGACGGCAGCGGCTCGGAGAGCGGCTACACCACACCCAAGAAGCGGAAAGGCCGCCGCAACAGCGCCAAGGGCTGCGAGAACCTGAGCCTCGGGCAAGAGAAGGTCGTGCCGTGCAGCCCCGTCCCGGCCTTGAAGGTGGAGACGGACCCCTTCAGGGCTGACGGAGGGGACCTGAAGGCCGACACTCGGCCGGACGGCCTGAAACCCGCTTGGAAGTGTGAGCAGCCGGGCGGGCTGGGGGTGGGCCGCGGGAAGCCAAGCGGAGTTGGGGACATGCTCCGGAAGGCAGCAGAGGCCAAAGTCGGACAGGCTGGCAAAAAGTTTGAGGAGCGTCCCAAGGGGAAGCACGTCTTGGTGTCGTCCTCAAAGGAAGATTCTTGGACCCTGTTTAAGCCGCCCCCGGTTTTCCCCGTGGATAACAGCAGCGCGAAGATCGTTCCCAAAATCAGTTATGCAAGCAAAGTGAAAGAGAACCTCAACAAGGCGGCTCCTTCTCTGTCCTCCTCCTCCTCTTCTTCCTCCTCCTCCTCCTTGTGTTCGTCTTCTGCGGGCGAGGTCCAGGTCCAGACCTCCAACCGCCTCTCCCAGGTCCCCATGTCCGCCATGAAGTCTGTTACATCGGGCAGCTTTTCCAACGGGCCCATCTTGGCCGGGGCTGACCGTGGGGTGTGTCCAGCCGGGGTCCAGGCCCTGCTGGTGCCAGCTGCTAGTACTGTCCTTTCGGCTTCTTCCAAACTGGCACCTCAGGACGCCAGTCACTCTGCGGCCGCCATGGACCCGCAGAAGTCGAGTCTTTTCATCTACCCGTCAAACATGCACGGCCTGTTCAGCGTGGCGGCCCAGGCCGAGTCTCCATTCATGGCCACGCAGCAAAACCTAGGCGATATCTTCCAGAACCAGTGGGGGTTATCCTTTATAAACGAGCCCAACGCGGGCCCGGAGACTTCGCCCAGGAAGCCAACGGACACCAAGGTGGCCGAGGTGACTTTCCAGGGGCCTTGCCCCGCCATGTCGGTTCCTCAGGGGGCTGAGACATCTTCCGCTGGACCTGAACAGCCGGCCTTCCCCAAGGCCTACGAGCTGGCCAAACGGACTAGTCCCCAGCTGTTGGGCGGACTCTTAAAGATGGGGGCCGCTGGGGAGGAGAGCGACCTGCTGTTAGAGCCTCATTTGCCTGGGGTCCTGCCCCAGGCTGAGTTGGGGGGCCCGGGAGCCTTTGTGTTCCTCGCCAAGGACTACCACGTAGACAGTCACCTGTCTTCACCTACGAACACTTTGTTAGTCTCCACCAAAGAGCAGAAGCGCCCCGGCAGCCTAGAACGGAAAGCCAGCTGTGGGGAGTTTGACCTGCGGGCAGCTGTTCTATATCACATCCAAGGTAACGTCTCCAGGGCTTTCTCCCCCCCCCCCCCCCCCCCGCTGGGAGGGACTCCGTTGCCCATCAGCCTTGGCGTTTTCTGGAGAACTCCAGTCTGGTTTGGGGTTGGGGGAAGGTTTGGGCCCTGTTAAGGATATTCTTGGCTCATAACCGATGTTATGGGTTATTGAGCCGAGTACCCCTTGAGTATGCACATGAAAGCGGCTGAGAGTGAATAACCACAGTTAATATACTGACACACTGAGTTGTGGTAGTCTTTTTACTTTTTAGAAAAAAGTAAAGCAAAGTCCAATAACAATCCAAGTCATACACAGATAAGGCGATAGTTAAAATATCAATTCAGGGATATTCCAAGTACAAAGTCTTCTTACCAGTTGTTGTCATTACACAATAAAAACAGTTCTTCTTGAGTTTCAAACAGGAACGAGTTCAGTATTAAAACAGTCAATAAATAGTAGAAAGCAACAAGTTGCAATAATCAAACAAGTGATCATGCAGAGAGACCAAGTAGAGAGTAACAGCAAATAAGCAGATAAAATGGTGTAGTGTCCACAAGCCACGATTCAGGCTTCCCCTTAAATACATTGGCTAGAGAGCTCAGCCAATCAGGATACAGGATGATGCAACACAGCCTTAAAGCAATATAATGCCTTTTGACAAACATGTATTGATAGTTTATATATTGCCTGACCAACTAGTTAGACAATAGCCATTTCCTAACAGGCTCTACCCTCCAGGGCTGGCGTTGGGTCTCCTCGGAGACCGGGAGCTGGGAGGGGGGCAACTGTTACGCAACCACAACGGAGCCCTGATATTTCTGTTGCTATAAGTGAGACGGTTGTTATGTGAGCCTTGCCCCTTTCTTGCCGCTTTCTCAGGAAGGGGAAACCGACAGGGAAAGTTTGCACGTGTCCCACGCATGATAGCAGCCCCGCCTCTGGCCCCGCCACGCCCACGTGGCAGATCCTGCCTACCTGGCTGGCTTGCGAGCCTCTTGGGACTTGTGTAAAAACTCCCGGTCCTCACTTAACAACAGCAATGCAGCTAGTGCTCGACTTAACAACCGTTCATTTAGCGACCATTCGAAGTTACAATGGAATTGGGGAAAAAAGCAACTTGTGACCTTTTCACACTTAACGACCGTCGCAGCAGCAGCATCTCTGTGGTCACGTGATCAAAATTCAGCACCTGTGGCAACTGACTCGTATTTACGATGGGTTGCCGTATCCCAGGGTGATGTGATCCCCTTTTGCGACCAGCAAAGTTAACGGGGAAGACAGATTCACTTAAGAACCGGGTCGCTAACTGAACAAGGGCAGCGATTTACTGTGGCAAGAAAGGTGGTAAAACGGAGCCAAACTCACTTAACGACTATCTCGCTCAGCCATGGAAACGATGGGCTCAAGTGGGGTCATAAGTTGAGGACTACCTGATGGCAGTTTGGGGACTGCTTTTGCTAAATAATGTGGTCATACGACTTCATATTTTATTTTATTTTATTTTACGTTTTTTATTAATAATTCAATTAATTTATTAATAATTCAAATAATTCAAACAGTGGACATGGTTTGACATCTCCGGTTTCTAACATTTCCGTCTAATTCAAATTAATAAATAACATATTCCTTAATCTATACACAAATTTACATATATCTTTCTTCATTACATGTCAAGCATACTACATAATTCCTCCTAAACAACTATATCCATATCCAATAAACCTATATCACACTCACAAGTTCAGTATACATTGACATATATATTTCCAGACATTCACTACGTCATATTTTATGACTGCCTCGCTTAGTGATGGAAATTCCGGTCCCAATTACCGTGGTTAAGCAAGGACTGCCTGTACATTCTAATTAATAAGAGTCTGCTTATGTGTCTTTGCAATACTAACCAGTTTCTCCCCCCCTCCCCATTTTTTTTCTTGCAGAAATGGAATCTATTTGTAATTTGCAAAAGCGAGGTAAGAGTTTACAGGGGTTTCCCTACTTTAGTCCTCTTAAAAGGGAGAAGGCACATTGTTATTGTAGTGGAGGACAGCAGGAGGTTTAGGGCAGGGGCTCTCCAAACTTGAGACCTGTGGACTTCAACTCCCAGAAGTCCCCAGCCAGCTGTCTGGGAGTTGAAGTCCACAGGTCTCAAAAGTGGCAAGGTTTGGGAGACCCCGTCTTAAATGGCATGGTGTTGGAATTCATTGTTGGAATGTATTTGTGTGCAACAACTAGAGTAGTAATATTCGGCCAGTAGATGGCAGTGTTTACAAGCTTGGATCTATGGTATATACTGGGGTGTCAAACTCGATTTCATTGAGGGCCGCATCAGGGTTGTGTTTGACCTGGGGGGCGCCAGGGTGGACGTGGCCAGCTTGTGGTGTCCCAAGCGCTCTGCCAGCGAAAACGGGCTCCCGAGCTCTGTTTTTGGCTGTGACTGCTTCCTGCAACCCTCTGCCAGCGAAAACTGAGCTCGGGAGGGCCGCCCGTGAGCCTCCCGAGCTCCATTTTCACTGGCAGAGGCACCATGGGCCGCTCATTTGCTGTTTCCAGGACGGCCTCACAGGCCAGATCTGAGCACCCCGCAGACTGGATCCAGCCTGCCAGGCCTTGAGTTTGACACCACTGGTATGTATTCTATGCCCTTTCGTTTTAAGTAGAATTTCCTATGACAATTAAAACAGTTAAGCAGTAAAGCACATGGTGATTGTACTCTTCGTTTGATCTATGGTGCTATATATAAGCAGAATTTCAAGGGGACTCTTGATCACTGCGGTTGGGTTTGGGGGCATCACTGATCTTCACTAATGCTGGGCTCAGGGTGGCCGCAGGAGTGACATGCTGGACGTCCGGTTCACTCGGACTCTGTTCTTTCTTTTCCAGACCCAAAACGGATAATCACTTACACCGAAGCCCTGGACACCCCCAGCACCTGAACAGCAGCCGACGGTTTCCGCTGGGCCCGTGGCCAGCCCCGTGGCCCATACCCGAAGGGGTCGCTGGGCCTCTCTGGTCATCTGAATCCGAACCGCAGGAACATCCCTTCACGTGTGTGTCCGTGTGTATACCGATGCACACCCGCATAACACAATCCCTATTCTGGGCTTGACGAAACTCTCTACCAAGCTGGCAGAGACTCCCCTGTGATTATTTAAACCCCCACTTCCGAATGTCCGGACCTTTCCCCATTTCTCGGTTTTTTTCCTCTCCCCTCCCCACCGCCTGTTTCATTTTTATTTTATTTTCCTTTTTGTTTTTCCTCCCTCCTGTTAAAATGAAACCAGATGTGGGTAGAGACTTAGCTTGTCCCGTAGCTCTTGAGCATCGCGAGCAGAAGCGTGTCAGGTTTTTTGTCGTCGTGTTTTCGGGGGGCCTTCGCAATCATTGGTCACACACTAACCAGGAGGAAACGCTTCCGCACCCCGCTTTTTTTCACTGGGGGGGGAGAAGGAATTCATCCTGGATCTTCGCGTCTTCCCACCACCCTGGCGAAAAAAAGGAAGGAAAAAGAAAAAAGTGGAAATTCAGACATTTGCCAAATTAGCGGGTTTCCCTTTTGGGGTGCGGTGGGGGCGATGTTTTCGCGAAGATACGTCCACCCTTCGAAACCCTCGACCGTGGTTGGTGGGGTGGGGGTGAGGAAGGGACTTTTGTTTTTTTTTAAATACGGTATCCAGGGTTGGGGTATGAGTGTCTGTCTGTGTGGCGAGAGCGAGAGTACGAATGCACTCGGTGGGGGCTCCTTCCATCCTTTTTAACGCCGGGATTCCCCCGGGATCAGGCCAAAAAAAAATACCTGGATCTATTATGAGTTTGGCTGGCGATTCTTTAGCAGGGGGTTCAAAGCATTTTTATTATTATTATTTTTTTGCTAACGGTGTGCATTGCCTTGAATGTGAGGAGACACACACACCGATGCATGTGGCAACTGGTATGGAAGTTAATTTATCTCCCTCCCTCCCTCCCTTCTGGGGGGGGGTGTCTCCCTCTCACTCACCCACTTTCCAGCCTGCTTTCTCACTATGGTGGTAACTCTGGACCGCTCCCGCCCTACCCCTCTTGGAGGGAGGGGTCTTCTGAGGAGGGTCTCCGGATTTCCATTTTATGGCCTCTATTGTTCTGACCCGTTCTTGTTCCCTTGCGAAAGCAGAAGGGCGAAGTTGGGGTGGCTGGCACCAAAATCAGTTTTTTTAAAATAAATAAATAAATAAATAAAAATACTTCGGGTTATGGAGCAGGCAGGGTTTGGGGGTGAGGGGTGGGCTTGGGTGCATCCACAGCTGCAGCCAGGTCTTTGGGGGGTGGTCTTGAATTAGAAACTGTTCTCCCCCCAACCCCCAGTCAGGATTTCACAAGACAATCCCCAGATGTGGCAGGACACTACAGTAGTTGTGGGGGGGGAGGCCTGGGGGGGTACACATTTGGATCCCATGAAGCTCTTTCTGGGTGGGTGGGGTTTCTTGATCTCTCAAGTGTGGGGAGGGTCTGCCACTGTTTGAAACTTTCGGGCTTTGCGCCTTTTAACGCCTCTCTGAAAATGGGAAAATGCTTTTATTTTGCTAGGATTTAACTGCTGATCTTATTACTTCTCGCCCTGCGTCCTGCCCCCCACTCTCCTGCTGCCCCCCCCCCACCCCACCCCAGGATTCAGTTGAGTAGGTGGTCCTTTCATTTTTGCATCATGGCGGACCCAACTCTGGTCCTTTCCCTGCCTGAAAAATCATACCTGTTTTTCCCGTTCCTCAAATAGATCTTAATTATTATCCCGTATTAAGACTGGGGGAGGGGGGGGCTTTTTCTGATCTGTTCCTTCTTGATTATGGACGAAATACTCTTTACCCCTCCCTTATGCGTAAAGGTCCCTTGTTTTTAAACTTTCCTCTATTATTATTACTATTATTGGGGTTTTTTTTTTTCTTTTGGAAAATCCTTTAGCCAAAGCCTTGGCCGCTTATTAAACAGAAACTCTTCTTTTAAACCTTTTCCTCTTCTCAGTTGGATTTTGTTTTAAATAATTGGGGCGGGGGGGGACGGAAGAGCAATTCAGTGGAGCTGTGAATGACGGTGGCACATGAAAATAATGTATAGAAGTATACATATATATATATAAAAATATATATATATTTTCTTTTTTTGCTCAAGAGTATTAGTACTGTAGCATAAACCAAACCGGGGCAGACGTGGGGATGACAGGGAGTGGGGTGGGGGGGTCTGTACCTTTTGGGGAGGGGGTGGGGGGGCTCGCCTGCAGGTTTGCTGGGAACTTGCCGGCGCCCGAGGCCACGATTCGAAACCTGTTACCAGCTTCTGGTGCTCTTTAAGGGTGGGACTTTGGTCCACTCTTAACGGAAAACAATTTGAGGATGTGTGCAATATTATTATTATTTTTTGTCCTGTAAAGCAGGGGTCTCCAACCCTCAGAAACTTTTAAGACTTGTGGACTTTAACTCCCAGAATTCCCCAGCTCGCATAACAGCCTGGCCCCCTTCATTTATACAGCTAGACCTCGACTTCTTTTAGTGACCGTTCAAAGTTACAACGGCACCGGATAATGACCCATGTTTCACAGGTACGACCACTTGCGGCGTCCCCGCAGTCATGTGATCAAAATCCTTGACGCTTGGCAACCGACTCGTACTTACGACGGTTGCTGTGTCCCCTGGGGTCACGTGATCCTCTTTTGTGACCTTCTGATGAGCAAAGTCAAGGGAGCCAGATTTCGCTTAACAACTGCAGGTTACCAGTTTAACAACTGGTGTCAGTGACTCGCTTAACAACAGTGGCCAGAAAGGTCGTCAAACGGGGTGTGACTCCCTTAACAAAGGTCTCGCTTAATGACATAAATTTGGGCCTGAATTGCGGTCATAAGTTGAGGACTGCCTGTATTGGCACTGCCACCCTCTAGTCCCTAACTCAGGGCTTGGCAACGATGCCAACTTTACAACGGGCGGACTTCAATTCCCAGAATTCCTGAGCCAGCCATGCTGGCTGGCTCAGGAATTCTGGGAATTGAAGTCCGCCCGTTGTAAAGTTGGCATCGTTGCCCATTCCTGCTCTAGCTGTTGACTGGGACCAATGCCTCCCTAACATAGCTTATTAATTTGCTTTTCCCTGCCTGTATTTTTAAGGGAGAGGAAATCCATCTAGCATTTTAAACTAAAGATTTAGCGCAGGGAATCGAGGCAGCCCATTTTATGATCGCGGCAATCCTCCTTTTCCACATGCATACGAAGGAGGAGCTCAAAACATGCTGGCATCTCTCGATTCCCGGTGCCACTTGGGACGTGGTGGGGGTTTCGGGCATCATTTTTAACGGATTGGCACCCTGGAGTTTCCCAGAAGCTCCTTTGGCCGAGTGGGGGGAAGCCCTCGGGGGTCTCAAAACACATTCAAAAAAAGCATTGGATTTCCGTGAACAGAACTGTCCGTCAATCCGTGTGCCCGTTTATGAAAAGTGCCAGCCTTTCTAGGAAGCCCATTGCCCAATCAAGGCTTGTGTTGTGTTTTGTGTGCCACGTTAAGTCAAATCAAAAACGGAGGCCACCTTTTTGTGTGTCTCTTTCCCCCCCCCCTTTCCGAGAACGGTTGCTGATGCTTTTTGTGTCTCTCTCCTGAGTGTGTTTCGGGGACGCTGTTGAAGCCAATTTTGCACACCCAACACGGCTCCCTCAAAGACCCCCAGGCCTGGGCTCTCCCCCCCTCTTTTTTTTTCTGTGCTTCTTTCACCCCTTCGCTCCTCTTTTAAAGGGTAGGCTGGTTATAAATGGGTCTGATTTTTTTTTTCCTGCGCGCCGAGTTCAAATCCTGACGAGTTTGGCTTGGTTTGTGCCAAGTTTAATGCAACCTTCGGCCACTTCCAACTCCAAAGAATTCCCCAGACGGCACGAAAGAGAGAGAGAGAGAGAGATGGTCCATCATGTAAATTAAAAAAAATGGCTGGCTGGGGAATTCTGGGAGTTGGAGTCCACGGGGCTTAAAATGGCTGAGATTGTGGACACCCCTGGCTTGTGTGAAGGAGCGAGTAAAACGTCCTTTTGCAAGGTTGTGTGCATGCAAACGACACCCTTAACACTGATGCATGGAGTAAACTTCTTTCTCACAAGGGCCTGTCTTGAGTTCCTGGCCTTTTTCTCTTGGTCCACCCCCCCCCTCACTCAAAATGCACCTAATTCTCCAGATGTGGCTTTTGGGGGGTGGGCTTTAAGAAGCTTAATTTCACCTCCCTATTTTTCTCTCTCTGGAATAGCACTCAATCTGCCCTTTGGGTCCAACGCTTTGAGATCCAGGGATTGGATCTCTCACTTGCGGCCTCGGTTTGTTTTGGGGGTGCTCCCATCCCTCCTGCCAGACACCCCCCACCCCCCCCCCCTTGAGATGCGTGGAATCTGCACCCTTCTTTGGGGCTTTCAAGCGCGCCCCGATTTTCCTCACCTGGGTGGCAGGACGCAGGATTTATTTCTAGCTACTCTCAAAGAGCATGCAGCCTCTTTTCCCCCTGTGACCGGCTGCACAGACTCAAGCCGCCTTTCGTTGCAAGTAATGCGTGTGAGGTTTGGCTGCTGCTGGCAAACATCTCTTTCCTTTGGGGTGGGTGGGTTTGTGGCGGAAAACAGACGTGCTTGCTTCGGTACCAAATTCGGGAGGGACGAAGGGGGCATCGGGGTCGGCAAACGAAGGGACTCTTCCTGGCACGGAGAGATGCAGGGAAAAATGCTTCTTTGCATGTGTTCTGCATTTTTTTTTTTCTAGCTGCAGAAACACATTGCGCTTCTCAAGGTAGCAAAAATGGATTGTGGAGGGGCAAGACAGGAGGCCAGGTTTTCAGTGCAGGACCCAGAGCCCTCGCCTCTGTGGGGCTGGGATTCGCGGCGTTTTTAGTCCCTCCCCACGCACCAAAGCTTGATTGACTCTTCTGTCCACCAGGACCCCCAGGTGTGGGGCAAGCCTGCCGGAGTTGCAGCCCTGCAGGGCGTTTCCTCCAACCCAGGACCGGGGAGAGCCAAAGCCCCCTTTTCCCTTTTTTTCCCTTCCTCCTTCGTTCTGAATTCTCCTCCACGATAGCGCTTCAGTGCTTAACCGTTTTTTTTTTAATATCTATTTTAATGAAGAAAAAATAAAATAAATCCCAGTGGGCAGAGATGTGTGTAGAACAAATAAATTAAAAGAGAGATGCTACATAATGTAAAATTGTTGATTAAAAAAAAAAATTAAGTTTCCATGGTTTGGTTGTTTTTCTTCATCGTCGGTTTCTTTCTCCTTTCCTCCGAAGGTGAGTCTCTCAACCAGCAAGCATATTTTTTTCCCCCAGATTTACCTCCCTACCTCTTACGTTGAGAAACTGGTCTAAAAAAGAGGACAGATGTCTTTGCAGGCTTTCCGAAATCCAGGTCCTGGTTGTCTCAAAAGATGCTTTTCCAAAAGGCAACTGGGTTTTTTTTTCCCCCTTGAAAACGTTTCGCTTCTCATCTAGGAAGCTTCTTCAGTTCTAAATGAATAGTGGGGAATGGAAGGATTTATATTCTTTGCCATCCTTTGGCCATCAACTAAAGACACTTCTTGGATGAAAAGCGAAACATTTTCGGGGGCCGGGGAGGACTTTCAGAACTGGACTTCAGAAGAACTGAAAATGAAAAGGGAAAAGTTTTTAAGGGGGAAAAAAAAATCCAGTTGCCTTTTTGGAAAAAGCACCTTTGGGATAAAGATATTTACCAGCCGGACCTATTAATGTCCATTTGCCCATTTTGGATGCTGAAGAGCTCCAGCTAAATCCAGCAGCAAAACAGAGTCTTCTTGGATGCCCTCAACAGACACGGCTTCCATGTCAGACATGGTTAAGATATGAGGGTCTACCCACACCTTGCAGTTAATAAGTACCCTGTTTCCCCAAAAATAAGACCCAACTGGAAAATAAGCCCTAGCATGATTTTTCAGCATGCTCGTAATATAAGCCCTACCCCAAAATAAGCCCCAGTTAAGATTGTTGTGGTCCACCAGCAGCCTGCGGAGCTGGCAATGGAGTCGGACAGTGAGGAGGCTGGGGAGGAACATGGGCCAGTCCTGGAGTCTGGGGAAGGCTCAGATGAGGGCTCTGCGTCGGAGGGAGAGATGGGGCCAGGGCTATCTGGGAGTGATGCGCGGACTCCGGAGACTCGAGAGTCGGACATCAGAGAGGCAGAGGAACAGGAGGAGCCTGTTCCCAGTGCGCCCATGCGCAGAGCTGCCAGAAGGGACAAAAGGGACGACTTGGGAGTAGGGCCTGGAGATGATTGGCCCCTCCCATAAGGCTTAAAAGAGGAGCAAAGGCATGTGGGCCCTTTGCAGGAAAGCAACGTTGTTAATTCTGTTCCCAGTCGGCATCTCTGTTTGATTCTGGACTCAGTGGGTCTTTGCCAAGTAGGTATTTGACAGAGTGTCAAAGGAGATAAAAGGTGGATGATTATCCCGAAGGACTTTTTGCAACTAATTGGGACTCAGCTGTGCATTTAGAACCATATTTCCACCCCCCAATAAGACCTAACCAGAAAATAAGCCCTAATGCATCTTATGGAGCAAAAATTAATATAAGACCTGCTCTTATATTCAGGGAGACACGGTAGCCATCTTTGCTATCCGGGATCAGACTGGGCCAGGATTGCTTTGGAGACCCAACCATGCCAGAGATGGTCTCTGGTGGTCCATGAGGTGAGAACAAAGCCATCTGCAAGACAGGAAGTGAGGTCAGCATGCTGGACGAGACAACTGAGGGTGCCTTACCCACCACCCATCCCATGTGCCCGTCACTCCTTACCCAGCATTATGGGAAATGCATCCCCCTCCACCCTGCCCATGCTTGGAACTGACCGGCTAAAATTCCACCTTACGTCTCTGCAAGATTTGGTGCTGGGTGGGTGATGGAAAGAGCTTCGCAAGCTTATGGTTGCAGGTAGTCCTCGACTTACGACCACATCCAAGCCCAAAAATTTCCAAGCAAGTTGATAAGTGAGTTCTGCCCCATTTAACGACCTCCTTAAGTGAATCACACAGATGCTGAACGAACATGCCTTCCCCATTGACTTCGCTGGTCAGAAGGTCACAAAAGGGGGTCACCTTACCCCACGACATGGCAACCGTCATAAATGCGAGTCAGTTGCCAAGCCTCCGAATTTTGATGACGTGACAATGGGGACGCTGCGATGGCTGTAAGTGTGAGAAACGGTTGAGGCTTTTTTTCAGTACTGTTGTAACTTTGGTCACTAAAGGACCTGTTGTAAATTGAGGACTTACCTATCATCTTTTAACGACCCAAAAACCCTTTGCGGGGTGGAATCTGGGCATCTGAATGGAGCTATCAGACTGTTTCAATGGCCGGATGCCTTTCCTGTCGCCAATGCTGAGTTTTGTTCGGCAGATATATTCTCATTGTGCCCAGAGAGAGAGAGAAATATCTGCCTCTACCTAGGATCGAACTCAACATCCCCCTGATTGTGAGGCCAGAGCTCCACCTCTAGGCCACCACACCATTCCAAGTTGAGGACTTACGGATGCTGCCTGGAAGTGAGGTCGGTCTACTGATAGATTCCTCCCTCGGAATTCAGTTCATAAGATTCGGCAGCTGTTTCAAGATCTCCAGAAGTTTGCAAAGGTGGATTTGTTGGCCAACCAGCTTCATCTGGAAGGTCGTTTTGAAGACAGTTGGACTCTCCCAAAGTTGCAGCTTCTTCTGGCTCGTTTCCAAAATGGTGTTTGGAGAGATTCCTGCAGTTCTGGGGGTACAAGGCAACCTAGAATTCCCCATCGCCTAGCCTAGGGGTGTCCAACCTTGGACATTTGAAGACCTGTGAGGACCTCACAGTGACGGTGAGATGGACCTTGGAGTCCTGGTGGATGATCCCTTAAACACGAGCCAGCCCTGTGCGGCAGCTGCCAAAAAGGCCAATGCAATCCTTGGTTGTATAAACAGAGGCATAGAATCAAAATCAGGTGAAGTATTAGCACCGCTTTATAAAACTTTAGTAAGGCCACATCTGAATATTCTGCAACCAATGGTCACCACGTTATAAAAAAAAAGATGTTGAGACTTTGGAAAAAGTGCAGAGAAGAGCAACTAAGATGATTAAAGGCCTGGAGGCTAAAACATACGAAGAGTTGCAGGATTTGGGTTTGGCTTGTCTAGAGAAAAAAAGGACTTGGGGGGACATGATAGCAGCTTCCAGTATTTGAGGGGCTGCCCCAAAGAGGAGTTGGGGGTCAACCTGTTCTCCAAAGCACCTGCAGGCAGGACAAGAAACAACGGATGGAAATTAATGAAGGAGAGAAGCAACCTGAAATTAAGGAGAAATTTCCTGACACTGAGAACAATTAACCAGTGGAACAGCTGGCCACCAGAAGTTGTGGGTGCTCCATCACTGGAGGCTCTTTAAGAAGAGACTGGACAGCCAGTTGTCGGAAACGGTATGTATACGTCTCCTTGCTTGAGCAGGGGGTTGGACTAGAAGACCTCCGAGGTCCCTTCCAGCTGTATTCTGACAACGAAAAAACACCCCTGGCTTAACCCAAGAGCCTTCGAAAGGTGCATTTTGAGAAAATGAAGATTTCCAGCTTGGCATGAGCGAACCACAGCAACTTTGTGGAAAAAAAATCGGACGGTGGTTGATTCCGAGAGCAACCCCAAGTTGTCACTGCAGGCCCCGCTGAGAAAATAGAGAATCCGATCTATTTCCTTTGGACGTTTTCCTGGTGATTTGAAAGGGAAAAACTCGGCCAGGACATCCTGTCTCCCTTCCCCTCTTCCTGGGCAAAAGTTCAAGAAGATGACAGAAAGCTCCTGTTAAGTCTTCTTTTTTTTGAGAGAGAGTTTTTCCTGTTTCCAAAATGTCCTTTTGTTGACATTTTGCTCCTGAGTATGAATGCACACATATATAGGTAGTCCTTGACTTACAACAGTTCATTTAGTGACCGTTTGAAGTTACAACGGCATTGAAAAAAGTGTCTTATGACCGTTTTTCACACTTACGACCGTGGCAGCGTCCCCGCGGGCACGTTATCAAAATTCGAACGCTTTGGCAACTGACTCGTATTTATGACAGTCGCAGCGTTCCAGGGTCACGTGATCTGACCAGCAAAGTCAGATTCACTTAACAACCAGGCTACTAATTTAACAACTGCAGTGATTCACCTGACGACTCTGGCAAGAAAGTTGGTAAAATGGGGGCGAAACTCACTTAACAAATGTCTCATCTAACAACAGAAATTTTGGGCTCCGTTGTCATCATAAGGGCGAGGACTACCTGTATTGACTTGATTTTAAAGGTTTATGAAGTTAAACCGACTCTGAGCAGCATACAATTCCTCGATTCTGTAATCTTGAGTTAAAAACAGACCAGATATTTTTTTTTTATTTGATTTATATGCCGCCCTTCTCCGGAGACTCAGAGCGGCTTACAGTGCGTTAAGCAATAGCCTTCATCCTTTTGTATATTTATACAAAGTCAGCTTATTGCCCCCACAAACTGGGTCCTCATTTTACCTACCTTTGAAAGGATGGAAGGCTGAGTCGACCTTGAGCCTGGTAAGATTCGAACCTGCAGTAATTGCAGGCAGCAGATGTTAATAACAGTGCTTTAGTCCACTGCGCTACCAGGCTCTGCAGACAATCATCAAAACCAAATAAACCCAGGTTACCAAAAAATCTAGGTGTGTCAACTCCTGGTTGCAGCTGGCATTGACTAATTTTGGGAAGCAAAGCAGGTTAGGAACAGGTTAGTTCATGGGTGGCAGGGGTGAAATCCAACAGGTTCTGGAGAACCGGTAGCGGAAATTTTGAGTAGTTTGGAGAACCGGCAAATACCACCTCTGGCTGGCCCCAGAGTGGGGTGGGAATGGAGATTTTGCAGTATCTTTCCCCTGCCACGCCCACCAATCCACACCACACCCACCAAGCCACGCCCACAGAACCGGTAGTAAAAAAAAATTGGATTTCACCACTGATGGGTGGGCCATCCCAGGGTCAAAATATTTTGCAAGAAGGGAAAAATAAAAGAGTTGAAGTCCCGGAAGCCACAAAGGGGCCATAATACACCCCCCCCAACACACACCCCTAAACCTTTTATTGCTGCTTCTTCATGCAAACACTGGCATCCCCAGTAGAGGGCAGTATTGGGCAGCTGTGATTTCCCCCCGCAAGAATGGCAAGAGAGCTGCCAGGGCAGTTCAGGAAGCCGAAATTCTGATTTGTTTGCTCCCAAGAATCGTTTTCCAAGTTCCTAAGAAAGGATCGTCCTGTTTGCTGGGAAGAGACGAGAGTTGCAATCCATCGAGAAAGGCACCCGAAGGCAGGACAAGAAGCAACGGATGGAAACGGATCAAGGAGAGACGCAACCTGGAACTAGGAGGAATTTCCTGATAGGGAGAACAATTAACCAGTGGAACAGCTTGCCACCAGAAATTGTGGGTGCTCCATCACTGGAGGCTTTTAAGAAGAGACTAGACCGCCCTTTATCCAGGACGATAGGATAAAGTTGTCCAACCTTGGAAATTTTAAAACTTGTGGACTTCAGCACCCAGAATTCCCCAGCCAGCCTGATAAAAGGAAGGTAAAATGTCAGTTGGAGGAGAAAAAAATAAAAAAAAAGAGTGTTTTGCAGTAAGAATGGTGGACCATCTAGAAGAGCAAAAAAAATATTGACACAGGGGTCTCCAATCTTGGCAACTTTTAAGCCTGGAGGACTTCAACTCCCAGCTTCACTGGCTGGGGAATTCTGGGAGTTATAGTCCGCCAGGCTTAAAGTTGCACAGGTTGGAGACCCCTGCTCTAATGTGATGTTGCATGAATGTGCCTGACCGGGAATTGTTATGAAGATTTGCTGCAGAGGAGCTTCTCTGGTTGTTTCGTGTGGTTGAAATGTTCAAAATTGGACTCTATCCGCTCCGTTATAGACCTCACTGGTATGGCCTGGAGCATCGGACACCGGCCCGAAAGGCTCGGCTGACCAATGGAAAGGCTGGGTTTGCACATCCCACTTGGCTAAGATGGGGCTCGGGGTGTGTGACTGTGTGTGAATCCAGCTGGTGCACTTTGTTTATTGTTCGGTCCGTTGTGCAATTCCAGTCAGCGGCCTAATTTAGTTAATTGTGGCATGCCCGTTGCATGAATACAAGTCTTACAGCCTATTCATTGAGCCAGTCAAATTGCCTTACTTGTGGTCTGGCAGCACAACAGCTACACCAGCTGAGTCAAAGGCTGCCATCTGGAGAATTCAAACACACACACACACACACACACACACACACACACACACTTTCTCCAGGAAGGACCAATGTCTTTCCCAACAGAACATGGCTAGCTTCACCACATGGAATAAGAGAATTGGAAGGGACCTCGGAGGTCTTCTAGTCCAACCCCCTGCTCAACCAGGACGCCAAATACCATTTCAGACTAATGGTTGTCCAATCTGTTCTTGAAAACCTCCAGTAATGGAGCACCTACAACTTCTAGTGGCAAGTCGTTCCATTGGTTAATTGTTCTCACCGTCAGGAAATTCTTCCTTAGTTCTAGGTTGCTGTAGTACAACTGATAGGAGTTTTTTTTTTTAAATTGTTTAGGTATACTGACATGTCCCTAAATAATTAAAACATAGCGGATGCATTAAGGTTGCACATTTTGGAACATACTGCTTATATTTTGCATTGATTGAGTCACTTGCATCTGTTGGTCTGAAGGGTCACAGTGAACCAATGTTCCATATTCCACATCCCAGGGGGTTGGGTTAAAAGACCTCCAAGATCCCTACTAGCTCATGGTGATGGACTGGCCTTGGAGGCCTTCTAGTCCAACCCCTTGCTCAAGCAGGAGACCGAATAACCATCCTGGTCCAACCCCTTCTTGAAGACCTCCAGTGATGGAGCCCCCCAACTTCTGTTCCACTGATTAATTGTTGTTATTGTCAGAATATTTCTCCTTAATTCTAGGTTGGGTCTCTCTTTAATGAGCTTCCACCCATTGCTTCTGGTCCTCCTGCTCTCAGGAGCTTTGGAGAATAGGACGACCTCAGAGGGGGGCGTCACATACTGTAACAACTCGTTCGCCCAGCACCGGAAATGTGAGTGTGCATGTGTGCGGCGTCACAAAACACGGCACTTTTCTCGCACCGTCCGCACATGCGTGCGATGTCAAAACACACAGCAATTCGTTCATGCACACTTTCTCCACATATATACGCCGTCAAGAGAAGGGGGGGAGGTGTCGACGAGTGTTGGGCTGCTGTCGGTTAGGACCGGTTCAGGCGAATCGATCGTTGCAACCTGCGGGTGGGCCCGCGGACCCGCCTGGGCGCAATCCCGTCCTATATTGCTGTGTTTTTGACGCCGCATATATGTGCAGGATGCACACGTGAGCGAATTGCCATGTGTTTTGACATGCATGTATGTGTGGACTGCACGCGGGAGCGAATTGCCGTGTTTTGTGACGCCGCATGTGTGCGTGCGCCATCCGCTTATGTGTGCGGCGTCAAAAAACACGGCAATATAGGATGGGATTGTGCCCGAGGGGAGGAGTGGGCCCACCTGCAGGTCACAACTACCAGCCCAACACTGGTCGACACCCCCACCCCCTTCCCTGTGGCAGCCCCTCAAGAATTGGCAGATGCTACCCCCGACTGCTATTATTGAGGGCTTAAATGAGGAAGCTAAAGAGAGACGACGGCAGAGTCGGGGAAAGTGGGGAATGATTTGGAGAGGAGGGAAAAGATTCGAAAAGACCAAGGCAATCTGAAATGAAGGGGATGGGACCGAATAGGGCAGTGATGGCTTAACCTTTTTGCTGTCGCGTGCCAAAAGTGGGGGGAGCATGGAGGAGTCGCGCACGCGCGTGCCCACATCCATTTTATTTTATTTTATTTTATTTTAATTTTATTTTGGATTTATATACCACCCTTCTCCCGAAGGACTCAGGGCGGTGAACAGCCAAAGATAAAACACATACAATATAAAATGTAAAAAACAATTAAAACATATTAAACAAATTTGGCCCATACTAATTAAAACACCCCTTTTTTAAAAGCAGATTAAAATTGAACAATTAAAAAGAGTTAGGCCAGCCCAGCCTGTTGGAATAAAAAAGTTTTGAGGGCATGGCGAAAGGTGCGTAGGTCAGGGATCATCCGTATCTCCGGGGGGCAATTCATTCCAGAGGGCAGGTGCCCCCACAGAGAAGACTCTCCCCCTGGGGGCCCCCAGTTGACACTGTTTCACCGACGGCACCCTAAGGAGCCCCTCTCTATGGGAGCGTACTGTAAGGTGACCAGACCTCCCGCTTTTGGCGGGACAGTCCCGCTTTTGAGCAATTTGTCCCGCGTCCCGCGGCGTTTTAAAAAAGTCCCGATTTTTCATTCTGCCTCCTGAATCCCCGCTGCTGGCTAGAGGGAAAAAACCTGTTTAAACTCTTGCCGCGGGGCTTCAAAGGGCTGACCTACAGCTGATCAGTGTTAAAAGAAAACAAATGAGTAGACCAGTGCCTGCAAAAATAGAAAAAAACAGCCACTTACAGCTTCCGCATAGGTTAATTGGCTGCAAAGAGTTCCTGGAGCAGATTTTTTTCCCCTAGCTTTGCTGAAAAAGCGAAAGCGAAAGTAAAGCTGCAACGTGACAAAATGAGGCAGAGAGAGATTTCTTTTTCTTTTTCCTCACCAAAAAAGGTAGGTGCAAAAGTGCAAACAATGGGAAATTTAGGGCAAAAGAGGAGAGTTCAAGATTTTAAAACACAAAAGAAAAAAAGCTCTATTTAACTAGGGAATTGTAATAATTGAGATACTATTAATAATTGTATATTGTGTTGAAAGCAGAAATGGTTAAGTTGTGGTTTGGAGGAATATATGGGGGAAATTATTTGGTTTATTATTATTGGTAAATATAATTAATGGATTTGTAAGAAATTGGATTGCATGGAAATAATTGGAATATTCATGTTCATATTGATTAATATACAAAAAAGATAGTTATATAACTAATTGATTTATATTAAAATGTTGAATTTGTATTAAACAACTGTATTACATAATTACATAATTAACCAATGTGAGGATGGATATAAAAATAGATGACAATGGGAAGGGGTATAATATAGAATAGAAGGGAAAAATTGAATTTGATTAAGATTAGAGATGAGGATGAAGGGTAATATTGGTTTTTTCCAAAAATAGATGAGGAATAAATATGGCAAAAAGGAAATATAGAAATTGTAAATTTAATTGAAATTACTAAACACTGTTTAAATTTGTGAACCAGCCAAATACTCTGTTCAAAGAAAATACATTGTATGTTTGTATGTGTGTTTCTAATTATTGCTTTTTATTTATATTTGTTCTCTTTTATTCTTTAAAGTTTAACAATTCATTCTTTATCTTAATATCTTTATATTTGTTTGGGGTTGGCTTTCTTCCCTCTCATCTTTTTTATTGTACAGCAATCTTTCTCCTCAAACCTACCACCTCTCTCTTTTCTTCCTTCTTACTTTCTCTTCCCCCCACCCTCTTTTTCTCCTCCCTACTTCCTCTTCCTTTCTCCTTCTCCTCCTCTCTTCCTCCCTCTCTTAACCGTCACTCCTACTCTAATTTCCCTTCCCTTCCTTCATCCCTCTCTATTGCTGTATCCTTTTATGCATATGGACTACTCAGAGGGCTGAAAAAGTTATTTTTGACTGGTCCTCGCACTTTTGACCAGTCCTCAAACTTATGACTGTCCTCACATTTTACGTTTTTGCCCTATCTTGTCACCATGGTGAAGAGAAGCAGTTGTGAAATGAGTGGACATGGTTGTTAAGAAAGCTGAATGGGCATAAATGTGAGGATGGTCATAAGTGTGAGGACCGGTCAAAAGTGCGAGACCCAGTCAGAAATGACTTTTTTCAGCCCTCTGGGTAGTCCTTTTGTGGATATGGACTACTCAGAGGGCTGAAAAAGTTATTTCTGACTGGTCCTCGCACTTTTGACCAGTCCTCAAACTTACGACTCTCCTCACATTTTACGTTTTTTGCCCTATCTTGTCACCATGGTGAAGAGAAGCAGTTGTGAAATGAGTGACATGGTTGTTAAGAAAGCTGCACGGGCATAAATGTGAGGATGGTCATAAGTGTGAGGACCAGTCAAAAGTGCGAGGACCTGTCAGAAATGACTTTTTTCAGCCCTCTGAATAGTCCCTATACACATAGCCACGGCCACCCGGTCACATGACCAGCTAGCCACGCCCACCCAGTCATATGACATCCAAGCCACACCCACAAAATAAGCCACGCCCACAATGGTGTCCCTCTTTACCAATGTTAAAATCTGGTCACCTTATCCATGTGCCACCTATGGAACACGTGCCATAGGTTCACAGTCTAAGGTTTGGATTCTTGCACTGAGAAAGGAATCCGGTGGCTTAAGCAGCTTCTTCCACCTTTAGGATTTTAAACTACGGGGCAAATTTTGTTTGGGAAAATAAACGGAATCAAGTTTCGTCCTTGGGCATTAGAAGCCCAGAAAGGTAAATATAGGATAGTCCTGGACTTACATCGGTTCATTTAGTGACCGTTCAAAATTACAGCGGTGCCGAAAAAAATAACTTGCCACCATTTTTCACACTTACGACATTGGTGGCATCCCCTTGATCATGTGATTAAAATTCAGACGTTTGGCAACTGCTTCGTACTTATGACCGTTGCCGTGTCCCAGGGTCATGTGATCCCCTTTTGCGACCTTCTTCTGACAAGCAAAATCCATGGGGAAGCCGGATTCACTTAACAACCAGGTTGCTAACTTGTCAGCTGCAATGATTCACTTAAGAACGATGGCGAGAAAGATCGTAAAATGGGGCAAAACTCACTTAACAACAGAAATTTTGGGCACAATTGTGACCGTAAGTCGAGGACTCCATGTACTGTAGCACTAGTGTTTAAGTTAACTATCGGGAAGGGCATTTTCTTTTGGGGGGGGGGAGTTCAGGAAAAAACCGACATTCTTTGTGGCTTAGTATGTTTAACCTTACGTAGAATTACCACTGAAGCCGTCTCCTCTCCTCTTGTCCGGATTTTACGCCGGCATTTTGCACCGGTCAAGGACTGGGAAGTGGCTGCACTTGGCCAGTCTCCCCAACAGCCCCCCAGGAGTGGGGCTAGCAGGAGGGTAGCCGACTCTTTTCCCCTGCCCTTGTAATTTCAGTCACTAAATGAATATTGTAAGTCAAGGGCTATCTTTATGATGGGCAAAATTGAAATGTACAGGTGGTCCTTGCCTTACGACCACAATAAAACCCCAAATTTTGTTGCTAAGCAAAACATTTGTTAAATGAGTTTTGCCTCACTTTACGACCTTCCTTGCCACAATTGTTAAGTGAATCACTACAGTCGTTAAATTAGGGAGTTGGTTGTTAAGTGAATCTGGCTTCCCCATTGACTTTACTTGTCAAGAGAGTCGCAAAAAGAGATCACATGACCCTGGGAGACTGCCAAGCATCTGAATTTTGATCATGTGACCATGGGGAAGGTCATAACTCACTTTTTTCAGTGCTGTTGTAACTTTGAATGGTCACTAAACGAACTGTTCGTAAATTGAGAACTACCTGTATACAATAATTGTCCAACAAGGCCAGGGAACCTGTTTCCAAGGGACACATCATGATGCATCTTAGTTTTCATAGATAAATTATAGTATTCGATGTTATTTGACTATTTCTTATTCGGTTTGGGAATTAATGAAGGATGTCTGAAGAGTATGAACCTAAGACCCAATTGCCTCAGAGAAACTGCTCAGTTGTCTGTTTGCTAGAAAAATGGATTTTCTATTAATATTTGGGGATAATTATTCAAGCGAAATCTCTGTTGATAGACCTGAATATCTCAAATGCTATTGCACAAATTAATAGTGATATTAATAGATGGTTAACAATCCCTCTGAGACGATGGAGAAGAATTGAATGTGCTAACAATGAATATGTATAACTTCACAATGGTTATATAGTTTAACCTACGTTAATTCCCCTTAGATATTTTTGATAATGCAATGATTAAATTTGTAAAGAATGGTAAAGACTCTGAGATTATCTCTTTCTGCATTGTGGTTCCCATGGGGGCTTTAATCTTCCAAATTATTATCATATTATATCATTAAGCGTATTTATTAGCTCCTGTTTTTATTGGTATTAAAATGATAGAGATTATGTACCATTTTGGGCACAGTTAGAGTTATTATGCTGGCAACTCTGAAATTCTGGGAAATATTTTACTCCCAGTTTTGGAGGCAATTAGACATAATGGGATATTGGGAAAATAAATTTATAAATAAATAAATAAATTTTCTTATTCTTATGAGATATTCATTCTCTTAAATAGCCATCCCACCCCCCACCCCACTAGCAGGTGAAGCAATCCAGCAATTCCGATTTTACTAAGTCAAAGATCTCAGGTCTTTAAAAACTAATTTTTAAAAATGATCTCAGAATAAATGTGTGGGTTGAAAAAGGGGTTACTAAATTCCTCTTATTCTTTTCTCTTATTCTTTCCCTTTTGTTTTTTCCTGAACTGCTTGGATAAGATTAACATTAAGGCTAAATCTAGAACTAAGATTAGGACTAGGATTAAGACCATAGGGAGTCCTTGATTTATAGCCATTCATTTAGCAACTGTTTTGAAATTATATATAAAAAATATATTATAAGCCGCCCAGTCATTTGCTTGAGCTGGTCGGCTATAGAAATCAAATCGAATCATAAAAGAATGAACATAATGGTCCTGAAAAAAGGGACTTTCGACTGATCCTCACACTTACAACCAGGATCACATGATCAAAATTTGGCCACTTGGCAACTGGCATGTATTTATGACAGTTGTAGCATCCGGGCGGGTCATGTGATCGCCATTTGTGACCTTCTGATGAGCAAAGTCAATGGGGGAAGCTGGATTCACTTAACAACCACATGATTCATTTAACAACAGCATGATTTGCTGAACAACTGTGGCAAAGAGATTGTAAAATTGGATGTGACTCGCTGAACAACTTAATGAGATTCTCCTAATGACCGTGGGATTCACTTAACAACCACAACTCCAAAAAGGTTGTAAAATCAGGCACAATTCAGTTAATGACCACATTGCTTAGCGACAGAAGACCTAGTTGTGGTCTTAAGTCAAAGGCTTCCTGCCTGTGAGCCTAATGGGCTATAAAAGCTATTTGAGAGACTGGAGGAAAAGCCACCACCAAGAGATCCTTGACGCCTGAGGCAGAAATGCAGTCTGGGAAAGTGCCTCAGATGTGACCCTCCCTACTTCTCTGGAGGGAAGAAGCACACTGAGGCTGGCAAGATTTTATTTCAATAAAAGTGAACAGAGTGTTATTAGCATTCTTTGGTTTCTTAGGCTGGCCTACTCTGAAGGGCCGGCGTGAAAACCTGAGGCGGCATTTTCCCTCAGAGCAGCTGCCCATCTCCAAACTTAGGATAAAAAAAAAACCCTAAAGTTCCGTGGAGATTCTCCAGTCATCCAGGTCACGGTTGTCCCAAGGGTGCTTTTTTTCAGGAGGAAACTGGACTTTCTTGTTTTTTTTTCCTGTGAAGACGTTTCGCTTCTCATCCAAGGAGCTTCTTCCATTCCTCACCATCCTGTCAGAGCGGAAAAAGCTTCTTGGATGAGAAGCGAAACGTCTTCAAAGAAAAAACAAACAAACAAGAAAGTCCAGTTGCCTCCTGAAAAAAACAAAACACATCTTAATATGACCAAGACGGCCTTCTCTGAGGGGAGCCCCACACGGGGGACCCCCAATTCTGACACAAACGACCCCTCCCTCAGCGGGGAGCCCAGCAGAAAACCCTCCTCTCCCCTCAGCCGCCGCGCGGCTCTCTTTCTCTCTTTTTTCCCCTCAGCGAGCCGCTCCCGCCTCAAGAGGGAGGCGGCGCCCTCCGCCGTTGCCTGGGCGACCGGCACAAGCCCCGCCCCTCGCGCCCACCCTCCTTCCCTACACCCTCCGCCGACGCCCCGCCCACTAGGGCGGAGCCGCCCCGCCCCTCGCCCCGCCCCATCGTCGCCCGATGCCGGCCCGGGAGCGGCCGAGCGAGGCACATCGGCCGGAGCGGCGAGGCGAGGCGAGGCTCGAACGGATCCGCAGCAGCCCGAGGTGAGCCTGCGCCGGCTGGGCTCGAACCCGGGCCTTTTGCCCAGTCTGCGAGTGGGGGGGGAAGAGAGAGGAGAGAAAGCACGTCTGAATGCACGCGTGTCTTTGTACACGCGTGTCTGCCTGGGGCCGGCGTGCCTGGAAAGAGCCTCCCCAAGCCGGGCTGCGGGGAGAGAGGGAGAGAGAGAGCCCGCAAAGCGAGCCAACGAACGAACGAACGAACGTGCCGGGGGCCGAATCCGAACTACAACTCCCAGCGGCCCCGCGATGACTGGCGGCGGCGAGGCATGCCGGGAGTTGTAGTTTGGGAAAAGCTTCGCGGATTATATTAGCCCGTCCGTTTTGCCTGCGATTCTGCGGTTCAACGCAATTTGGGGTAATTCCAACCGGGGGGGGGGGGGGACGTGGGTGGGGGGGCTGGTCTGGGTGGGGGGGTTGGAAAAACAGGCGCGGGGAGGGGGGTTTCAGGGGCATGTTCTGGCCTCCCCCTTTCCTTCCCCCTCCCCTTTGCAAAAGATGCACCTTTCCTCTGCACCTGGCCAGGTGTGCGGTGCCTGGGGTGCCCCCTGGGTGAAAGGGTGGGGGGGGCTGGGCACCGCGGTGTGTCTGTGTGTGTGTGTCTGTGTGTGTTGCCGCAACATGCATCCTCCTTGGAAGGAGGGAGAGGGGAAAGAAAGGCTGCCCAGAGAGGAAGGAGCGGGTGTGGCTGTGCAATCCTTAAACCTACCTGGCCCCTCGGATGCAGCATTGCTTGGGGTGGGTGGAAGGGAGCACCTCCAGGTCACCCAAATGTTGGGCTGCAAATGAGGGGTGTGTGTGTGTGTTTTGCACACATCTCTGGAGAGGTGTGTGTGTGCACAGCCCTGGTGTGTTTGCAATGGCCGGCCTGATTCAGCAGCGGGGAGTTCCTCTTCCTTGACACCTTGCTGGGTGTGTGTTTGCGTACCTGGTGTTCACTTGCTCTGGGTTCTGTCCTTTGGACACGGGCAAAAAGTGTGTCCATGTATGTGTGGCAAGCTGGCACGCCCCGTTCCTCACCAGCTGGGTTGGGGGAATCTGGTGATTGCCAGCCAGCTGATTGGGGAGGTGGGGTCTGGCACAGCTTTTGAGGGGGCTTTGTGTCTGTTGCACACCACCTCTGAGTGGGGTGTAGTTGAATTTATTGAGAGGTGTGTGAGTGTGTGTGTATGTGTACAGGGGGGCTGGAAAGGAAACAGTCTGGGTGCCCTTCTTATCCAAGGAATAAGCCATGTTTGGTCTAAGCCAGGCTAGAAAATGGGAGACCGTGAGTTCTAGTCCCACCTTAGGGGTGAAAGCTGCTGGGTGAACCTGAGTTAAATCACCAGGAGATGGTGAGTTCTAGTTCCCCCTTAGCCATGAAAGCCAGCTGAGCGACTTTAGCCAATCACCCCAGAAGTCAGTGAGTTCTAGTCCTGCCTTAGGCATAAAAGCTGCTGGGTGAACCTGAGTTAATCACCAGGAGATGGTGAGTTCTAGTCCTGCCTTAGCCATGAATGGCAGCTGGGTGACTTTGGGCCAGTCCTTCTCTCTCAGCCCAGGCCCATCTCACCATCTCTTCTTGTGAGGAAAATAGGAGAGGAGGTAAGTGAATGTTGGCTGTGTTGGCTACCTTGAGTTCTTCGTAAAAAATAATAATAATAAAGGTGAGATATAAATAAATAGGTTCCTGTCCTCCTCCTAGGCTAGGGGGGTTAATTTTAAAGAAAATTAAAAATTTTGTACATTGAAGCAGAGGCTGGTCGTGTCCTCCCTATAGGCGCACCTACATTTTTCTGGGTTTTTTTGGGCCTTTCTGCTTCCTCTTTGCTCACCACCTCTCCAAAAAAAAAATCATAAGTAAAAGTGGTTGTTAGAATGGGATTAACAGAGTTGGAAGGGATTTTGTAGGTCATGCTGGCTGGTCATGCTGGCTGGAGAATTCTGGGAGTTGAAGTCCCCAAGTCTTAAAGCTGCCAAGATTGGAGACCTCTGGTCTATGAGGATTCTCCATCCTCCAGGTCACGGTTATCCCAAAGTTCCTTTTTCGAGAGGCAACTGGACTTTCTATTTTTTTTTCTTCCTTTGAAGACGTTTCGCTTCTCATCCAAGAAGCTTCTTCCGCTCTGACCTGGAGAATGGAAGGATTTGAAATGGAAGCTGTCCTTGTAGACATCTGGTTATTTTTTTCCTCCTTTTCGAGAGTCGTTGAGGCCGCTTGGAGGTTTACCTGTGTCCTCAGGGTCACCTGAGTAGCGCAAATGGGTGTGGAGCCTTTTTGGCTGTGCATATTTTTGCCCTGGGTCCCTTCACCGTTGAGATGGACATTTTTCCTGGCTTCTTTTCAAATTTTGAATTCTTTTCACATTTTTTCCACATCTGGAGCCCAGTTCTCGTGTTCGGTTACTTAAATCTATATGATATCTCACTGTCAGGTGGCTCACGTCACTATAACACAACCATACAGAATATAGAATAGCATAGTTGGAAGGGACCTTGGAGGTCTTCTAGTCCAACCCCCTGCTTAGGCAAGAAACCCTCTACTATTTCATAAAAACGATTGCCCAATCTCTTCTTAAAAACTTCCAGCGTTGGAGCATTCACAATTTCTGGAGGCAAGCTGGTGAAATTGTTCTCAAAAAAATTTCTCCTTAATTTCCAGGTTGCTTCTCTCCTTGATTAGTTTCCATCCGTTGTTGCTTCTTCTCCTGCCTTCGGGTGCTTTGGAGAATAAAAATGCAAAGTATTAAAAACCAGCACTTTAAAAGTAAAAAAAATGAATCAACATGTAAACCGGGCAGAGGTGGGATTTTGCAAGCACCCGCGATACCTCTCCTCTGTGAATTTTCATTTACTGCTGCAGTTTTTAAGAGCATCTTACTTCCTTTCATCAGAAGACAAACATGATTTTTTTGCACAGGCCCAGTGCATATGTGTAGGTGGGGGGTGTCCCTCGGTCTTTTATACCCTCCTATCAAATTGGAAGGGACCCTCATAGCTCAGCCACCTATGCTTGTTTACCTGGCTTAAAAACATCATGCTTCTTTCATGGGCTTTTTGTCAGCCGGATGGATGAAATTGGCGAGATGCGCGTGTTTACAAACACAATTTTGTAAAGCCGAGGGAGGCAGTTAAGGAGTGGGAAATATAAATAAGCATGTTGCATCCATTCACCTTGCATTTAAGGTTTGCAGCGGGAAGATGCAGAAGGAGCATTTAAAAGGCCCAATCATTGCAGATGGAAGAGGGTTCTCTTGTGCCTTCCATTAAAAGGGAATTATCAGGTTAATTAGACTAAATGCCTGGGATCCTTTCTTCCCAAAAGGCCTATGAAGGCTATTATCAATCAGGGAAGACAACCCCGATTTAAACAACCAGCAGCTGTGATGTCACAAAAGGCAGCTCTCTCCGGGACTTGCCAGAGCTCCGTCCCACCTTCTGCATGCGTGCGTGAGCTTCAGGGCAGTGCACAACCCTTTTTTTAAACAATGAGGGTTTTCTAGCAATGCTGAGTTCTGCCTTTTACCAGGCCAAGTAACAATGCTTTCTGTGTTGTGCAGAAAAAGAAGAAAAAAAAAAAAAACCCAATGCCAGGCGTAAAATCCCGTCCTGTTTATGAACTGTTCGTAGGCAAGTTCCAAGGAGGCTTTCTGCAGGAATAAAAAAGATAATTATTTAACTATTTATTTAATACGTTTATTAATATAAATTAATATAAATATATTTATTTAATATTTTCATTTAATAGAGCCTTCATAGTACAGTGGTCTAAGCACCCTGTTATTAACACAGCTGCCTGCAATTTACTGCTGGTTCAAATCTCACCAGGCTCAAGGTCGACTCAGCCTTCCATCCTTTCTAAGGTAGGTAAATTGAGGACCCAGTTTGTGGGGGCAATAAGCTGACTTTGTATAAAATATACAAAAAGTATGAAGGCTATTGCTTAACGCATTGCAAGCCGCCCTGAGTCTCCGGAGAAGGGCGGCATATAAACCAATTTTTTTTTTTTTTAAAAAAATGTTTATTAAATGAAAAGGAGGACCAGGGGTGACATGACAGCAGCGTTCCAATATTTGGGGGGGCTGCCCCAAAGAAGGGTTGGGGGGCCAAACTATTCTCCAAAGCACCCAGAAAACAAGACGATGGAGCAACGGATGGAAACTAACCCAGGAGAGAAGCAACCTGGAATTAAGGAGAAACTTCCTGACAGTGAGGACCAGTGGAACAGCTTGCCACCAGAAGTTGTGAGTGCTTTTCATCACTGGAGGTTTTTTTAAGAAAAAATTTGACAGCCATTGGTCTGGAGTGTTACAGACAGTCCTTGACTTACAACGGTTCATTTAGTGACCATTCAAAGTTACAATGGCACTGAAAAAAGGGACTTATGACCGTTTTTCACACTTACGACCGTTGCAGCATCCCCCGTGGTCACATGCTTGGCATTATTTATGACCGTTGCAGTGTCCCGGGGGTCACCTGATCCCCTTTTGCGACCACCTGACCAGATTCGCTTAACAACCAGGTTACTAACTTATCAACTGCAGTGATTCACTTAACAACTCTGGCAAGAAAAGTCGTAAAACCGGGCAAAACTCACTTAACAAGTATCTCACTTAACAAGAGAAATTTTGGGCTCAGCTACGGTCGTAAGTCCGGAACTACCCATATAGGTTTTCCTGCTTGAGCAGGGGGTTGGACTAGAAGACCTCCCGAGGCCCCTTCCAAGTCTGTTATTCTGTTAAAGCCTCTTTTGTTGTCCACGATCGGATATTTAACCGAGTCGGAACCAGCTGTTCCACTGGTTAATTGTCGTCACTGTCAGGAAATTCCTCCTTAGTTCCAGGTTTCTTCTCTCCTTGATAAGTTTCCATCCGTTGCTTCTTCTCCTGCCTTCAGGTGCTTTGGAGAAGAGGTGGACTCCCTTCTTCTTTGTGGCAGCCCCTCAAATACTGGAAGACTGCTATCATGTCTCCCCTGGTCCCTTTTTTCACTAGACTAGATATACCCAATTCCTGCATTCGTATGTTTTAGCCTCCAGTTAAATCATCTTTGTTGCTTTTCTCTGAAATCCTTTGTCAAGTATTTGCAAGCCATTGGCACATGTGCCATATAGACGCCAGTGGAGGCACATGTGCCATATAGATGCCATGCGCCATATAGACGCTATGTGGAAAGGAGGGGCTTGCCCTGAGTATAAAACCCCCTCCAACCTTTTCCACCTTGCTCTCTCTCCATCTCTCTCTTTTCATGTTTGTTCCTCATGAGACTTGATCTCTGTTGTACATAGTTAATATGATTTATCATACAAATAAATACATTTAAGACATTTATTTATGCATCTGCCTCTGAACTCTTAATATGCTCCTGGGTGTTTCTACGATCCCAATTCCACATCCTTCTAGTCTAGAGTTTCAGAAAATAACAGAGTTGGAAGGGACCTTGGAGGTCTTCTAGTCCAACCCCCTGCTCAGGCAGGAAACCCTACACCACTTCAGACAAATGGTTATCCAGCATCTTCTTAAAAACTCCCAGTGTTGGAGCATTCACAACTTCTGGTGGCAAGCTGTTCCACTGATTAATTGTTCTCACTGTCAGGAAATCTCTCCTTAGTTCTAAGTTGCTTCTCTGCTTGATGAGTTTCCATCCGTTGCTTCTTCTCCTGCCTTCAGGTGCTTTGGAGAATAGCTTGACTCCCTCTTCCTTGTGGCAGCCCCTGAGCTATCAGAACACTGCTATTTATTTATTTATTTGTTTGTTTGTTTGTTTGTTTGTTTGTTTGTCCAATTTATATGCCGCCCTTCTCCGTAGACTCAGAGCGGCTTACAATGCATTATAGCAATAGCCTGCATCCTTTTTTGTATATACCTGCTTATTAGGGCTTTTGCCCACCCGTAAGCGGTGTTCTTTTTTATACAAAGTCGTCTTATTGCCCCCACAATCCGGGTCCTCAATTTACCTACCTCGAAAGGATGGAAGGCCGAGTTAACCTTGAGCCTGGTGAGATTCGAACTTGCACTAATTGCAGGCAGCTGGCAGCTTAAGTGCTAGCACTTAACAGCACTTTAGTCTGCTGCACCACCGAGACATGCTATCGTGACATGCTATCGTGTCTCCCCTAGTCCTTCTTTTCATTAAATTAGACATACCCAGTTCCTGCAACCGTTCTTCCTATGTTTTAGCCCCCTAATCCTCTTGGTTGCTCTTCTCTGCACCCTTCCCAGGGCCTTAGCTCAGGTTGAAATTCTGTCTGAAGACCGTCAGGTGAGCAAGCCAAGTCCTTATCATCCCATCCCAGAGGGCTTGCATCTCTGCAATGCGCACTTGGGTGGGAGGTGAAGGGTGAGGTGCGCTCGGGGGCTTTTGGACTGTCTGCCAATCATCCTGAGTTTGTCGTTTCCGGTCTCCGAGCTTCGACCTTTAAACCAGGTGATTCCAGTTCAGGGTGGATGATGGTGGAGAAACCGCCTCTTGTTCCGCCTGTCTGAATAAATTTACCTTTTTCGGCTTCACGTCACAGCATACCTGGCGTGCTTGTTCATCGCTCGGGCGATGGGTGTGTCTGAATTCCCAGATCAGGGAAAGCAGGTTCCGGGGATGTGGGATGGGGAAAAGTACCTTTGCTGGCTTCCCACCTGGCGGTGGCCATTTGTTTTTCACCTGTCTTTCTTTACAGCCAAGGTGGGCTTTGCAAATCGAGGCCAGCAGTAGGAAGTATGCTCCAGTCCGGCCCTTCTTGGCAAAGGTGAAGCCCGGTTATGCAAACATATTGTGCAAATTATCTGGAATTGCTCTCCTGCCTTTAGGGCAGCTGTTCCTGGCCGGCATGGAGGAGAATTCAGGTGAATTGCTTTTGGTATAGGTCAGGAGTGGGCAGTTGTGGCTCTTTTACAACCTGTGGACTTCAACTCCCAGAATTCCTGAGACAGCTTGTACCTGGTATAGGTACAACCGTGTGTTTACTAGCCATTCAAAGTTACGCTGCTCAAAAAAAAATGGTTTATGGCCATTATTCACACTTACGACCATTGCAACATCCCCCATGGTCATGGGATCAAAATTCGGAAGCCTGGCTTGTATTTATGACGGTCGCAGCATCCCGGGGTGTTACGAGTAGAGTCAATGGGGAAGCCGGATTCACTTAACAACCGTGCTACTAAGTTAACAATGGCAGTGATTCACTTAACAACAACGTGGCGATAAAGGTCATAAAGGGGCCTGATTGTTGGGGGGCCTTGTGGGGACAGTTCATCTGGTGGGGGACCAAACTCCAAGAAGGCTTGGCAAATCTCTCTTCGGTTGCATGGGATATTATGTTTATCTTCCCCAGGCTTTATACTTTTATCTTCAATCTGGACTGAGAATGAGCAGCCTGTTCAAAATATGTGTAGGAGGGCAGCTTGGTGTCCTGCGTGAAGATCCCAGGAGGGAAGGCCTTGAATTGTTAAGTTTGTGAACAAAAGGTTGTTGAGGGAGTGAGGAAGGAAGAGCAATTAAGTACTGTAAAACTGCAGAATTGATCAGTGTTCCTTGACCCTAGTAACTTTAAGAGGGGAGGACTTCCACTCCCAGAATTCCCCAGCCACATCCTTTGAGATGGATGGACTTCCACTCCCAGAATCCCCCAGCCACCATGCTTTAGGAGGGGTGGACTCCAACTCCCAGAATCCCCCAGTCAGAATGCTTTAAGAGGGGAGGACTTCCACTCCCAGAATCCCCCAGCCAGCATGTTTTAAGAGGGATGGACTCCAACTCCCAGAATTCCCCAGCCACATCCTTTGAGATGGGTGGACTTCTGCTCCCAGAATTCCCCAGCTGGCAGGCTTTAAGAGGGGTGGGCTTCCACTCCCAGAATCCCCCAGCCAGCAATGCTTTAAGAGGGGTGAACTTCCATTCCCAGAATCCCCCAGACAGCCATGCTTTAAGAGGGGTGGACTTCCACTCCCAGAATTCCCCAGCCAGCCATGCTTTAAGAGGAGAGGACTCCAACTCCCAGAATCCCCCAGCCAGCATATTTTAAGAGGGGTGGACTTTAACAATTGCTAAACGAATGGTTGTAAATCGAGATTTACCTATATTGAATCATCCCATCCCCACTTCTTTTGGACATCAGCAGCTGGTGCAAAGTTACTAACAGAACGAATAAAGAAAAAGGGAAGAAAATATCGCCAAATGTAGTTTCCACCAACACGGTTCTCTCTCCTTCTCCTCCTCCTTGCCAACCTCCCTTGCTTTTAAGATCCTCCTCGGTGTAAATGGGGAGGACCTGTCCCGCGGAGTGCAGGATCCCAATTCTTTTCTTGCAAGGTGGAAATTAGATGAGGGCTCCCGAACTCCGTGGGGGCAAAAACAGAGGCGTCTTTACTCCAGCCAGCTGGAGAGAGCCAGGAGTTTCATTTATGGGGGTTCCCTCATCCTCAGAAAAGCCTCCGTTTGCACAACGAGGGCCTTTGTGAAGAGCTGAGAGGCTGGTTCACTCCCAAGAATGGCTTCCTTACAAGAGGGACACAAGCCCTCTCCACTTAAGTCAGTGTTTCTCAACCTTGGAAGCTTGAAGATGGGTGGACTTCAACTCCCAGAATCCCCCAGCCAGCGCTGCTGGCTGGGGGTTTCTGGGAGTTGAAGTCCACCCATCTTCAAGCTTCCAAGGTTGAGAAACACTGATTTAAGGGCTGTTTAACACAGGCGTAAACTCTGGAGGAGGTTTTTAAGAAGAGGACTGGATGGCCATTTGTTTGGACTCTGTTATTCTGTGAGTGAGGAAGAAAGGAAGGAAAGGAAGGAAGGAAGGAGGGAGGGAAGGAAGGAAGGAGGGAGGGAAGGAAGGAAGGAAGGAACCAAGGAGGGAGAAAAGAAGGAAGGAAGGAAGGAAGGAAGGAAGGAAGGAAAGCAAAATAACAGAATTGGAAGGGACCTTGGAGGTCTTCTAGTCCAGCCCCTTGCTCAGGCAAGCAGCCCCATGTACTATTTCAAACAGACAGTTGTCCAATCTCTTCTTTAAAACCTCCGGTGATGGAGAAGGAGGGAAGGAAGAAAGGAAAGAAAAAGAGGAAGGAAGGAAGGAAAAAAGGAAGAGAGAAGGAAAAGGAGGGAGGGAGAGGGAGGAAGGAAGGAAGAAAGAAGGAAAGAAGGGAGAATGGAAGGGAGAGAGGGAGAGGAAGGAAGGAAAGAAGGAAGGAAGAAAGAAGGAAGGGAGAGAGGGAGAGGAAGGAAGGAAGGAAAGAAGGAACCCAGGAGGGAGGGAGGGAGGAAGGAAGGAAGGAAGGAAGGAAGGAAGGAAGGAAGGAAGGAAGGAAAACAGCATAAGAGAATTGGAAGGGACCTTGGAGGTCTTCTAGTCCACCCCCTTGCTCAGGCAAGCAGCCCCATGTACTATTTCAAACAGACAGTTGTCCAATCTCTTCTTTAAAACCTCCAGTGATGGAGAAGGAGGGAAGGAAGGAAGGAAAGAAAAAGAGGAAGAGAAAAGGAAAAAGAGGAAGGAAGGAAGGAAAAAAGGAAGAGAGAAGGAAAAGGAGGGAGGGAGAGGGAGGAAGGAAGGAAGAAAGAAGGAAGGGAGAATGGAAGGGAGAGAGGGAGAGGAAGGAAGGACGGAAGGAAGGAATCCAGGAGGGAGGGAGGAAGGAAGGAAGGAAGGAAGGGAGGGAGGGAGGAAAACAGCATAACAGAATAAACAGAGTTGGAAGGGACCTTGGAGGTCTTCTAGTCCAGCCCCCTACTCAGGGAGGAGACCCTATACCAGGGGTCCCCAAACTTGGCAGCTTTAAGACTTGTGGACGTCTATTCCCAGAATTCTGGGAGTTGAAGTCCACAAGTCTTAAAGCTGCCAAGTTTGAAGACCTCTGCCCTATATAATTTCAGACGAACGGTTGTCCGGTCTCTTCTTAAAAACCTCCAGTGATAAGGAAGGAAGGAAGGAAGGAAGAAAGGAGGGAGGGAGGAAGGGAGGGTCAATGGCTAGAAACATCAGAAAAAGTTCCAATCTGGAACAAAGGAGAAATTTCCTGAGTTGTTCTTCTGAGTTATCCCAGACAGAGGCTTCCCAAACCCTTGTAAATTCCAATTTCCCAAATTGGGGGGGAAAAAAAAAAAGAAAAAAAGGAAGGTTTTTCTGTGGGTAACAATACACACATACCCATTTCCCATCACAGCAAGGACGTTTAAATGGACGTGAAGGTTGCCCCGCGTCCTAAAAAAGATTTAAATGTCTCCCAAAGGATTCCTATTGAGGCAAAAATCGATCAACTCGCCAATGGTAATCGGCTGAAATGACATCAGGGTCATTCAGTGAGGTTGTTTTTAAATAATACGGAGAGTCCTCGGGTTACGGCCTGACCGTACGGAGTTGCAGGGTTGCAAGTAAGTAAGTAAGTAAGGGGTTTATGAGCCCCCCTCTTCCTTTGGCAGCCCCTCAAATATTGGAATCTTGCTGTCCCGTCACCCCTAGTCCTTCTCTTTGTTAGACATTCCCACTTCCTGCAACCATTCTTCGTATGTTTTAGCCTCCATCCCAGTCCCCTAATCATCTTAGTTAACAGAATAACAGAGCTGGAAGGGTCCTTAGAGGTCTTCTAGTCCAACCCCTCCTGCTTGAGCAAGAGATATGCTTCTGGAGAAATGACTGTCCAATCTCTTCTTGAAAACCTCCGGTGATGAAGCACCCACAACTTCTGGTGGCAAGCAGTTCCACTGGTTCATTGTCCTCATTGTCAGGAAATTTCTCCTTAAGTTCTCGGTTGCTTCTCTCCTTGATGGGTTTCCATCCGTTGCTTCTTGTCCTGCCTTCGGGTTCTTTGAAGAATAGCTTGACTCCCTCTTCTTTGGGGCAGCCCCTGAGATAGTGGAAGACTGCTATCATGTCTCCCCTCATCCTTCTTTTCATTAAACTAGACATACCCAGTTCCTGCAACCGTTCTTCTTCTTTTTTTTTCCATTTTAAAAACAAACTTTATTAGATTTAAAAAAAAATAAAATTGTATAAAACATTCACAACCTTAAAATACAATCAACAATATCAACAAAGTATATATAATGTATATAAGTACACATATATACAAAAACTTACTTTCCCTTTTTTTTCCTTAATGACGGTATATAATTATTACTTTTAATTTCTTACTAAATTTTGACTTTACCTTCTTTTCCATTGGTTTATCCACTCATACCAACTGTCCCATATCTTAAAATACTGTGAGTCTTCCTTATCTTTCAATTTCAACGTTAGTCTATCCATTTCTGCACATGTGTAAATTTTTTGAATTATTTGCTGCTCCGTTGGCAATTGATCTGTTTTCCAGACTTGTGCTAGGGTTAACCTAGTCCTTCTTTGCATTAAACTAGACATACCCAGTTCCTGCAAGCGTTCTTCATATGTTTTAGCCTTTACAGAATAACAGTTTGAAGGGACCTTGGAGTATTCTGATTCAACCCCCTGCTCAAGCCGGAGACCCCATACCATTTCAGACAAGTGACTGTCCAGTCTCTTGTTAAAAACTTCCAGTGTTGGAGCATTCACAACTTCTAGTGGCCAGTTGTTCCACTGGTTAATTGTCCTCACTGTCAGAAAGTTTCTCCTTAGTTCCAGGTTGCTTCTCTCCTTGATGAGTTTCCACCCGTTGCTTCTTGTCCTGCCTTCTAGGGCTTTGGAGAATAGCTTGACACCCTCTTCTTTGGGGCAGCCCCTGAGATATTGGAAGATGCTATCATGTCTCCCCTCATCCTTCTTTTCATTAAACTTAAGGGACGACTCTCACCCTGGTTGCCACTTCTTTACCCTCCTACCATCGGGAAGGAGATATAGAAGCATAGCCAGCCACACAAATAGTCTGAAGAACAGTTTTTATCCGTGGGCTCTCAGGACTCCTGAATGAGAAATAACATCATAACTACGTAGTATGATGGGACTCCAGGGCCGGTGCAACGTGTAACATGTTCACACTAGTGCAATAGGACTGAGTGTTTTGTTAATGTGATTTATCGGGTTAGGGATTTTTTTTGTCTTCACTGTGAGTTGTATTGTGTTGGGGTGTGTGTGTGCGCGCACTGAAGGAGCTCAGCCAATTTCGTTGTACACAATGTTGTGCATTGACAATAAAGATTTGGATTGAATTGAAACTAAGACAGACCCAGTTCCCGCAACCGTTCTTCATATGTTTTAGCCTCCAGCCCCCAAAATCCTCTTTGTTGCTCTTTTCTGCACCCTTTCCAGAGTCTTTAATTTAATTGGATCACAGCCTTGGGCTCTTTCGGTCATAAATCAGGTGTGCCAGACTTTTCTGTCTGCCGTCTGCTGCCCTTATCTGGGGATCAAAAGCGAAGCAGAGCCAGCTTCGGGGTACCCCTGGGCGGGAGGCCTCTGGGGCGGCTGCCAAAAGTTCAGGACTTTGGTCCAGCTGCCAAGAAAATTACCTGGACAATCTGGGTGAAGTCATCCGGAGCTCACCTGGAGGGAGGTTTGTTTTTCTTTGCAGTCACTCATCATTAATGGGCTCAGGTAAATAAAATTTTTGCTTCCAGGGCAACCGTGGAAAAAGTTTTTTCAACTTTTCACAAAGTCCTGGGAGTGATTTGTGGACCAGTGGTAGTTTATACAAGGGTCGTTGTGGGTTTGGTACAGCGATGCTGTACATTGGGGGCAGTGGTGAGTTGCTCCCGGTTTGCACCGGTTCGCGAGAACCGGTAGTAAAAATTTGTAGTAGTTCGGAGAACCGGTAATAACATTGGCTGGCCACGCCCCCGAACCGGTCCCCAGCCCGGTTGCTGCTCACTTACCCCGCCCACCTCATCAGAGGCTTTTTTTTTACTTTTAAAAGCATTTTTTTCTACAACCTCTTCAGCCGAAAAAATGCTTTTAAAAGTAAAAAAAAAAAAAAAGCCTCTGATGATCCTGCGGCTCAGCTGGGATCGTCAGAGGCTTTTAAAAGCATTTTTTTCTGCAACCTCTTAAGGTTGTAGACAAAACGCTTTTAAAGTAAAAACAAAGAAAAAAAAGTTGGCCACGCCCACCCAGTCACATTACCTCCCCACCAAGCCACGCCCACAAAATAAGCCACGCCCACAGAACAGGTAGTAAAAATTTTTAGGACTCACTCCTGATTGGGGGATTGTGTGTTTGTGTGTGGTGTGTGTGTGAGTTTTGGGGGTTAGAATTCAGGGGGGGCATATTTTGTGCTCAGTGTGTAGGATAAAACAACCTGAACTCGTGTTTTTTTTTTTTTTTTTAATTTGATTTATATGCCGCCCTTCTCCGGAGACTAAGGGCGGCTTACAATGCGTTAAGCAATAGCCTTCATTCTTTTGTATATTTATACAAAGTCAGCTTATTGCCCCCACAAACCGGGTCCTCATTTTACCTACCTTAGAAAGGATGGAAAGGCTGAGTCGACCTTGAGCCTGGTGAGATTTGAACTCGCAGTAATTGCAGGCAGCTGGATGTTAAATGCTGCCTTAGTAGGAGGCATTAGCCTCCTACGCCACTCAGGCTCTTGAAGTGTTAACTTCAATTCCCACAATTCCCCAGCCAGCCTAGTTCTAAAAAACGGGTTTTGTTTTTTCCCCCCTCTTTTCCAAAAGAATTTTATTAACCGTGATGATTTTTTTTTCTTTTCTTGGAATGAAAATGTTACCCTTTGAAATTTACATTTTTTATGACTCTGTATTCGTGTAATATAGGTAATGCATTCATTTTAACAGTTGCAAATGACACAGGAAGAGTTCAATTAGCTATTTTATTATTCCTGGTAATCTTCCCATCTTCTGGCGGTTTGCACCTGGGCCAGACTAGATAAGGTTCAAAGGCATTCAGGTGGTTTTTTTTTTCTTCAGACTTTGCCCTTTTTGCCTACGGAAGGATTCCAGACTAATTCCCTGCTTGACTCTTGCCCCTGTCTCGGCCAGTCTCTCTCTGACAACAGAAAAGTTTTTCCAACTTTCAAAATCTCTTAAAAATGTCTCTCCATCATTTGGAACAAAGGCAGTCCTCGACTTAGTGAAAAAAAACTGACTTATGATCAGTTTTCACACTTAACGACCTGTGCCGCATCATGTGATCAGAATTCAAACGCCTGGCAACTGGCTCGTATTTATGACGGCCGCAGCGTGATCTCCTTTTGCAGCTTTCCCACAAGGAGAGTCAATGGGGAATCCCGACTCACTTAACAGCCGTCTTACAAGCTTAACAGCTGTAGTGATTCACTTAACAGCTATGGCAAGAAAGGTCGTAAAATGGCACGAAATTCACTTAACGACCGTCTGGCTTAGCCACAGAGGTTTTGGGCTCAGTTGTGGCCTTAAGTCAAGAATTACCTGTCATTATTTTGAAATTGTTTGTTAGTGCCTGTTGAATACCGTGCAGGTAGTCCTCGACTTATGACGACAACTGAGCCCCAAATGCTAAGTGAGACACTTGTTAAGAGAGTTTTGCCCCATTTTATGACTTCCTTTGTCACAAGTGAATCATTGCAGCTGTTAAGTTAATAGCATGGTTGTTAAGTGAATTGGTCTTTGTGCTCCATTGACTTTGCTTGTCAGTAGGTCAGAAAAAGGAGATTGCATGACCCTAGGAGCATGAGTGGTGTAGGAGGCTAATGCCTCCTATTAAGGCAGCATTTAACATCCAGCTGCCTGCAATTACTGCAGGTTCGAATCTCGCCAAGGCTCAAGGTCGACTCAGCCTTCCATCCTTTCTAAGGTAGGTAAATTGAGGACCCAGATTGTGGGGGCAATAAGCTGACTTTGTATAAATATACAAAAGTATGAAGGCTATTGCTTAACGCACTGTAAGCCGCCCTGAGTCTCCGGAGAAGGGCGGCATATAAATCAAATTAAAAATAATAATAATAATAAAAAAATTGGACTCTGCAACGGTCGTTAAGTGTGAAAAATGGTCCTAACTCACTTTTTTTCAGGGCTGTTGTAACTTTGGTCACTAAGCGAACTGCTGTAAGTCAAGGACATTTCCCTAGGCTTTTTATTCACTGACAGCCTGGCTCTTTTGCACAAAGCTTTTGTTTTTCCTTTATTTTCTGAGCGATGAACGTCTCATTATTATCTTTGTCCTCCTGGTGTATTTTGATGATGTCTGTGAGATACGTCGGAGGGAATGGAGGCAGGCAAAAACGCTGCTCCTGTCGAACCACAGTCGGAATCAGAAACAGAGCTGCAAGGGACCCCTTAGAGGTCTTCTAGTCCAGCCCCTTTCTCAAGCATGGAGACCCTATACCAGTGATGTCTAACCTTTTTGCCATCACGTGCCAAAAGCGTTGGGGGGCGTTGGGTGTGTGTGTTTGCGCACGCATGTGCCCACAACCATCATTCTATGCGTCCTGACCCCCAGTGCATGTGCGCGCGACCCCCCCCTCCCCTGCCTTTTGACACGCGATGGGACGGTGGCCCCAGACTGGAAGTCGGCAAACGGGCCATTTCCGGCCTCCAGAGGGCCTCCGTGGGAGTGGGGAAGGCTGTTTTCGCCCTCCCCAGGCTCCTAAAAAGCCTCTGGAGCCTGGGGAGAATGAAAAATGGGCCTCCCCCCCTCCGGAGGCCCTCCGGAGGCCAGAAACAACCTGTTTCCTGACTTCTGGTGGGCCCAGAAGGCCCGAAAACCAGCTGGCCAGCGCACATATGCGTGCCGGAGCTGAGCTCGTGTGCCCACCGATATGGCTCCACGTGCCATCATAGCCCTATACCAGTGGTGAAATCCAAATTTTTTTTACTACCGGTTCTGTGGGCCTGGCTTGGTGGGCATGGTGTGGCTTTGGTGGGTGTGGCAGGGGAAGGATCCTGCAAAATCTCCATTCCCACCCCACTCCAGGAGAAGGATAGTGCAAAATCTCCACTTTCTCCCCACTCGGGGGCCAGCCAGAGGTGGTATTTGCCAGTTTATTTATTTTATTTTATTTTATTCAATTTGTATACCGCCCTTCTCCTAGTGGACTCAGGGCAGTGCAGAGCCAGAACTAAAACACATACCAATACAAAATTTAAAATTATTAAAAAAATTACATACTTTGGCCCAAATTTAAAACAATTCGAATTAAAACCCATTGACAGATTAAAAGCTAAAAAGCTAAAAAACTATAAAAAAAAAGGGGGGGGGGTTTCACGCCAGTTCTCTGAACTACTCAAAATTTCCACTACTGGTTCTCCAGAAATCCTGCTGGATTTTACCCCTGCCCTATACCATTTCAGACAAGTGGCTGCCCAGTCTCTTCTTAAAATCCTCCGGTGATGGAGCTCCCACAACTTCTGGTGGCCAGCAGTTCCACTGGTTAATTGTCCTCACTGTCAGGAAGTTTCTCCTTAATTCCAGGTTGCTTCTCTCCTTGATTAGTTTCCATCCGTCGCTTCTCCTCCAGCCTTCAGGTGCCTTCAGGAAAGAAAGAAAGAAAGAACGAAAGAACGAAAGAAAGAAAGAAAGAAAGGGGAAAGGAAGGAAGGGGGATGGAGGGAAAGAAGGAAGGAAGGAAGGAAAGAAAAAAGAAAGAAAGAAAGAAAGAAAGGGAGAAGGAAGGAAGGGGGATGTAGGGAAAGAAGGAAGGAAGGAAGGAAAGAAAGAGAAAGAAAGAAAGAAAGAAAGGGGGAAGGAAGGAAGGGGGATGGAGGGAAAGAAGGAAGGAAGGAAAGAAAGAAAGAAAAAGAAAGAGAAAGAAAGGAAGCAAGGAGGAAGGAAGGAAGGGGGATGGAGGGAAAGAAGGAAGGAAGGAAAGAAAGAAAGAAAAAGAAAGAGAAAGAAAGGAAGCAAGGAGGAAGGAAGGAAGGAGGATGGAGGGAAAAAAGGAAGGAAAGGAAGGAAGGAAGGTTTTTTTTCCTCTTGAAAAAAATCTCCTTTGGGACAACCATGACCTGGATGGCAGGGAATCTCCATAGACCTCCAATGGTGAAGCACCCACAACTTCTGGTGGCCAGCTGTTCCACTGGTTAATCGTCCTCACAGTCAAGGAAATTCCTCCTTAATTCCAGGTTGCTTCTCCCCTTGATTAGTTTCCATCCGTCGCTTCTCCTCCAGCCTTCAGGTGCTCTGGAGAAGAGGGGGACTCCCTCTAATTTGGGGCAGCCCCTCAGATACTCGAATACCCGCTATCACGGTGATGGGGAACCTATGGCACGCGTGCCGGAAATGGCACACAGAGCCATCTCTCTGGGCACGCCAGCCATCGCCTGTTGCTCTTCCGAATTCCGGCACGCACATGTGTGCTGGCCAGTTAATCTTCACATGTGCAAGCGTGACGGAAGAGCAGGTGACCGGGGAACTGCTTCCACCCAAAACCTATTCCTCCCCCCCCACCCCTTTTCTCCCAGTCCCTTCCTGCAAGCCTGAGGGCAGGGATGGTCTAATTATTATTATTATTATTATTATTATTGATTTCTGGATGCTTCCCTAGGGAGCCTTTCTGATGGGGAGGGCAGGGGAAAAATGCTTTAAGCAAAACAACCGAATCGAGTGTCACGTGGGAAATTGGCCGCGTCGACTGTGCCACAGACAGAGTGCCCAAAATGCAGCCACAGGACCCGGGTGTGTGTGTGTGTGTGTTGGTTGGGGGGGGTTTGTAGCATCAGAACTTCAAAATCGTAATTGTAAGTAACTTTTGGGGTGTCCGATGGCGTTGATTGGTCGTAAGCCAAGGACTAAGGGTAAAGCAAGCAGTCTCGTATATGGTACCTACTGCCAGACAACTATCCATCCACTATCCATCCTTCCTTCCTCCCTCCCTCTTCCCATCCCTTTCCTTCCCTTCCTCCCTCCCCTCTTTCTTTCCATCCCCTCCCTCCCATCTCCTTCCTCCCCGTCCCTTCCTCGCTCCTCTTTCCCATACCATCTCTCCTTCCTCCTTCCCTCGCTCTTCCCTTCTCTTTCCTCCCCCTCTGCATTCTTCCCATCCTTCCTTCTTCCCTCCCTCTTTCCCTCCTGCTTTCCACCTCTCCCTCCCTTCCCTCTTTCCTTCCCTCCCTCCCTCCCTCTTCCCATCCCTTTCCTTCCCTTCCTCCCTCCCCTCTTTCTTTCCATCCCCTCCCTTCCTCCCATCTCCTTCCTCCCCGTCCCTTCCTCGCTCCTCTTTCCCATACCATCTCTCCTTCCTCCTTCCCTCCCTCTTCCCATCTCTTCCTTCCCTTTTCCAATCTCTTTCCTCTCCCTCCCTCCTTCCCATCCTTCCTTCCTCCCTCTTTTCCATCCCCTCCCTTCCTCCTTCCCTCCTTCCCTCACTCTTCCCTTCTCTTTCCTCCCCCCTCTGCATTCTTCCCATCCTCCCTTCTTCCCTCCCTCTTTCCCTCCTGCTTTCCACCTCTCCCTCCCTCCCTCTTCCCATCCCTTTCCTTCCCTTCCTCTCTCCTTTTTCTTTCCATCCCCTCCCTCCCTCCCATCTCCTTCCTCCCCGTCCCTTCCTCACTCTTCTTTCCCATAGCATCTCTCCTTCCTCCTTCCCTTCCTCTTCCCATCCCTTTCCTTCCTTCCCTCCCTCCCTCCCCTCTTTCCTTCCCTCCCTCCCTCCCTCTTCCCATCCCTTTCCTTCCTTTCCTCCCTCCCCTCTTTCTTTCCATCCCCTCCTTCCCTCCCATCTCCTTCCTCCCCGTCCCTTCCTCACTCTTCTTTCCCATACCATCTCTCCTTCCTCCTTCCCTCGCTCTTCCCTTCTCTTTCCTCCCCCCTCTTCATTCTTCCCATCCTTCCTTCTTCCCTCCCTCTTTCCCTCCTGCTTTCCACCTCTCCCTCCCTTCCCTCTTTCCTTCCCTCCCTCCCTCCCTCTTCCCATTTCCCTTCCCTCCTTCAGGACAGAGGTAGATGGCTTAGGAACACTTACTAATGAGGGTGTTTTTCTCCATCGCAGGCGCACCGGCTGGATGAAGACTTCGGAGTCCTTCACTGAGAACATCCAGCTACTTTGATCCTGGACCTTTCGGCTTTCCACCATGTTCCACTTAATCAAGAAGGACCGAGACGGGTCCAGGAGGGAGAAGAAGAAGGAGAAGGAGAAGAAGGAACGCATGTCGGCCGCCGAGCTGAAGAGCCTGGAGGAGATGAGCCTGCGCCGAGGGTTCTTCAACCTCAACCGGGCTTCCAAGAAGGACTCCAAGAACCGCCTGGAGATCTCCAACCCCATCCCCATCAAAGTGGCCAGCGGCTCGGACCTCCACCTCACCGACATCGACTCAGACAGCAACCGGGGGAGCGTGATCTTGGACTCGGGGCACCTCAGCACGGCCAGCTCCAGCGATGACCTCAAAGTGGACGACGGCACCTTCAAAGGCTCGGTCCTCCAGCGAGCTGCCAAGTTCGGCTCGTTGGCCAAGCAGAACTCGCAGATGATCGTCAAGAGGTTCTCCTTCTCCCAGAAGAGCCGCGACGACAGCGCCTCGGAGACCTCCACGCCCTCCGAGCATTCGGCAGCGCCTTCCCCTCAGGTGGAGACGCGAACCCTGGAGATGCAGCTGTCGAAACACGGCGCTGGGACTCCTCCCGGCGCCCCATTGGCGTCCGCCTCGCGCACCCGGCTGCCCGAATTGGTGAGCAAGAGGTTCCCCGCGGAGCTGAAGCTCCCCGTGGTGGTCCCTCCGCAGCCCCCTGTGCCCCGGCAGCTGGAGCTGCAACGGCGCAACACGGGAGACTTCGGCTTCTCGTTGCGTCGTACCACCATGTTGGACAAGGCGGCCGACGGGCAGGTGTATCGGCGAGTGGTGCATTTTGCCGAGCCGGGTGCCGGAACCAAGGATCTGGCTTTGGGCTTGGTGCCGGGTGACCGGCTGGTAGAGATCAATGGGCGCAACGTGGAAAATATATCCCGGGACGAGATCGTGGAGATGATCCGGCAGTCGGGCGAGACGGTGCGGCTGAAGGTGCAGCCGATTTTGGAACTGAGCGAGCTGAGCCGCTGCTGGTTGAAGAACGGCGAGAGAGCCCAAGGAGCAGCCTTTGATGTGAGTAGCTGGCTCGCGCGGGGCAGGTTGGGGGCTGATGGGGGTCTCCCTTGTGTCCGAGTGGTGAATTTTGGCTGAGTCTTGGCTCCTGGGCTGCCTTGGTGGGACTTCATAATGCCCATTCTCTGGCGTTGTGTGGCCATCGCAATCGGCCCTCTGCGCCTACGGTTGTGTTACGAGAAATTTGCCGCACAGAACCGTTTTTTTTCTTCTTTTGCAAATGATGCGGGACACTTAAAAAAGTCTGGTTGTTGTCCAAATGTTTGCAAGAAAGCTCGGGAAAATTTAATTCTGCATTTCAGCGGGGTTCATGATGCCAGGGGTTTTTATTTTATTTTTTTGGTGGAATGAGTTTTCAAATTGGGGATTCTGAGGGGCGCATTTCCCCCCAAAGATTCCTCTGTATAAACCAGGGGTGTCCAACCTTGGTAACTTTAAGACTTGTGGGCTTCGGCTATATTGACTGGGGAATTCTGGGAATGGAAGTCCACGGGTCTGAGAGTCGCATGGATGGCTGGGGAATTCTGGGAATTGAAGTCCACGGGTCTGAGAGTCGCATGGATGGCTGGGGAATTCTGGGGAAGTCCACGGGCCTGAGAGTCGCATGGCTGGCTGGGGAATTCTGGGAATTTAAGTCCACGGGTCTGAGAGTCGCATGGATGGCTAGGGAATTCTGGGAGTTGAAGTCCACGGGTCTGAAAGTCGCACGGATGGCTGGGGAATTCTGGGAGTTGAAGTCCACGGGTCTGAAAGTCGCACGGATGGCTGGGGAATTCTGGGAATGGAAGTCCACAGGTCTGAGAGTCGCATGGATGGCTGGGGAATTCTGGGAGTTGAAGTCCACGGGTCTGAGAGTCGCACGGATGGCTGGGGAATTCTGGGAATGGAAGTCCACAGGTCTGAGAGTCGCATGGATGGCTGGGGAATTCTGGGAGTTGAAGTCCACGGGTCTGAGAGTCGCACGGATGGCTGGGGAATTCTGGGAATGGAAGTCCACAGGTCTGAGAGTTGCATGGATGGCTGGGGAATTCTGGGAATTGAAGTCCACGGGTCTGAGAGTCGCACGGATGGCTGGGGAATTCTGGGAATTGAAGTCCACGGGTCTGAAAGTTGCCAAGGTTGGACACACCCCTGGTATAGACCAAGAGTAGCCGAGAACAAAAAGTGGAATTTTGGCTAGTTTTTCTGGTTAACTGAGAGATCTGCAGGGCTAAGAAATAAGGAACATTTCTCCATGCTGTGTGCTTGGACGGGAATTTAAATTTGATAGGCAAGTCCTTCTGAGAAACCACAATTTTCCAAATCCATCCAGTTTTTCATGGCTTACCTGGAAGTGTGTGTGTGTGGGGGGGGAAGTTTTTTTTAATTTATTTATTTTTATTTTATTTTAAATTTATATACCGCCCTTCTCCCTGAGGACTCAGAGCGGTGTACAGCCAGAATTAAAAAACATAAAATACAAATATTAAAAAACAAAAGTTATTGCTTGGTACACTAGTCATTGTGATGGGACGGTCAGTATAAACAGCCCGGAATCAAAATATTCTCTTCGCACCCAATAATCCTTTAAACCCTGTTTTTCACAAGCAAGCTTGTTCAGGCCAGTGAGTGGCTGTGGCTGTTGAACCTTAAATTGGATGGAGGAGTTTCCGGCGTGTGCTGAGTCTCGTGTGTTGGTATGTGCATTATGGATGCATATTTTTAGAAAGGCTGGTGGTTCAAAATAATATATATATATATATTTTCTCCTTCCTGGCGAAAAGCTATTTTGAGAAAAGGCTTCGTCCCTCGGGCGAAATTCCGTTCAAAATAAGGATTTGTCAGGGCTGACATTTTGAGATGTAAGCGTGGTACTGAATATGACGGTATGTGATTATATTTTTTCCCCCCTGATTATACAGGCTGAACGTAGAGTAGTCCTTGACTTATGACATAATTGAGCTCAAAACATCTGTTGCGAAGCAAGATCGTTGTTAAGTGGCTAAAATTCCACCTTAAATCTGTTGCAAAAATTTGGGGGTGGGTGATGGAAAGAGCTTTACAAGCTAGTGAAGATCAGCTGTTTACAGCTAGTTCTCCACTTACGACCACAATCGAGCCCCAAATGTCTGTTGCTAAACGAGACCGTTGTTAAGTGAGTTTTGCCCCGGTTTATGACCTTTCTTGCCAGAGTTGTTAAGTGAATCCCTGCAGGTGGTAAGTTAGGAACACCGTCGTTAAAGGAATCAGGTTTTCCTATTGACTTGGCTTGTCAGACGGTCGCAAAAGGGGATCACGTGATCCCGGGACACTGCAATCGTCATAAATACGAGTCGGTTGCCAAGCGTCCAAATGTAGATCACGTGACACCATGGGGATGCTGCAACGGTCGTAAGTGTGAAAAACAGTCGTAAGTCACTTTTTCCATGCCGTTGTAATTTCAAGGGGTCACTAAACGAACGGTTGTAAGTTGAGGATTTGCCTGTATCCCATTGTGTGTCTTCATCTTTACTTTGGTTGTAAAGGGAACAATATACAGGTAGTCCTCAACTTACGACCAGAATTCAGCCCAAAATTTATGTCGCCAAGTGAGAAATGAGTTAAGTGAGTTTTGCTCCATTATACGACTTTTCTTGCCACCGTCGTTAAGCGGATCCCTGCCGTTGTTCAGTTAGTAACACGGTCGTTAAGTGAATCGGCCTTCCCCGTTGACTTTGCTGTTCAGAAGGTCGCAAAAGGGGATCACGTGACCGCCCCCCCAGAGGACACTACAACCGTCATAAATGTGAGTCAGTTGTCAAGCATCTAAATGTAAATCACATGACCATAGGGCAATGCTGCAACGGTCGTAAGTGCGAAACACGGTCGTAAGTCACTTTTTTCAGTGCCGTCGTAACTTTGAACAGTCACTGAGTGAACTGTCGTAAGTCGAGGTCTACCTGTAAAACAGTTTTTCAGAGCTTCTGATCTGTTTAGTGTCCGACACAAGGCTTGTAACATTTCTGATTTTTCAACATTTTCGCACTTTGGAGTGGGCCAGGCAAGGGATTTTTTTGCACCAAAATGTATTAAGAAATCCTCTTTTTTCTCACCACGGATTTTCTGCGGAAGGAAAAAAGAGATGGAAATAATAATCATATTAAGGATTTTGAAGGGAAAAGAGGCATTGTCTGGAATTCCCTCCCTTGTTGTGGTCCGCCAGCAGCCTGCGGAGCTGGCAATGGAGTCGGACAGGGAGGAGGCTGGGGAGGAACATGGGCCAGTCCTGGAGGCTGGGGAAGGCCCGGATGAGGGCTCTGCGTCGGAGTCAGAGATGGGGCCAGGGCCATCGGGGAGTGATGCACGGACTCCGGAGCCTCCAGAGTCGGACAGCAGAGAGGCAGAGGAACAGGAGGAGCCTATTCCTAGTTCATTCATGCGCAGAGCTGCCAGAAGGCAAGAGCAGCTCAAGCAAAGAGGACGACTCAGGAGTAAGGCCAGGAGATGATTGGCCCCTCCCATAAGGCTTAAAAAAGAAACAAAGGCACCTGAGCCTTTTTGCAGGAAAGCAACATTGCTAACTCTGTTTCCAGTCGGCATCTCTTGTTTGTTTCTGAACTTCGTGGGGCTTTGCCAAATAAGGCCTTTGGCAGGGTGTCAAAGAAGATAAAGAATTGGTAATTATCCCAAAGGACTTAATCCCTGTTACAATTGTGCAAACAAAGGTATCTGATTGGGTCAAGAAAGCCCTAATCTGGAAGCTCGTTTTTGATTGGTGGTTAGCATCCAGCATCCAGCTGGCTGGAGAATTCTGGGAGTTGGAGTCCACAAGTCTTAAAGCTGCCAAGTTTGAAGACCTCTGCAATTGGTGGAGCCAATCTGACCTTATTTATTCATTATACAGGCAGTTCTAGACTTACAACAGTTCATTTAGTGACCAAAGTTACAGCGGCAGTGAAAAAAGGGACTTACGACCGATTTTTCACACTTATGACCTTTGCAGCATCTCCATGCTCACATGATTTTCATTTAGATACTTGACAACTAACTCACATTTATGACGGTTGCAGTGTCCCGAGGTCACATAATCCCCTTTTGCGACCTCAATGGGGAAGCCAGATTCACTTAACAACGGCGTTACTAATTTAAGGACTGCAGTGGTTCACTTAACAAAATGTGGCGAGAAAAGTCGTAAAACAGGGCAAAACTACCTTGACACGTTTCTCACTGAGCGACATCAATTTTGGGCTCGATTGTGGCCCTAGGTTGAGGATACTCCCTGTATATTTATTCCACTTGTATTTATAAAAAGAATAAAAGTGGAATAAATTGTATATTTATTGTATATTAAGAATAAAATAAATATATTTTATTCTTTTTATAAATACCGTCTTCTAAGGGGCATTTTGGTGAGATTACAGTGTTATTTAATCACCTTGGAGACACCCCTATGCCTTCTCATGCAGGGAAGTGGTCTGGAGGATTTATTTTGACAGGAGGAAGAATGAATGAATGAATGAGTATTTTTTTTTTTCCACTGGAAGGGAAACACCCGGCATGGAATTCTCTCTGACTCAGGCAAAATCCAAATTAAAAATCACGTGCGAATGAAACTGCCAAAGAGATGCGGTAGGAAACAGAGTGCAGTCATGAGGCATCGATGGAAATTAGAAGAATTATGCATTTAAAAATTATGCATTTCTCAAGCTTGGCAGCTTTGAAGATGGGTGGAACTTCAACTCCCAGAATTCCCCAGCCAGCTTGGCTGGGGAATTCTGGGAGTTGAAGTCCCACCCATCTTCAAAGCTGCCAAGCTTTAGAAACTCTGCTCTAAATGAAGGGGAAGCCTTCCCGGAAATGTGCAGACAAGCTTAACTTATTTATTCAATTTATATGTCACCCAACTGATTATCCAAACTTGCAGAGGTCTTCAAACGTGGCAGCTTTAAGACTTGTGGACTTCAACTCCCAGAATTCCCCAGCCAGCAAAGCTTAAAGCTGCCACGTTTGAAGACCTCTGATCCAAGGGGACACTGTGTGCCAAGCAGAACGCTGCTGGGAGAAGCATTTCTCCTTCGGGCAAGGATGCTTCCCTTTAGGTGGGGTGCCAGGCCCCATGCCCACCGTAGCATGTGGGATGTGGGATCCGGCTTTGAATTTAGTGGCATGTGCTAGAAAGGAGTAGGGTTTGTAGAGAGTGGGTGGGGGGGACTTGGGGTCCTTCGTGCTCTCTTAGCTTCTTTGTTTATTTATATAAACAAAGAGCCTTGGTGGTGCAGAGGACTAAAGTGCTGTTAAGTAGCACCAGCTGCCTGCAATTACTGCGAGTTCGAATCTCACCAGGCTCAAGGTTGACTCAGCCTTCCATCCTTTCGAGGTAGGTAAAATGAGGACCCGGATTGTGGGGGCAATAAGATGACTTTGTATAAAAAAAGAACACCACTTAGGGGGGCCCGAAAGCCCTAATAAGCAGGTATATACAAAAAAGTATGCAGGCTATTGCTATAATGCATTGTAAGCCGCCCTGAGTCTCTGGAGAAGGGCGGCATATAAGTCTAAATCAATCAATCAATCAATCAATCAATCAATCAATCAGGGTGGATAAAAATGATTTTTTTAAAAAAAAAAAAATCGGATTTTTTTGATTTTTATCGAATTTATTTTAATAAAAAACTTTTGGGGTAAAAATCTATCGTAAGATAGTTTTCTATTTAAGATACATAAATAATTTAGTATATTCAGCATGAAATGGAGCTTAGTTATGTAGCAGGAGGCTGTATATTCTGCAACGCTGGGACTATCGGTGAGTCAACGGTGGGTCAAAGGAGGAGCAGAGATGACAGCTGCTCTTTAAAAATTATGATTTAAATCGAGTGGATTTAAATCAAGCCTTTTTACTAGGGATCTAAATCATGATTTAAATTGTGATTTAAATCATGATTTAAATTGTGATTTAAATCAACTCGATAAATAAATAATCAATAAATAAATGTTTTGTATTTTTTTAAATTAATTAATTTATTTTATTTTATTTATTTAATTTTTATACCGCCCTCCTCCTGGAAGGACTCCGGGTGGTGCACAGCCAAAAATAAAAACAAACGCATATAAAACTTAAAACAGTTTAAAAGAGTTAAATTAAATAATTTGGCCCATTTCAATTAAGACAAAGGCAACCCGTATAACTTAAACTTTTTTTTTTTTAAAAACCTCCCATCTTCCTCAGAAAGGAAGGGCCTCTGGGGTTTTCTTGGAAGGCATTTCGTTAACCCGACTAGGGAACATCATCAGTGCTAGAAGGGAGGAGGGTTTTGGAGGAAGGGAGGGAGGGAGGAGGAGGAGAAAAAAGGAAGAGGAGGATGATCTTCTTCTAATCTAGAGTCAACCTCTGGGTGTGTTTGCTGGAGCCCTCTGGAATTTGGGACTTTGGGACTGTGGCTTGCCTTCTGATAACCTCCTGGCTGGGGGGTGCGGGGTGGGTGGGGGGGTTTGCAGTGCTCGGTACACCTGAGCGTCCTTGAAGACCGTTGTGAGACTCCAGCAGGTAACAAAACAAGTTGGTAGACGTCTGTTCGTAAGTCAGATGACCTGGGCATTTCAATTCAATTCAATTCAATTTCTATACCGCCCTTCACCGCCTGCCTGTTTCAAACACCTTTGAAAAAACCCAGGTTCACCTGTGCTCTCTGAGCTGGGTTGTTTTCTTGCAGACGTTTCATGATCCAACTAGGGAACGTCATCAGTGCTAGAAGGGAGGAGGAGGAGGAGAAGGAGAAGGAGAAGGAGAAGAGGAGGAGGAAAAAGAGGAAGAGGAGGAGGAGGAAGAAGAAGAGGAGGAGGAGGAAGAAGAGGAGGAGGGGAGGAGGAGGAGGAGGGGAGGAGGAGGAGGAGAAGGAGAAGGAGAAGGAGAAGAGGAGGAGGAAAAAAGAGGAAGAGAAGGAGGAGGAAGAAGAAGAGGAGGAGGAAGAAGAGGAGGAGAGAGGAGGAGGAGGAGGAGGAAGAGGAGGAGGGGAGGAGGGGAGGAGGAGGAGGGGAGGAGGAAGAGGAGGAGGAAGAGGAGGAGGAGGAAGAGGAGGAGAGGGGAGGAGGAGGAGGAGGGGAGGAGGAGGGGAGGAGGAGAAGGAGAAGGAGAAGGAGAAGAGGAGGAGGAAAAAGGAAGAGGAAGAGGAGGAGGAAGAAGAAGAGGAGGAGGAAGAAGAGGAGAGAGGAGGAGGAGGAGGAGGAAGAGGAGGAGGAGGAGGAAGAGGAGGAGGGGAGGAGGAGGAGGAGGAGGAAGAGGAGGAGGAGGAAGAGGAGGAGGAGAGGGGAGGAGGGGAGGAGGAGGAAGAGGAGGAGGAGGAGGAAGAGGAGGAGGAAGAGGAGAAGGAGAAGAGGAGGAGGAAAAAGAGGAAGAGGAAGAGGAGGAGGAGAAGGAAGAAGAGGAGGAGGAGGAAGAAGAGGGGAGGAGGAGGAGGAGGAGAAGGAGAAGAGGAGGAGGAAAAAGAGGAAGAGGAAGAGGAGGAGGAGGAAGAAGAGGAGGGGAGGAGGAGGAGGAGGAGGAGGAGGAGGAGGAGGAGGAGGAGGAGGAGGAGAAGAGGAAAATGACTGTGGGGTCCTTGGTGCTCTCTGAGCTGGGTTGTTTTCTTACAGACGTTTCCTGACCCAACTAGGTAACATTATCAGTGTATTCTTAGAAGCTGGGATTAGTTTGCCAGATCTCCCCACTGTGTCCATTGAAACCCTTCCAAGGGCGTCTTAATTTGGAGGTGGAGGTAAGCCTTGGACCGGCCTTCCCCATCTCGAGCCCAGCCAGATGTTGAGCCGGGGCTGAGGATCTTGGAAGTTACAACCTCGTGGATCTGGAGGGGAACCAGGGTGGTAGGGAAGGCTGGTGCTCAGGTTAAACGTCTATTCTCCATTTGGGTGAAATGTCAGAAATATTGGGGGGGGGGCTTTTTTGGGGGGTGGGTGTAAGTGTTGTGTAATTGAAAAGTTCCGCCCGCTTGGTTGTGTATATGTCAGCTTGGCAGAGGACTTAAAGAACGGGCCCTTCCGCCATGAAACAGCTGCACAGCTGTTTTCAGTGTAGCCCAATAATTAAATTGCTAATTGAAATGCAGGTTGAGAAAACCTCATTTCAGGGAACGATTAAGGCTTGAAGGCTGGTAGGCCAGGCGATTTATGGGGCTGCAGCTTCTGAAGGGACTTTTTCTGGCCACCCACAGCTCAGTAGCACAGACTACCAGTAGGTAGTCCTTGACTTACGGACCACAATTATTTATTTATCAAGTCACCCGTCTGACTTCAAGGTAACTCCGGGAGGCTTACAATCATAAATGAATAAAAAAAAAAAGAATTGTATAAATGGTATCCTTGGGACCAGGACGTCTGTTGCTAAGTCAGGTGGTTGTTAAGTGAACCCTTGCCTCATTTTACAACCTTTTTTGCCATGGTTGTTAAGTGAATCACACGGTCGTTAAACAAATCCAGTTTCCCCGGCTGGCAAAAGGTGATTGTGTGACCTCAGGATACTGCAATCATCATAAATGCATCCTTGTTGCCAAGCGCCTGGATTTTGATCATGTGACCACGGGGACGTTGCAACAGTCGTTAAGTGCGAGGAATGGTCGTAAATAACTTTTTTTCAATGCCATTGTAACTTTGTACGATCGCTAAACGAAAGCAAATCAAGAATTGCCTGCAATCCAGACTTCTCCTTAATGCAAAATTTCGGAGACTAGAATTCCCAATGCACCCGGTGGATTCCCGTTGGAGGAAAGCTGGTATGCAGGCAGTCCTTGATTTCCAGCAGTTCGCAGTTACAACAGCTCTGAAAGAAGTGACTTATGACCGTTTTTCACACTTACGGCCTTTGTAGCACCCCTGATGATCATGTGATCAGTATTCAGATGCTTGGCAAGTGACTCATACTTACGACCGCTGCTGTGTCATGACAAGCAAAGTCAGTGGGGAACCCTTCTACTAACTTATCATCTGTGGCGATTCGCTTAACAACGGTGACAAGGAAGGTCGTAAAACGTGGCAATGCTTACTTAACGAATGTCTCACTCAACAACAGAAATTTGGGGCTCAATTACGGCCGTAAATCGAGGACTAACTGTAATCTGACCACTTTCTATATTTATATGGAGTCCTTTCGGTGGAAAATAAATTCGACCAATGCCTAGATAAATAAGGGAAGAAACAAATAAATATTTGTGGCTCCCAGTTGATGTTGTTCTGGCATCTGTCCGGAATTATTCCAGGCTGGCCAGTTTTTTTGCTTCTGCAGGTATTTTCTCCTCCAGATTGCATCTGCAACACCCTTTGGGAAGGGTTGGTGAGCCCTCTTTCTGGTTTTTTGCAGTTGTTTGGTAAATTGAGCTGGAAGGGAGGGGACACTTCTTCTGCCTGCATGAGCCCAGAGTAGAAGTCTTGCAACATCTAGACTGCCAAGCCTTGGGAAAACAGGACAGAGTTGAAAGGGCAGGTACTCAGCAGGTATTCCGTTGGTCTGGATCAGTGTTTCTCAACTGCAGCAGCTGTTAAGAGGGGTGGACTTCCACTCCCAGAATCCCCCAGCCAGAATGCTTTAAGAGGGGTGGACTTCCACTCCCAAAATCCCCCAGCCAGCATATTTAAGAGGGTGGACTTCCACTCCCAGAATCCCCCATCCATCATGTGTCAGCGCTTCAACGCTGGCATAGAAAGCAGACGAGAGAGAGATAAGCTCTGAACTTTTGCCTGCTAAATCCCTTTGAAGCTGGGTCGTCGTGGAAATGAAGGGAGGGGGACATTCCTGGGAAATGACGAGACAAGAAGTCTGAAGAATGACTTGGAAGATAGCCATTGAGAAGCAGAGATTTGGGGATTGGAAAGGGAGGGATTGGGGGGCAAAAGGTCAGTCTTGTCCGCATCGAGTCATGATCCGGTGGCTGTGCTCAATTAAAGAAAATATTTCCTTAAAGATTAGCAGTTTGGAAATTCATTTATTTTGAGATAGCATCGAAGTCTGACATCATGCTTTAAGAGGGGAGGACTTCCACTCCCAGAATCCCCCAGCCAGCGTGCTTTAAGAAGGGAGGACTTCTACTCGCAGGATTCTACTCCCCGTAGCTGGTCTGGCTATAATCCCCTTGCATTAGAGCTTTGCTCCTGTAGGGCCCAGAGAGGAGTCCGCCAGGGTCCCAGGAGATGCTGCGTGACCCCCTCCCCTCTGACCCCTGGTGTTGCAAATGCCCACCGAGGAGGTGAGAGGGAGGTTGCATTCCTCCTCCCGGCCAGCTATGCAGCCCTGGAATGTTTCTGCTCCTGATTTAAATAAAAAAAAAAATTATTCCGCCTGCGTTTTTAAAACAGGAAATGATACGCATACTTGGGTCCGTGGCTTGGAAGCCGTCCTCCGTCTCACACGCGCAGGACGTGCCTCTCTGCATGCAGGCAGCTATTCCTGGTTTCCTGGACTTTTGATAAAACCCTGGCGAGAGGAAACGGGATTAGGGAGCATTTGATGCTGGTCAGTCATCGGTCAGTCTGGTTCTCGGGGCGGTGGGGGGGTAGGGGGCACCCCAAGATCTCTGCTGGGGTCGCTTCTGCCCAAATGGGAGGCAAAGTGAAACATTTAAAAATCCACTTTTTCGTTCTTATCTGCTGTACCTCTATTTCCCCCCCAGTCCAGGCTGCCACAAAATAGAACAGAGAATAAGTGGGTTGGGAGGGACCTTAGAGGTCATCTAGTCCAACCCCCTGCTCAAGCAGGAAACCTTGTACCATTCCAGACAAGTGGCTGTCTTGAAACTCTCCAATGAGGTTTACTTGCTTAAATAAAAAGCAACAACAGCCAAATTACTTCAATTAACATTCAGGCTTTCCTTAACCTCCTGTAGGTAGTCCTCGATTTACAATCATTCATTTAGTGACCAAAGTTACCGCGGCACTGAAAAAAAAGTGACATGATCGTTTTTTTTTTCACACTTACGACTGTTGCAGCATCCCCAGAATCACGTAACCAAAATTCAGACACTTGGCAACTGGTTCATACTTACGACGGTTCCAGTGTTTTAGGGTCACGTGATTCCCTTTTTGCGACCTTCTGACAGGCAAAGTCAACGGGGAAGCCCGATTCCCTTAACAACCATCTTACTAACTTAACTGCAGCAGTTCAACTTAACAACTGTGGCACACGAGGTTGTAAAATGGGGCAAGACTCACTTAGCCACTTGCTTAGAAATGTTGGGCTCAGTTGTGGTCATAAATCAAGGACTTACCTGTAACTTTCTGCACTGCATGTGGGTTAGGAATGTGCTCTCCAGGGAGACCATGACCCCGACCCTTTGTGCTTCTTTGCACACACTTTGTGTGAGTGTGTATGATGTGTGTATGTGAGCTATTGCACTGCCAACCCTGCTTTCGCTGAACGCAGGGTTAGATAGATTCATGCGCCCAAAACCATTGGGGATCTTTTAGAAGATACAATAATAAAGTTGGGAGGGACCTTGGAGGTCATCTAGTCCAGCCCCTTGCTCAAGCAGAGACCCTATACTGTTTCAGACAAATGGCTGTCCAATCTCTCCTGCAAAATCTCCAGTATTGCAGCACCCACAGCTTCTGAAGGCAAGTCGTTCCACTGATTAACTGATTGAATAACAGACTTGGAAGGGACCTCAAAGGTCATTTAGTCCAACCCCCTGCTCAAGCAGGAGACCTATACCCTTTCAGACAAATGGCTGTCCAGTCTCTTCTTGAAAACCTCCCATGATAGAGCATCGACAACTTCTAGTGGCAGCTGTTCCACTGGTTAATTGTCCTCACTGTCAGGAAATCCTCCTCAATTCCAGGTGGCTTCTCTCCTTGATCAGTTCCACCCGTCCTACTTCTCCTGCCTTCTGGTGCTTTGGAGAATAGCTTGACTACTCCCCACAACTCTTCTTTGGGGGCAGCCGCTCAAATATTGGAAGATGCTATCATGCCACTCCTGTCCCTTCTTTTCGATAGACCAGAGATACCCAATTCCTGTTGGTGCCTTGGCCTGAAGTGACCCTTGGAACGGTCTGAGAACGGGCAAATTCTAGGTTGCAAAAGCGATGGGCCCTCCTGGGGTCCCCCCCCCATTCCCAGTTGAGCCAGTTCCAGGTGCAGTGGTTGCGTAGTCCTGGTCACGCAACAATGACGCACTGCATTTTTGCATTTGCCTGCCGGGAGATGGCCAGCCTGTTTTTGCAGGGGTCTTTGACTCCAGTTGCCGATCTTCTGCGAGATAAATTTCCAAGAAATCTCCCAGGCCTCCCAGGAACGTTGTTAGGAAATTCTAAGGCTTGCTCGTTTTAATCTCTCACTAAGAAGATGCTTTTTTAGTTTTTTTTTTAAAAAAAGGAAAATAACTGGGCTTTTTCCACCCTTGCGTTACACAGCCACAAATCAAAGTGCTTATCTTGCACCAGTGGCCTTTTCCCAGAGCTGGCCAGAGGCCTAACTGCAGGGTGAAGGTTAAACGCACAGGATTTGTGCCACAGCTGTAAACAAATCACTCAAAACTCCCATTTCTTATTAACTCCTCACCGCCCTGAATGCAGACTAACAAGCGTTGGGAGGGACCTTGGAGGTCATCCAGTCCAACCCAACCCCATTTCAGACAAATAGCTGCCCAGTACCTCTTCTTAAAAGCCGCCATTTCCCTTTTTATTTACTTACTTACTTTAGTTATCTGTATCCAGCCTTTATTTATTTATTTTTTTTAGGAATAACTCAAGGTGGCAAACCTATCCAAACCGTCCACCTCCTATTTTCCCCATAACAACAACAACCTTGTGAGGTGGGTTGGGCTGAGACAGAAGGACTAATAAGCCAAGTTCACTCAGCTGGCTTTCATGCATAAGGCAGGACCAGAACTCAAAACCGCTTGTTGATTGGCCCAGAGTCACCCAGCTAGGTTTCATGCCTAAGGCAGGACTAGATCTCCCAATATCCTGGGGATTGGTCCAGAGTCACCCAGTCAATTTTTGTGTCTAAGTGAGTCTAGAACTCACCATCTCCTAGTTATTGGTCCAAAGTTACCCAGCCGGCTTTCGTGCTTAAGATGGAACTAGAACTCACCATCTCCTAGTTATTGGTCCAAAGTCACCCAGCCGGCTTTCGTGCTTAAGATGGAACTAGAACTCACCATCTCCTAGTTATTGGTCCAAAGTCACCCAGCCGGCTTTCGTGCTAAGATGGAACTAGAACTCACCATCTCCTAGTTATTGGTCCAAAGTCACCAGCAGCCTTCTTTCGTGCTTAAGATGGAACTAGAACTCACCATCTCCTAGTTATTGGTCCAAAGTCACCCAGCCGGCTTTCGTGCTTAAGATGGAACTAGAACTCACCATCTCCTATTATTGGTCAAAGTCACCCAGCCGGCTTTCGTGCTTAAGATGGAACTAGAACTCACCATCTCCTAGTTATTGGTCCAAAGTCACCCAGCCGGCTTTTGTGCTTAAGATGGAACTAGAACTCACCATCTCCTAGTTATTGGTCCAATAGTCACCCAGCCGGCTTTTGTGCTTAAGATGGAACTAGAACTCACCATCTCCTAGTTATTGGTCCAAAGTCACCCAGCGGCTTTCGTGCTTAAGATGGAACTAGAACTCCCAGTCTCCAATGATTGGTCCAGAATTACCCAGCCAATTTTTTGTGCCTAAGGCCAGACTAGAACTCACCATCTCCCGGTGATCGGCCCAAAGTCACCCAGCGTCCTAGCCGCCTTCCTGCCTAAGGTGGGACTAGAACTCACAGTCTCCCACTTTCTAGCCTGGTGCTGAACCACTAGACAAAACTGATTCTTATAAAACGATGGAGGTGGACATCATTATTCTGCCTGATGATTAATGGGAGTTAACATACGCAAGCCACCATTCCTGGCTTGATAGAAGACGGTTTATGCAAAATAGTGACC
>NW_026843944.1:0-31452 GCF_029531705.1 Pantherophis guttatus | reverse complement strand
CTGTTCCTGTTCCTGTTCCTGTTCTGTTCTGTTCTGTTCTGTTCTGTTCTGCAGGGCCCCAACTTGGTGGTTCTTGAAACCATCTTCCCTTATGAAATCTGTCTTTTCACAGCAGCTCTTCAGCCTCATAAGGAAAACGCTGTCGTTTCCTGGTCAGTGTATCCTCTCACCTAAATAAAATCCAAATCATGGACAGTGTTCAACCCTATCATCTCTCACTTTACGCACTTTGCGGCAGGATGTTGTAGAATTACAGAATGTCCGAGTTGGAAGGTCCAGCTCCCTGCTCAAGCAGGAGAACCTATACCATTCCAGACAAGTGACTGTCCAGTCTCTTCTTAAAAGCCTCCAGTGATGAAGCAGCCACAACTTCTGGTGGCAGGCTGTTCCACTGGTTAATTGTCCTCACTGTTAGGAAGTTTCTCCTCAATTCCAGGGTTGCTTCTCTCCTTGATGAGTTTCCATCCATTGTTTCTTGTCCTGCCTTCTTTGGTGCTTCGGAGAATAATTTGACTCCCTCTTCTTTGTGCAGCCCCTCAAATACTGGAAGGCTGATATCCTGCCACCCCAGTCCTTGTTTCTGGGTGTCAAAGTTACCCTTTCAGCTACGGCATCCTTCCAAAATCTGCGCCATCTGTTGCTCCCCTGGCTGGTGGCAATATGGAGAGCTTCTTCCCCTGAGAACAACAGCTATCTTGCCGTAAAGTGTGAATGGCTGCTCTCATTTTTAGCATTGCAGATGTCAAACCACGGCAGCTGATCTTGGATTGAAGGAAGTTTCTTTTCCAATTTCCCTGAAAATTGGCCTGATATCCTGGCGCAGATCCGTTGCCAGCAGCACAGATCTGGGCTGTGCAATGGTTTTACAGAATTGTTCTGTTAAAAAAAAAACCCCAAAAAGGGTGACGGATTCCTTTTCCTGTAAAGCTTGCAAGACGAGAATAAGAGAGAAGGCCAGCTTCTGTAGGTACAAAGTTTATAAATTTTTCCCCCTCCCCAAATGCATGCATTTAGCCTTCACTTCAAGATATATAAGCAGCATTTTTAAGACAGGTGGGCTTCAACCAGGGGTGGGCTGCTAGGAGTTCGCAGGGGTTCGGGAGAACCTGTAGATAAGATTCTGTGCAGTCTTCGTCCTCCTCCTCCTCCTCCTCCTCCTCCTCCTCCTCCTCCTCCTCCTCCTCCTCCTCCTCCTCCTCCTCCTCCTCCTCCTCCTCCTCCTCCTCCTCTTCTTCTTCTTCTTCTTCTTCTTCTTCTTCTTCTTCTTCTTCTTCTTCTTCTTCTTCTTCTTCTCCTTCTTCTTCTTCTTCCTCCTCCTCCTCCTCCTCCTCTTCCTCTTCTTCCTCCTCCTCTTCTTCCTCTTCTTCTTCCTCCTCCTCCTCTTCTTCTTCCTCCTCCTCCTCCCCTTCCCCATCCTCCTCCTCCTCCTCTTCTTCATCCTCCTCCTCCCTTCTTCTTCTTTCTTCTTCCTCTTTTCTCCTCCTCCTCCTCCTCCTCCTCCTCCTCCTTCTTCTTCCTCTTTTCTTCTTCTCCTCCTCCTTCTTGCCTTTGACTTCTAATCAAACATCTGCAAGAAAACAACTAAGCTCAGAGAACACCTCTTCTTTCATAAGAGATCTTTTCTCCTATTTTGGAAGGTGCATTTCGTCTCCTCAAACCCCATCATTCCCTTCTAGGACTGATGATGCTACCTAGTTTGGGCCATGAAACATCTGTAAGGAAACCACCAAGCTCAGAGATCACCAAGGACCCCACATTTCAACCCTGAGCTACAAATTATTCTCCTTTATCGGTGGCTCGTGTGGCTCTGGCATGTCCCTGTGATTTGGCCCGTCCTCGTTCCTTTAGGCCTCTCTTTCAGACATGGACATGAATAATTCACCTTGAAGTTTTCGTCTGGAAGAACTTTTGTCATTAGAGGGTCCCTTGGCGCTTTGTCTTTACGAAACATAAAAATCCAGAATATCAGGAACTACAGATCAAAGCCGACATCTTTACAGCTTTCTTTCTGTTCAAGTGGTTATCCGACAAGTTGTGAAGTGTGTTTGGAGAAGAGCTTTGCTTATTGTCTTATTAGTTTAATGTCCCACTGGTGACTGTGGATTCCTAAGGAGGTGGAAGATGTATGTGGGGAAGGAGGGGGGTTAGATATCACACTCACTTCGTGCAACAATTTATGACCACAATTGAGCCCAACATTTCCGTTGCTAAATCAGACAGTTCGGTGAATTTTGCCCCAATGTACAACCTTTCTTGCCAGCGTTGTTAAGCGAATCACTTTCATTGTCAAGTTAACAACTCGGTCGTTAAGTGAGTCTGCCTTCCCCTTTGAGATTTTGCTTGTGAGAAGGTCGGACAAGGGGATCACGTGACCTTTACTGCGTCCGTTATAAATGTGAGTTCGTTGTCAAGCCCCTGAATATTGACCGCAGGTATGCTGTAATGGTCGTAAGTGTGAAAAATGAACACGAGTCGCTTTTCCCCCCCAGCACCGTTGTAACTGAACAGTGACTAAATCAGGGGTGAAATGCACCCGGTTCGGACCGGATCGCCCGATCCGGTAGCGATGGAGGCGGGTGGTTCGGAGAGCCGGTAGCAAAAATTGGCCACGCCCACCCAGTCACATTACCCTCCCACCAAGCCACGCCCACAGAACCAGTAGTAACAAATTTTAGATTTCGCCACTGGACTAAATCAATGGTTGTAGGTCGAAGATGCCTGCTGTCAGCGCAGGGGTTCCATGCAGATCACCCGGACAAGCCGGGAGGGGCTGGGACACACCCTCGGACGGGGTAAGGTACTAAACTTGTTGTTTGTCTCGCGCAGGCCTCACTGGGAGAGTGAAGGGAGATCTCGTCATATCGTCACCGCTACCGGCTCAGCTGAACCGGATCGAACCGGGAGGAACCCACCACTGTTCTCAACCTTGGCCGCTGGACGATGTGTGGACTTCAACTCCCTGAATTCCCCAGCCAGAATTCTGGGAGTTGAAGTCCACCCATCATCCAGCGGCCAAGTTTGAGAAACACTGGACTAGAAGACCTCCAAAATCCCTTCTAGGTCCTGTGTTCCTGCAATAAAGAAGTGTTTTTCAGCTTCGGCAACTTTCAAGAGTGTAGCCTTCAATGCCCAGAACGTTACGCAAGAAAGAAGGCAATAAGAAGTGATGTTAATAGAAGGCCAAAGCGTTAAAACGACAACACTTAACACTTGCCAAGTGCAGGCAGCGCAAAGGAAAGAGGAAGATCAATTGAGCAAACTTTCAACTAAACGTTTCTTCCGTTGGATAATGCGTTTTTCCCCACTACCCAGATTTAAAAGGCTATCAAACTTACTTTTTATTTAATGCTCCTCTTCTTTGCCTCTTTGGGAGAACACAACAATTTTTATTTTTATTTTTTTTGTTTTCTGCAGAAGCAGATGAAATGGCTTTTCATTTTGTTTTTCTATTGTATTTGAGTGCTTCCATTTCTTGCTTAAAGAGCTCCAAAAGAGAACAAGCTTCATCTCCACGGAGAGAATTTCCTGCAATAAAGGAGTCGCATTATCTTTCCTCCCAGGAACATGTTATAAGTGACTAACATAGTACATTTTATTCTTGCCAAATCTCCCTCTGCCCCCCATGGATTGAACCCCCTGCCAGCTGGACAGTCACTTGTCTGAAATGTTATAGGAGCTCAAGGTGGGTAAAATGAGGACCTAGGTTGTTGGGGGCAAGAGGCTGACTCTGTAAACTACTTAGAGAGGGCTGTAAAAGCACTGTAAAGTGGTTTATAAGTCTAAATCCTGGTGCCCTTCCTTCCTTCCTTCCTTCCTTCCTTCCTTCCTTCCTTCCTTCCTTCCTTCCTTCCTTCCTCCCTCCCTCCCTCCCTCCCTCCCTCCCTTCTTTCCCTCCTTCCTTCCTCCGTCCCTTCCTCTCTTATTCTCCGTCTCCTTCTTGGTGCCGCAGTGGTTAGAAGGCAGTATTGCAGGCTGACTCTGCCCACTGCCAGGAGTTCGATCCTCACCGGCTCGAGGTTGACTCAGCCTTCCCTCCTTCCAAGGTGGGTCAAATGTGGACCCAGATTGTTGGGGGGGGGCAAGAGGCTGACTCTGTAAACCGCTTAGAGAGGGCTGTGAAGCACCGTGAAGCGGTATATAGGTCTAAGTGCTGTTGCTAAGGGCTTCTTTGCCTGTTTGGCTTCCCAAACACATGAAAAGAGGGCAGGGAGTCGATCCCATCGTTGGGGCCACCTTGACTTTTCTAGGACCTCGCCTCCCTGTAAGAATGGATTGAATGCTTAGTGGACGATTCAGCACCAAATGAGCGATTTCCCTTTTATTGTTTGATGTCCTTCTAGAGAGATGCACTTGTGGTGACCATGGAAATGTGTCGGTTGAGCCGTGGGACAACATGGACTTTGCGTGCCGATGGTGCCGTATCACATAGCATGTCAAAGACGTGGAGATCTTGGAAAAAAGTGCAGAGAACAGCAACTAAAACCATTAAAGGGCTGGAGACTAAAACATATGAAAAACGGTTTGCAGGAATTGGGTGTGGCTAGTCGGTAAAAAAGAAGGACTAGGGGGGACGTGATAGCAAGTATTCCAATATTTGACGGGCTGCCCCAAAGAAAAGGGGGGTGGGTTCAACTTGTTTTCCAAAGCACCAGAAGGCAAGAGAAGAAACAATGGGTGGAAACTAATCACCAGGAATTAAGGAGAAACTTCCTAACTGTGTTCTGTCCCCGTCCCACACACGCACCCCCACAGACGGCCCGGAGTTAATAAGCCACACGACAAAACTCTTTGAAGATAAAGCTGGCAGCAACCCAGTGGCTAGCTGCCAATTCAGACTTTACTCACACAAAACAAAGATTAGACTGCAAGCATTCCGATAAAACAGGCAGAGCTTCAACAATACAAGGATTAATCCAAATGCAGTCCGATAAAGCAGGCAAAGTCCAGTAACGCAGAGATCATGGATTATTTCCAGTTTTTGCTCATCACAAACTGAACCGGCCACCACACCCACATTTATACCCTGTGGGGTGTGGTCCAGTGACTCAGCTAATCTCCGGCACGCCTTCCCCTCTGCTGCGCACGCTTCTCCCTGCGCCTCTGCCGAGGGTCCAGCCAGCACTTATCTCCTTTGTCGCTGTCCACCTGTGGCTGCGGGGACGTGCTTGGCTCTGAGCCTATCGTTTGGCCTTCGGTGTCCTCCGGAGGCATTGCCAGAGAGGAGGGTCCTGGAGAGGGAGGCCTTGCCAACTCCTCTCCCTCACTCTCAGAGTCTGCATCTGTCAATAGCCCAGGCTCAGGCAACAGAGCCACAATACAGTGAGGACAATCAACCCGTGGAACGGGTTGCCACCAGAAGTTGTGGGTGCTTCATCACTGGAGGCTTTCAAGAAGAGACTGGACACTTATTTATCTGTAATGATACAGGATCTCCTGCTTGACCAGAGGGCTGGACTAGAAGACCTCCAAGGTCCCTTCCCGCTCTGTTCTGATTAGTCGTGGGTACTCAGTCATTGGAAGTTTTCAGGAGAAGATAGGACAGCCATTTATCTGGGATGGAATAAGGTCTCCTGCCTTGGGCAATGGGGTGGACTAGAAGACTTCCAAGGTCTACTCTATGCTGATTGATGCTTCGGCTGAGATAATTTTGACTAAATGCTAGATTGCCCTAGGCAACGAGGGAACAGATTTAGCAAATTAAGATATCAGACACCGAGGAGCTTTGACAGGGAAGATGGAGAGAGTGATGGCCAGTTATGTAAACAAGAGGTGATCCCAACAGCAAGGAGATACATTTGCACCTTTGGGTAAAAACGGTTTTTAAAGGTTTGAAGAAAATGAGAGATTTCTCACCTGCCAAAGCTGCTTAAAAAGATAGCGGGTACTAGATGAGTTGTGGTGGAGAACAAATGGGGAAGGAAAAAAACAAAACAAGCGTGTCTCATGCTAAAACGCTACAGAAACAGGCTATATCTGCCGAATAAATAAAATATGTATTCTGCTTGTTATATGGAAGTGAGAATTGGGGATGTCGGCAGAAACATAAGCGTAATTCGAACACCAGCGAGAGCGAGGTGTGGGTGACAAAATAGGGTGACAAAATAGCAAGGAAAGAAAAGTGCAGAGACCGTGAATGTTGTTAGCGATGGCATCCCCATAGCTAACAAAATTGTCCTCTAATGGTGCAGAACAGAGAGGGATCACCTGGTGTCCTCCTTTCCATCTCTGTTCTGCTGCCATGATCTAGAACAGGGTCTTCAAACTTGGCAGCTTTAAGACTTGTGGACTTCAACTCCCAGAATTCTGGCTGGAGAATTCTGGGAGTTAAAATGCTCGAGCACGCAGGGCTGCCAAAAGGCAGGAGTGGCTACTCAGGAGGAGGAGGTCTCCTCGAGAGTAGGGCTTGAGGATAATTGGCCACTCCCTTAGCCTATTTAAGTCGCACGCAGCCAGTGCTTTCTTGCTGGAAACAACTCGTATTTATTATCAGAGTATTTTGGTTTATCGTATCTTGTTTTCTGGGCTGGTTGCCAACCTTTGCCGGTCTTGTTTATCCTTGCTACTTAATAAATTTGATAAGAACTGTTGGTGTGTGTCAATATCCTCGAGAATCCGGAGCTGGGGCAGAACAGTGCCTTGGAGGCGGAGATCCGATTACAGCTGCACATCAAAATGGCACCGTATATAACTGGCTCCATTTTTTGATCCCGACGTTTATCTTTTAAAAAATAGCATTTCCCCCTTCTTCTTGTTACTCTCACCACTGTCCGATGGAAGAGGCAGCTTTTCTTCAGATCAGGTACAAGCAGGGCTGGGCTTCAAAAACTTTAGCAAGGGATTATCTGCCTGGTTGCTGGGTGGGCGTGGCCATGGTGGGCGTGGCCTAGTCAGCCTCCTGCACCACAGGGAGGAGCAAGTTTTTGCCCTCCCCAGGCTCCAGAGGTTTTTCTCGAGCCTCCGGGAGGGCGAAAACGGCCTCCCCAGGCTCCGGAGGTTTTTCTCGAGCCTCCGGGAGGGCGAAAACGGCCTCCCCAGGCTCCGGAGGTTTTTCTCGAGCCTCCGGGCGAAAACGGCCTCCCCAGGCTCCGGAGGCCCTCCAGAGGCTGGAAACGGTCCGGTAGGCCTGTTTTTCGCCCTCCCCGAGCCTCTGTGTGCACCCTGCATTTACCTGCATCCAAAACGGGCCATGTGGGGACTCTTGGGAGGGATAGGGTGGAGTGGGGAGGGCCAGCCAGGAGTGAGATTTGGGGGTTCTCCGAACTGCATAGAATCTTAGCTAGAGGTTCTCCCGAACCCCTGCGAACCCCCAGCAGCCCCACCCCTGGATACAAGCCAGTCAGCGATCAGGGAAAACCAATTTAGATGTTAGAGCTAAGATCTTGGAGGTCATCTAGACCATCCCCCCCTCCCGGCCCAAGCTGTTTTCCTGCAGAGATTTTGTTACCAGGCAAAAAAAAAAACCCAACATCAACCAGGCAGGATAGAGTGAAATTGGCTAAATAACGTTAACCGGGTTTATTCCTATGAGAAATTGTGGAAATCCAAGAATTTCCACAATTTCTGTTAGGATGCCAGAAATTGTGGAAATTCTTGGATTTGGCTTGGTGGAAAAATCATCCCAGTTTCCCAGCCGAATGTGTAGTTTAATTTGTCTATGTTTTGTGGAACTGAGGCATGTTTACAATACTCCTGACTGCCAAATCTGCTAATCTTCTGCCTGTTGTCGCATTGTGTTGTATAAATAATTTCTCTTCTGTCTTCTTTGGCGTGGCTTAAAATGCTTGGAAGAGGCAAGTGCCATGCCCAGCGGCCAAAGGAATTTTTGTTGGTGGTTTCTAAGACATTTTTTGATGCCTGGGAAAATTATTCTTTGCGTGGGCTTTTTATTGTGTTCCAGTTGGCTGCGCGGAAGGCACTTTGGAAAAACGTACCATTTGCAAGAAGGAAACCAAACCCCAGAAATAGAAGACCCCAACATTCCACCCTTGAACTAACCATATTCCTTTTATTGCTGCTTTCTTTTTTAATTACTTTATAATATAAACTAAAAAAAATACAAAAGAAAACAGTGGGAAAGTAAGAGAGGGAAAGGGGGAGGGAAGAGTGCAGGGCAAAGGGGAAAAATAAAGAAAAAAAGAAAGTTGATTCTCAACTCACTTTGGTGCAGTAGAATAAGATAATAGCCTTAAACCTCAACTATTTACTTTTACATAGTAATTTAAACTAGCCATTTCTATAACAACGAACCTATTCATCCGTAACACTCCAGGGGTGGGTTCTAAAATTTTTTACTACCAGTTCTGTGGGCGTGGCTTATTTTGTGGGTGTGGCTTGATGGTCATATCATCACCACTACCGGCTCGGTGGAACCGGGAGGAACCAGGAGGAACCCACTACTGTTAACACTCAATATCAAATATCTATGGAGATTCTCCATCATCCAGGTCAAAGGTGTTTTTTTCAAGGCAACTGGATTTTCTGTTTTTTTTCTTTGAAGACGTTTCGCTTCTCATCCAAGAGGCTTCTTCAGCTCTTGAAATGATCTACGTTTTTTACATCCAGTCAGAGCTGAAGAAGCTCCTTGGATGAGTAGCGAAACGTCTTCAAAGAAAAACCAGAAAGTCCAGTTGCCTCTTGAAAAAAAGCACCTTTGGGACATCTCCATAGACAATAGAATAGAATAGAACTAGAAGGGACCTTGGAGGTCTTCTAGTCCAGCCTCCTGCTCAAGCAGGCGACCCTATACCCGTGATGGCCCTCTAGGAGTCTCTGGAGGCTGGGGACAGCAAAAAATGTCACTTCCTGTCCAACCGGGAGTTGGGAAATCAGCTGTTTGCCTCCGGAGGGCCTCTGAGGGGGTGGGAAGGCTGTTTTCGCCCTCCCCAGATGCATAGAGAGAATCTGGAGCCAGGTGAGAAAGAAAAACGGGCCTACCGGGCCATCGCATGCCAGGAGTGGGGGGAGGGGGGTTGTGCGCACATGCACAGGGCGGGGAGCATAGAATTATGGGTGTGGGCACACACGCACGTGAACCTCCCCTGCCCCCCCCGCTCCTGGCACGCGATGGCAGAAAGATTAGCCATCACTGCCCTATACCATTTGAGACAAGTGACTGTCCAGTCTCCTCTTAAAACCCTCCAGTGATGAAGCGTCCACGATTTCTGAAGGCAACTTCTGTTCCACTGGTTAATTGTCCTTTAATTTGACCTTAATAGTTTTGAGCCTCAGAAACTGACCACCAATATCATGTTGTACAAATTGAAGGGGTCCATGTTTGTGTTTGTATGTGTGTTTGGCGGGGGGGGGGGTGTTAGTCAATCCTGGCTATAGTATTTCAGGACACATTAGTGCCCATTTCATGCGTGTTTTTCTTGGTTTTAATCGAAGGCTCTTTTTTAAAAAACCCACTTTTTCTCCTTAAAGGAAAAAGTTGCAAACACAACCCCACAACTAAGATGCTGCTATTGATGATTTAAAAGGCCTCCGAGCAAACTTGCTATTTATTCCAAGGTTTTTTTTTTTTCAAAAGGGAACTTTTTTTTTAATCCTTCAAATGTTTGCTCTCCATCCTGGGTGACGTAGATCGGCTGCAGAGTTTGATCGAGCATTTGCTAAAGTCGATATAGTGTCTGTTGACATCAAAAGGAAATGGGCCTGAGAGGGTAACCTTCACGTCCTCCGCGCCTGAAGTTATGGATTATTGCGGAATTAGCTACTTGGCCAACGCCCTTCATCTAATACATACAAAGAACATTTGCTGGAACTGGGTATGTCTAGTTTAATGAAAATAAGGACCAGGGGAGACATGATAGCAGTCTTCCAATATCTGAGGGGCTGCCACAATGAGGAGGGGGTCAAGCTATTCTCCAAAGCACCTGAGGGCAGGACAAGAAGCGATGGGTGGAAACTAATCAACGAGAGAAGCAACCTAGAACTAAGGAGGAATTTCCTGACAGTGAGAACAATTAATCAGTGGAACAACTTGCCTGCAGAAGTTGTGAATGCTCCAACACTGGAAATTTTTAAGAAAATATTGGATAACCATTTATCTGAAGTGGTGTAAAGTTTCCTGCCTAAGCAGGGGGTGGATAGAAGACCTCTAAGGGCCCTTCCAACTCTGTTAATCTGTAATCTATAAACCTCTAATGTTCCTTCTATTCTATTCTATTCTATTCTATTCTATTCTATTCTATTCTATTCTATTCTATTCTATTCTACTCTACTCTACTCTACTCTACTCTACTCTACTCTACTCTACTCCTATTCTACTCTACTCTACTCTACTTCTACTCTACTCTACTCTACTCTACTCTACTCTACTCTACTCTACTCTACTCTACTCTACTCTACTTCTATTCTACTCTACTCTACTCTACTTCTATTCTATTCTATTCTATTCTATTCTACTTCTATCCTACTCTACTCTACTCTACTCTACTTCTATTCTATTCTATTCTTTACTCTACTCTACTTCTATTCTATTCTATTCTATTCTATTCTATTCTATTCTATTCTATTCTATTCTATTCTACTTCTATCCTACTCTACTCTACTCTACTCTACTCTATTCTACACACCACCAGAAGATAAAATAATTCTAAAAGTGATGGAGTGCGCAGAGATGGATAAACTCATGAAAGAAATGCAAGAAAAAGAAGAAACCGACTATTACTTAGTATGGCAAAGATGGTACGACTGGCTGGAGAAAAGGAAAATAAAACAGAACTAGGAACATAACACAAGGAAATAGCTAGATAGGAATTATTTTTTTTATTTTATTTTTATTTATTTATTTAATTTAATTTGTATACTGCCCTTCTCCAACAGGACTCAGGGCGGTGAATTGAGTACCAAACAAGAAAACAATAAATCAAAAAGGGAATTTAAGATATCGTTATATATGTAAAGGTGTAGAGATATATAGAGAGGAATATAGTCTACCAATGTGAATATCTAAAATAAGAGAAAGATTTGATATATGTTTACTTGTTGTGTATATCGTATTGTCATATTTGTGTTTGTTTACTCTTTTTTTAATCAAAATAAAAAACTTTAATAAAAAAAGGAATAGAATAGAATAGAATAGAATAGAATAGAATAGAATAGAATAGAATAGAATAGAGAATGGAGTGGAATGGAATAGAATAGAATAGAATAGAATAGAATAGAATAGAACAGAACAGAACAGAACAGAACAGAACAGAACAGAACAGAATAGAATAGAATAGAATAGAATAGAATAGAATAGGAAGAGAAGAGAAGGGAAGGGAAGGGAAAGGAATGGAATGGAATGGAATGGAATGGAATAGAATAGAATAGAATAGAATAGAATAGAATAGAATAGAATAGAATAGAATAGAATAGAATAGAATAGAGAATGGAGTGGAATGGAATGGAATGGAATGGAATGGAATGGAATGGAATGGAATAGAATAGAATAGAATAGAATAGAATAGAACAGAACAGAACAGAACAGAACAGAACAGAATAGAATAGAATAGAATAGAATAGAATAGAGAATGGAGTGGAATGGAATGGAATGGAATGGAATGGAATGGAATGGAATAGAATAGAATAGAATAGAATAGAATAGAATAGAATAGAACAGAACAGAACAGAACAGAACAGAATAGAATAGAATAGAATAGAATAGAACAGAACAGAACAGAACAGAACAGAATAGAATAGAATAGAATAGAATAGAATAGAATAGAATAGGAAGAGAAGAGAAGGGAAGGGAAGGGAAAGGAATGGAATGGAATAGAATAGAATAGAATAGAATAGAATAGAATAGAATAGGAAGAGAAGAGAAGGGAAGGGAAGGGAATGGAATGGAATGGAATAGAATAGAATAGAATAGAATAGAATAGAATAGAATAGAATAGAATAGAGAATGGAGTGGAATGGAATGGAATGGAATGGAATCAATCCTAAGCTACAAATATTCTCCTTTATTGCCTCCCTTCCCAGTCTGGCTACAGACGGCAGTTAAAACTTCATCAGAATATAAGCAAACTAGAGTAAAAATAAACCGATGTAGTAATCTTAGATCAGCCGCGGAAGAACTACATTTACTGTGTTGTGTACGGTAAACACAGCAGTGCTCGGCTCCCTTGTGACAAAGTCGGAAAAGAATTTGCATGATCTTAAATCAATACCCGAACGTGTGTTTTTAATAGACTTGTGCTAACGGAGACTTTCAAACATACAGAGGTCGCATTTTTAGAATTACATCTCAGTGCCGAACCCTGAAGTTTAAAAAAAGAAAAAGAAAAAGAAAATTGAAGACATCATTATGGAGGGTTTATTCAGAAACCCCAGCTGAAAATCAGAATGATGAAAATACCAGAAGTGGGACAAGGCAAATTTAATGCAGTATGCTTTTTTTCCCCCTTTGGGGCAGAATATTAATGCAAGCCTTAACAATCACAGTCGATCGGAGTAGATCAGAGGTCTTCAAACTTGGCAGCTTTAAGACTTATGGATTTCAACTCTCAGAAGTCCACAAGTCTTAAAGCTGCCAAGTTTGAAGACCTCTGGCGTAGATCCTGCAAAGGTGCATGGCCGTAAAACCAATTATTGCTAGGAGGGTTAATTAAGATTTGCACACCCAGTCTCACGGACGCCCCCCAGGATTAAAATTCATTATGACCAATGCTGCAAATGAAAAGGAGAAGCAATATGTTCATTTATGGTTTGTTGTACTGGCAAGCGTTGTGTTCCCAAATGTTGTGGTTGGCTGTTCTTTGGGGAAAGTATGAATAACTAAGAAGGCATGGGATAATTAATCTCCGCGGGTGCATCTGGGGGCAGGATGGGAAGGGTTGCTCTTGCTCGGTCTCGGAGTGGGTTAAAACATACGAAACTGCAATCTGTGGCAACACCAACTGTTTTGCAAGGGGTTTTCATTCATAAGCGCCGCTGACTTTTTCTTTCTGCGTTTTCTTTCTGTTTTTTTAAAAATCAACGTTCGTTGAGGATGGACTTGGTAACCCAGCTGAAGCTGCCTGTTCATCTATCCAATCAGTCCAAGAAGCATTTATGCTGTATTATTTTGCCTGGAATTATTTTCTTCTTCTCCTTCTCCTTCTCCTTCTCCTTCTCCTTCTCCTTCTCCTCCTCCTCCTCCTCCTTCTTCTTCTCCTCCTCCTCCTCTTCCTTCTTCTCCTCTTCTTCTCCTTCTTCTCCTCCTCTTCCTTCTCCTCCTCTTCTTTTCCTTCCTCCTCTTCTTCTCCTTCTCCTCCTCTTCTCCTCTTCTTCTCCTTCTTCTTCTCCTTCCTCCTCTTCTTCTCCTTCTCCTCCTCTTCTCCTCCTCCTCCTCCTCCTTTCTCCTTCTCCTTCTTCTTCCTTCTCTTCTTCTTTTCCTTCTGCTTCTCCTTTCTTCTTCCTCTTTTCTTCTCTTCCTCCTCCTCCTCCTTCTTTCTTCTTCCTCCTTCTTCTTCCTCTTCTTCTTCCTTCTCCTCCTCTTCTTCTCCTTCTGCTCCTCCTTCTTTCTTCTTCTTCCTCTTTTCTTCTCTTCCTCCTCCTCTTCCTCCTTTCTTCTTCTTCTCCTTCTTCTTCCTCTCCTCTTCTTCTTCTCCTTCTGCTCCTCCTTCTTTCTTCTTCTTCCTCTTTTCTCCTCCTCCTCTTCCTCCTTCTTGCCTTTGACTTCTAGCAACTACTTTGACAAGACCTCCAAATAAGAGGTTCAACTAGAAGACCTCCAAGTTCCCTTCCGGCCCTACGAATCTGTGTCCTATGGTTCAAGTTCACCCAGCTAGCTTTGTGCCAAAGGTGGGACTAGAACTCCCAGTCTCCCGGTTTCTAGGCTGGATCCGTCATCAAACAGGCCCTCTGGAACAGCCAAGGAGTGACTGGCATCTCCCTCAGGATGAGCTTCCCCCCAATGACACATCCACGTTCGTAGGATTTCTTGGCAACAGGGCAGAGGTGATTCGTCATTTTATTTGGGGATATTTCTTCCCACTTCCTCTGCTCACGTCCTGTCCTGAGATCTTCTGGTGGTCTCCTATCCCAAAGCTAACTAACACAGGGGTCTCCAAAGCAAAGCTGGCTGAGGAATTCTGGGAGTTGAAGTCCACAAGTCTTAAAGCGGCCAAGGTTGGAGACCCCTGAACTAACAGGCCTGACCCTGAATCCGTCACAATCAGAATCGAGCCAGAAGGGACCTTGGAGGTCTTCTAGTCCAGCCCCTTGCTCAAGCAGGAGATCCTGCTTGATAGATCCTGTCAGAAGGTTGCAAAATTGGATCACACGACCCCCAAGGACACTGCAACCGTCATAAATGCACGGCAGTTGCAAAGAGTTCGAATTTTATTTATTTATTTATTTATTTTTCAAACTTCTATACCTCCCTTCTCCTTTCGGACTCAGGGCGGTGAACAGCCAAGATATAAAAAACATTTATACATAAAGTTAAAAATAGATTTAAAATAATTAAATAAATTTGGCCCGTAATTTAAAACTTATCAATTTAAAAATCCGTATCAAATTTTAAAACCAACCATTTTGATTACGTGACCATAAGGGGGGGGGGAGGAATGCTACAAGGGTCGTTAAGTGTGAAAAACAGTCCTGGCTCGCACTTTTCGGTGCCTTTGTAACTTCGGTCACTAAACGAACGGTCGTTACATCGAGGACTCTCTGTATTTAACCATGGCGGTAGAGGAAGTTTGGCCTGCAGAGGAGGTTCTTGAAGCCTTGTTCTTTACCGCCACCTAGCTGCCACTTTGATTATTGCAGCCCCTCCCCCAAGCCTTTCATATTGGGTTTGTTTTCATTAGGGGGGGTTGGAAGGAGGGAAAGTGGAAGAAGTGAAAGCGATTTGAACAAGACCCCCGCCAGTCCCTGGATGGTCCCGTGAGGCCCCTGGCCGAATGCCCGTCCTGAAAGAGAGGGAGAGACGGAGGAACAACGGAAGGAAAGCAAAGGAAAGGTGATAGAAAAGAGGGAAGGGGGGAGAAAGGCAAAGAAAAGGAGAGAAAGAGAAAAGTTTGCAAAGGCAGTGTGGCCATCCGAGGAAAGAGAGAGGGGCGGTAGAAACAAGGGAAGGAAAAAGTGATAGAAAAGAGGGAAGGAGAAAGGAAAGGAAAGAAAGAGAAAAGTTTGCAAAGCAGCTTGACTCAATAAAGAGGGAGAGAGAGAGGAACAATGGAAGGAAAACAAAGGAAAAAGTGATAGAAAAGAGAGAAGGCAAGAGAAAGAGAGGGAGAGTAAGGGCAAAGTTTGCAAAGGCAGTGTGGCCATCCAAGGCAAGAGAGAGAGGGAGGAACAAGAGAAGGAAAAAGTGATAGAAAAGAGGGAAGGAGAAAGGAAAGGAAAGAAAAAGTTTGCAAAGCATGACTCAGAGGAAAGAAAGAGAAAGAAAGGGAGGAACAAGGGAAGGAAAAAGTGATAGAAAAGAGAGAAGGAAAGAGAAAGAGAGGGAAAGAAAGAGCAAAGTTTGCAAAGGCAGTGTGGCCATCCGAGGAAAGAGAGAGAGGGAGGAACAAAGGAAGGAAAAAGTGATAGAAAAGAGAGAAGGAGAAAGGAAAGAAAAAGTTTGCAAAGCAGCGTGACTCAGAGGAAAGAAAGAGGGAGGAAGGGAGGAAAAAGGAAGGAAAAAGCGATAGAAAAGAGAGAAGGAAGGAGAAAGGAAAGGAAAGAAAGAGAAAAGGTTGCAAAGCAGCGTGACTCAGAGGAAAGAAAGAAAGAAAGAAAGAAAGAAAGAAAGAAAGAAAGAAAGAAAGAAAGAAAGAAAGAAAGAAAGAGGACGGAGAGAGAGGGAGGAACAAAGGAAGGAAAAAGTGATAGAAAAGAGAGAAGGAAGGAGAAAGGAAAGAAAGAGAAAAAGTTTGCAAAGCAGTGTGACTCAGAGGAAAGAAAGAGGGAGGGAGGGAGGGGGAGAGAGAGAGAGAGGGAGGAACAAAGGAAGGAAAAAGTGATAGAAAAAAGAGAAGAAAGGAGAAAGGAAAGGAAAGAAAGAAAAAGTTTGCAAAGTAGCGTGACTCAGAGGAAAGAAAGAGAGGAAAGAAAGAGGGAGAGAGAGAGAGAGAGAGGGAGGAACAAAGGAAGGAAAAAGTGATAGAAAAGAGAGAAGGAAGGAGAAAGGAAAGAGAAAAAGTTTGCAAAGCAGCGTGACTCAGAGGAAAGAAAGAAAAAAGGAAGGAAGGAAGGAAGGAAGGAAGAAAGAAAGAAAGAAAGAAAGAAAGAAAGAAAGAAAGAAAGAAAGAAAGAAAGAAAGAAAGAAAGAAAGAAAGAAAGAAAGAAAGAAAGAAAGGAGGGAGGGAGGGAGGAGAGAGAAAAAAGCCTGCGCGGCGTCTCTTCCCAGCTGGCCGCCCGTCGGGGAAGCAGCGGCCGCCCTTTAAAAGCCCAGCGGGCTCGGGGAGCGCGGCGCAGGGGAGCCGCGTGGAGCCTCGGCGCCGCCCTCGGGAGAGGCCGAGGCCCCGGCAGGCTGGCAGGAGGAGCGGCCGTCGGGTGGGTGGCTTCGGCTGCTTTGCAGGGCCGCCTCTTTCCTTCCTTCCTTCCTTCCAATTATTTATTACAAAATATTTTATGATATAATAGTATAATAGCATAATAAATATGTTAAATATGTTATGTAATTTTGTTAAGAATCTGCTGTTGAAATTGAACGTTTAATAGGGTTTAATGAACGCTTAATATAGAAAAAAAAAGAATATTATTATAATAGAGGAACCCTGACCCTATAGATAGATAGATAGATAGATAGATAGATAGATATAGATATAGATATGATACAATGCAATATAATGAGTTTTATTCCGTTTTAATGAGTTTTCACATATGTTTAATTTGTATTTTAATATGTTTTTAATCTGGTTTGATTTTAGTTGTTGTGACACGCCCTCAGTCCTATGGAGATAGGGCAGCATACAAATCAAATTAAATAAATAAATAAATAAATAATGTTCAATAGAAAATATTTGGTTGAAGTTCAGCTCATTTGGCCTTGACCTTTTTGAAGAAAAATGGGATTATTGAGAGTTTTACCCCAAATTCTCCCCTTCATCCCTTCCTTTCATCATTCCTCCCTCTTTCTTTCTTTCTTTCTTTCTTTCTTTCTTTCTTCTTTCTTTCTTTCTTTCTTTCTTTCCTTCCTTCCTTCCTTCCTTCCTTCCTTCCTTCCTTCCTTCCTTCCTTCCTCCCCTCCTTCCTTCCTTCTTTTTCTTTCCTTCCTTCTTTCCTTCCTTCCTTCCATCCATCCATCCATCTATCTATCCTAGATGGAAAATTAACTGTAAAAAAACAAAAGAGAAGATTTTTTTTAAAAAAAAGTTTTTTATTTTTAAACAAAACTTAAAACCACCATCATCCATTACCATTACAGAAAGTGTATTGATCGGTTACAAATCTTTTATGCTTAATCCCATATCCATATTCTCATTTACCAATTATTTAACAATGGCTTATCTCCCATAAAAAAAAAAACCCGCTTTATGTATTTTATTATTACATCCATTTCATATTTCATTTCCATGCTTTTATTATCTAGCCATGGGCAAAATAAGTCCCATATCAAGTAATATTGTTTATCTTCCTGTTCTCTAATTTCAAATGTCAATTTGCTCATTTCAGCACATTCCAAAATTTCTTAATAACATCATCATCAGTAGGTCTCTTCTCTCCTTTCCAGTTTTTAGCAAATACAATTCCAAGAGGAGATTTTTTTTTTTTTTTTTAAGCATAAGGGGAAATATTTTAAAGGGGTTTTAGAAGGTCTGAGTTGGATGCCAAAATTTCCACCGTTTTTTGTTTTGTTGATAATTCAAACCTGGTGATTTGTGCCTCAAGTGAGGGTATTGGGTTGACCTGTATGTTTTCTGGATCATTGCAAGCAAAAAGGGGAAAAAAAAAACTTCTTTTTTTGGTTGTTTTGATAGGTGACTCTGAAAACCACTTGCACTTTTTCCTTTTTCAAATTTCGGAAGGATGTTTTCTCTCCTTCGGTTTTCCAAACCTTTCTTGACATCACTTCTCTGTTTCTCTTTTGCAGCAATTTAAGGATACAAGTAGTCAGCGACATAATGAGGACTAATTGAGCCTGCAATTCCGGTGGTAAGTTGTGATCGTTGTTAAGCAGGTCATCACATGCCAACACCTGATTTTACAACCTTTCCGCGGTGGTCATTAAACAAGCCTGACGGTCGTAAAGCGGACACTACAATTGTGAAGCAACACGTTGCTTGCTATGGGGCATCTTTGCACTGATTGTGGGGCGCTGCAGAGAGCTGTATTTATTTATTTTTTTGGTGTGCCTGATGGATAGCAGAAAAACTCTTTACCTTGCGATATCAACCCTATTCTAATTGGTTCCCGCGGGAATGTAAATTTTAACCGGTAACTAAAACCCCGTTTGAGAAGGAATAGCTCTGCCTTTGTTCAAAGCTATCAGATGCCTCTGAAATGTTAATGTGCATTGAACAGGAAGTTTTTAAAAAAAAACCCGGAGTCTTAACAGCTATCCAAATAATATAGATTTTCAGGAACACCTTTTGGAGTGGGAAAAACTGGACCGCTTAATGAGGAAGCTCAACTGGGTAATAATGAGACCTTTTTACATTTCGCATGATGGTGGGGCCCCTTTGAAGACACTGGATCTATTCAAAGGATCAATTCTTTAATCAATCAGGGACCGTAGGGTCATCTAGTCCAGCCCTTTGTTCAAGCAGGAGATTCTATACCACATCAGACAAATGGCTGTCCAGTCTCTTCTTAAAAACCTCCGCTGATGGAGCGCCCACGATTTCTGGTGGCAAGCTGTTCCACGGGTTAATTGTCTTCACTGTTAGGAAGTTTCTCCTTAATTCCAGGTTGCTTCTCTCCTTGGTTAGTTTCCAACCATTGTTTCTTGTCCTGCCTTCTTTGGTGCTCTGGAGAATAATTTGACTCCCTCTTCTTTGGGGCAGCCCCTCAAATACTGGAATACTCCTATCATGTTACCCCTAATTCTTCTTTTCTTCAAACTAGCCAGACCCAAATCCTGCAGCTGTTCTACCTATGGATTAGTCTCCAGGCCTTTGATCATTTTAGTTGCTCTTCTCTGAACTTTTTCCAAAGTCTCAACATCGTTTTTGTAGTATGAGTGACCAAAATTGGTTGCATTACTCCAGGTGTGCTCTTACTAAGGCTTTATAAAGTGGTACTAATACTTTATTGGATCTTGATTCTATGCCTCTGTTTATAAATCCAGAATTGTACTGTATTCTATGAGTGACTTACCCATAAAGCTATTCTATTGTTGCTCAAATTTGGTCATTTTATGATGTGTGAACTTCTCGAAGTTGGTAGGTTTGAGAAACGCTGAGCTATACGAGAAGATGCACGCCATAAAACCATAAGAGTCCTAGGGTTGGAAGGGATCTTGGAGGACATCTAGTACAACCCCCTGCCCAAGACAAAGGACCAGGGGTGAAATGCTCCCGGTTCCAACCGGATCGCCCGATCCGGTAGTGATGGCGGCAGGTGGTTCGGAGAACCGGTAGGAAAAATCCCTGCGCCCCCACCCCCATGCCCAGCTGAGCCACGAGATCATCAGAGGCTGTTTTTTTTTTACTTTTAAAAGCATTTTTTCTACCACCTCTTCGGCCGAAAAAAGGCTTTTAAAAGTAAAAAAAAAAAGCCTCTGATGATCATGCTGCTTAGCTGGGATCGTCAGAGGCTTTTAAAAGCATTTTTTCTACAACCTCTTGGCTGAAAAAATGCTTTTAAAAGCCTCTGACGATCCCAGCTGAGTTGCCTGATCGTCAGAGGCTTTTTTTTTTTACTTTTAAAAGCATTTTTTCAGCCAAAGAGGTTGTTGAAAAAATGCTTTTAAAACCCTCTGACGATCCCAGCTGAGTTGCCTGATCGTCAGAGGCTTCTAAAAGCATTTTTTTCCTGCAAACTCTTAAGGTTGTAGAAAAAATGCTTTTAAAAGTAAAAAAAAAAAAAAAGTTGGCCATGCCCACACACACCAAGCCACGCCCACAGAACCGGTAGCAACAAATTTTAGATTTCACCCCTGCAAAGGACCTTATTACATCTCACACAAAGGGCTGTGCAGGGTTTTTTTTTTTAATTGAAAAACTCCAGGGACGGAGCACGCAAAACATTTTTCCAGCAAGCAAAGCCTCCTGCACATGTGAGTTGCTGGAAGGATCCCTTGCAAAATAATTTTTAAAAAATTGCTTCCGGGGAGTGTCGATGCCCTTACTAGCTTTAAAATTCTGCAGAGAATACAATAGAGCAGGGGTCCCCAACCTTGGCAGCTTTAAGACTTGAGGACTTCAGCTCCCATAACTCTGGGAGTTGAAGTCCACAAGTCTTAAAAGTTGCCAAGGTTGGAGACCCCTGCAATAGAGTTAGAGACTTCTACAAATAATTGCAGCGAAGTATCTTATTCCCTTTTTGGCATGTGGTGCCAAAATAGCAGAGAGCAAAATCCATTTTGTTGCATTGGATTTTTATTTATTTATTTTTTTTTTAAAAAAAAAAGCTGTATGTGACCTTTTCCTTGGAATCATTCAAATCACTTCCAGGCATGCAAAGAGGAATGTTTTGCTTTTGTGCCATTTCCCCAAGGAGCCTTCGTAACTTGCAAAAGGCAATAAATGTAAATCCGTTTATTTGATCTCGGTTCACCCCCCCCAAGCCCATCTAACTTCCTTAGCTAATTCTCCTGCATTGAAGTGGGGGGGTGGGCGGGAAAAAATGAAAACAGTTTTTGGGGCAGAAAGACACTGCATAAAGTTAATTCGCACGATTAGAAAAAGCAAAGGGAGAAGAGCCTTGGTGGCGCAGCAGACTAAAGCACTGCTAAGATAACACCAGCTGCCTGCAATTACTGCGAGTTCGAATCTCACCAGGCTCAAGGTTGACTCAGCCTTCCATCCTTCCGAGGTAGGTAAAATGAGGACCCGGATTGTGGGGGCAATAAGCTGACTTTGTATAAAAAAAGAACACCGCTTGTTGGGGGGGGCGCAAAAGCCCTACTAAGCAGGTATATACAAAAGTATGAAGGCTATTGCTTAACACATTGTAAGCCGCCCTGAGTCTCAAAATTTCCGCTGGCCCCAGGAGTGGGGAGGGAATGGGGATTTTGCAGTATCCTTCCCCCTGGAGTGGGGTGGGAATGGAGATTTTACAGTATCCTTTCCCTGTCACGCCCACCAAGCCACACCCACAGAACCGGTAGTAAAAAAAATTGGATTTTACCACTGCTTTAATTTTGTTAGGCCATAAAATAACTTTTTAAAAAAAGTATGTCTACATTTTTGTTTTTCTTGCCGTATTGGCTTTCTATACCTCCACATTCGCAGGTATGGTATTTGCGAAAACTTTTATTTTTCTAAGCCCGCCTTACTTTTTTTTTCTCCCTTCCCTCCCTCCGTGTTAAATAATCCATCATTTCTCTAGGCACTGGGGTTCATTTTCCATGCAAAGATCGGTTCAGGGGGGGGAATGTTATTATTGATATGTATAATTATCCTCCAGCAGCAGATGAAAGAGGTCGGGAGCGTTGCTACGTGAGGAATAACTGCGGAAAAAGAAAATAATATATTTGCATTCCTCTTTATGGCATTGAATGAGATGTTGGACACAGTGGTCGCTGCAGTTGTTAAGTTATAAGTTGCCAAGGTTGGGCACTCCTGCAATAAAAGCATTCACTCAGATTTCCAAAGGCTCCCTAGTGATGGAGGGCAGGTCTTAAGGGTATGTGGGAATGACCTTGAAAAGTTGGCCCAGAGAGGCCCCCAAGGGGACAGTCAGGTAAGGGACACCTGAGTCTACAGAAGGACCAAGGGCGGGATTTCCCCCCCCCCCCTTCCCCTAATTTTGGGGGTAAAGAAAATGGGAGGAGAATTGTACTTTCACACTTGGAAAGATTCGGTTGTTGCAAACCTTACCATAAAGTACAATGAGCTCATCTGGTTGTCTGGAAATTGAGTCAGGGCAACTGAAAAAGCTACAGGACAGAACAACAGAACAGAACAGAAGAGATTAGAAGAGAGAAAAAGAATAGAATAGGGAAATGGAAGGGAAGGGAAGAGAATGGAAGAGAATAGGAATAATTTTATTGGATGGAAAGGAAGGAGAGAAAGAGGAAGAAAAGAAGCAAAGGAGAGAAAGGATGGAAAGGAAGGAGAGAAAAAGGAAGGAAAGGAGAGAAAGAATGGAAAGGAATGAGAAAGGAAGGAAGGAAAGAAAGGAAGGAGAGGAAGGAAGGAAAGGAGAGAAAGGATGGAAAGAGAGAAAAAGGAAGAAAAGCAAGGGATGGAAAGGAAGGGGAGAAAAGGAAGGAAGGAAAGAAGGATGGAAAGGAGAGAAAAAGGAACGAAAGGAAGAGAAAAAGGAAAGGAGAGAAAGGATGGAAAGGAAGGAGAGGAAGGAGAGAAAGGAAGGAGAGAAAGAGGAAGAAAAGCAAAGGAGAGAAAGGATGGAAAGGAAGGAGAGAAAAAGGAAGGAAAGAAGGAGAGAAAGAATGGAAAGGAACGAGAGAAAGAGGAAGGAAGGAAAGAAAGAAAGAGAAAGAGGATGGAAAGAAAGGAAGGAAGGAAGATCAGTCTCCTGCCTTGGGCGAGGGGTTGGACCAGAAGACCTCCGAAGTCTATGAGCCTGACCTCTTCCTCTGATATCGTTCGGGCTTCATTCGCTTCTGAATGAGCCTCTGTAAATCCAAGGTCAGATCTTTCGTTGGTGGTTAGTTTGCCAGGTGGGAGATTATGAATGGTGTGGAGGCAGCTGCATTCAGCAAACACCTTCCTGAGGCTGTTGTGAACAAATACTTCCCCTCCTCCTCCTCCTCCCCCTCCCCTTTTTCCTTGCATTATATGATAATAACGTGGTCTCCTCCGTTCTCATGCACAAGACGTGGGAACCCAGGAGTGGGAAGGAAAAGAGACAAAAGGGAAGGTTTTGAAAGAGGAAGTGGGACCGTAGCATTTTTCTGGGCTCCTCGAGATTGGAATCAAGGTGGATTTTGAATAGGTTGCTGGCCGGTTAGGAGGGTTCGACTTGGACCTGATCCCACCAAGCATTGTTGTGCTAAGTTCACAAGCTCTTAACACAATCTTCAGCCTGCTGCTGCCTTCATCGTCGTTTTAACAGGGAAGCTAAATGGCACGGCTGGTTTTTTTTTCTCCTCCCCCAAAAGAATAATAGATCAAACCTCCCTGTTGTGCAGCTGTATGCGTTTGTTTCTATACCACTTTTGTTGTGTGTACGCATATAGGTAATTTTCTGAAAGGCCCAGAACAAAAAACCCCCTCACTTTTTATTCTTCTAGACCCCCCTGATAACTGTAGGAATGTTGGTGGTGCACAAACGGTGTACAGCAGTCACAACATAAAACATTACCTTGGATTAAAACTCTATAAAACAGAGAGGGAAAGAGAGAGAGAGGAGGGAGGGAGGGAGGGAGGGAGGCAGAGAGGAAAGAAAGAGAGAAAGAAGGAGAAAGAGAGAAAGAAAGAGAAAGAAAAAGAAAGAGAAAGGAGGGAGGGAGGGAGGCAGAGAGGAAAGAGAAAGAAGGAGAAAGAATAAAGAAAGAAAGAAAAAGATAGAAAGAGAAAGGAGGAATGGAGGGAGGCAGAGAGGAAAGAAAGAAAGAAAAAGGAGAAAAAGAGATAGAAAGAGAAAGGGAGGGAGGGAGAGAGGAAAGAAAAAGAAAGAAAAAGAAAAAAAGAAAGAAGGAAGGAGAAAGAGAAAGAAAGAGATAGAAAGGTGAGAGGGAGAGATGGAGAGGGAGGAAAGAAAGAGAAAGAAAGAAAGGGAGGGATGGAGAGGAAAGAGAAAGGAAGGAAGGAAAAGAAAGAAAGAAAGAAAGAAACAAGGAAAGAAAGAAGGGAGGAGAAAGAGAGAAAGAAAAAGATAGAGAAAGGAGGGAGGGAGGGAGGAAAGAAAAAGAAAGGAAGAAAGAAAGAAAGAAAAAGAAGGAAAGGGAGGAGAAAGAAAGAAAGAGAAAAAGAAAAAGAAAGTGAAAGGGAGGGAAGGATGGAGAGGAAAGAAAAAGGAAAAGAAAGAAAGAAACAGAAGGAAAGAAAGGGAGGAGAAAGAAAGAAAGAAAAAGAGAAAGATAGAAAGCGAAAGGGAGGGAGGGAGAGAGGAAAGAGAAAGGAAGGAAGAAAGAAAGAAAGAAAAAGGAAAGAAAGAAGGGAGGAGAAAGAAAAAAAAGAAAAAAAGAGGGAGGGAGGGATGGAGAGAGAAGAAAGAAAAAGAGAGAAAGAGAAAGAAAGAAAAAAGAAAGAGAGAGAGAGAGAAAGGCTGTAGAACTGTTCTTGGATGTTTCCCCCACCCCAAAAAAAGCAGAGTAGTTGTTTATGTGTAGGAGAATCTCTTCCACCAACACAACATGATGGCGCCCTGCCTGGGGGTGGTCTCGCTTTGTACCCATCGACCGAGTGGGTGTCTGGGAGTACCTGACTTATGACCGTTTTTCACACTTGCGACCATAGTAAGCAACCCTGTGGTTATGTGATCGAAATCCAGACGCTTGGCAACTGATTCATATTTATGACGATTTGCAGTGTCCCTGCAAAGTCAATGTGGAAAGCCAGATTCACTTAACAACCGGTTACCAGCTTTTAGCAACTGCAATGATTCATTTAACGGTAGCAAGAGAAGTCGTAAAATGAGGCAAAACTCACTTAACGAATATCTCCTTCAGCAACCTACATTTTGGGCTCAATTTGGGGGGACGTAAATCGAGGTCTGCCTGTACTAATAAGAAAAAGGGTGGAAAAAATCCCCCCCCCCGAAAAAAGATAGAAAGAGAAAGTAATTTCCCTTTTCGTCTCGTATAATAAACATATTCACTGTTCTGAATTTATCACCGTCTCGTGAAGCAGAATCACATGTATCTGGTTGATATATCTTTATTCCAGCCCTCGCCCCAATTTTTGTAAACTCATCTTTAAATCTTAAATTCTCCTTAAAACTCTTAAGCTCTCCTTAATAACCAACAAAGGTCCAGTGAAAATTAACATAAATACCTAAAATCCTAAGTATATAATCCCCCTTTTCCATTTAATCTAACTCCCCTTCCGCCTCCTCTAAAGAATTAAACACTGCAACGAAAAAGAAAACAAATTAGAAATAATAACCCCTTATTTACATATTCAGAATTTAAATATTATAAAACTAATCCATCCACCCCACCATTCAAACAATTTCCAAGAGAAACAATCCAGGCCAAGTTAACCATTAAGCATTACCCCCCAGATAGCAACCCATTATTTAACCACAATCGAATAAACCAATTTTGTGTTTTTTTTTCCCTTCTTTCTTCCTGCCATCCTTAAATCTCATAGATAATGCCTGTTTTCTTCTCATGTTTTTTGCCTCTTCTCTTGAAGTTCTTATCATCTTTATGCAAGCCCTTTTGTAACTTCCATGAAATAATCCCAGTTAAAATCTCTTATATTTCAATTTGAGAATCTTTGGAAACATTATTTGTACGATCATCCAATTCAGGGTTGAAATGCTCCAGGTTCTCACCAGATTTATATGCCGCTCTTCTCCGGAGACTCAGGGCGGCTTACAATGCGTTAAGCAATAACCTTCCTACTTTTGTATATACCTGCTTAGTAGGGCTTTCGGCCCCCCCTAAGCGGTGCTCTTTTTTATACAAAGTCAGTTTATTTGCCCCCACAATCCGGGTCCTCATTTTACCTACCTCGAAAGGATGGAAGGCTGAGTCAATCTTGAGCCTGGTGAGATTCGAACTCGCAGTAATTGCAGGCAGCTGGTGCTAGTTAACAGCACTTTAGTCTGCTGCGCCACCAAGGCTCTTTTTGTTCTGTTACATAGCTTCTGTTATTCAGAAGTTGTGGGAGCTTCATCACTGGAAGCTTTCAAGAAGAGACTGGACTGCCCTCTGTCAGAAATGGTGTTGGGTCTCCTGCTTGGGCGGGGGGTTGGACTAGATGACCTCCAGGGTCCCTTCCAACTCTGTTATTCTCTGTTCTACATTGCATCTTCCGTACTTTTTTTTCGAAAAGTACACAGAGGGGTTAAAAACAACAGAAACATTTGGACTTCTTGATGGATTCCTGCTGGAGGCAATCTACTGCAGCAAAACATTCTTTGTCTAACACTATTGTTAAAAAAAACGATTGTTTTGTCAATGTTGTGATTTCCACGTGACTAATTAAAAGTTGTTGGATTCTCCCTCAGGTGCAAATCTTGACCATGGACTCGGGGGTCAACCTGGACATCGTCAGACCTTATTTGGGCAAATACCGGTCCTTTGTTGGGCGCTGCTGCCAAAAATGCACCTCGAAGAGCTGGGTAAGGAATTGATGGAAAGGGACGAATAAAGAAAGCTTTTGCTCGATTCTATCCAAAATCTATTTTTTTTTTTAGTTCGGCGTTTTATTCCGCTTTTATTGGGTTCCCACGCTGCTGACGAGCCAATTTGGAAAGAACTCGATTTTCTTGAATTCCTGTTGCTTCCTTTTTTAAAAAATTTTCTTTAGAATTGGGGTGGGAGAGTTAACACAAGTCCAAAACTGGTCTCTTTTTTGGGGTCCCAGTATATTTATTTTTATAACGTCCTTGAAATTTCCAAGCCATCAAAAGGAGGAAATTAGTGCAGAGACAATACCTCAACTTACGACCGTTGGTTTAACAACATTTCAAAGTTACAACCGTTTCAGAAACAACGACTTACAATCCCTCCTCGAAGTTAACCCCCCCCAATTAAATGTTCACAATTCGGGCCCTTGGCCACTGCCTCGCTTTTATGACCGTCGCAGCATTTAATGGTCATGTGATCACGATTTCCAACTAGCTTCTGAGAAGCAGAGTCAATGGGGAAGCCAGATTCATTTAATGACCACATGGTTCTCTTAACAACCACAGTAAAAATGGTTGGAAAATCTGGTCTGGTCACCTGATAACTCATTTAAGAACTGCATCGTTTCGCAACCATTTGTGGTAGCATGTTGGGAATGATCTGTATAGAGATAGTGGGTGGCCTCGGTTCTTGGCTTGGATAGTACGATAAGCAATAATTAGTTAATTGAATTTTAGAGTTGAAAGAGGTCAGTTGGATTTTCAAATCCGTACCTAGGATAACTCTGATTAAAATGTTTCAGACAAAGATTTTTTTAGCCTCTGTTTGAGGCAAGGGGAGGCTAATTCGCTAGTAAACTGTTTTTTTTTTCTTTTAAGTGGTTTTTCTTTTAAGGATAGTTGACTGGGGAATTCTGGGAGTTGAAGTCCACACTTCTTAAAGTTGGCCAACATTGGGAAGCCCTGTTCTAGAACATCTAGCATATCACTTACAGCAACACCACTTAGATTTATATACTGCTTCACGGTGCTTTTACAGCCCTCTCTAAGTGATTTACAGTCAGCCTATTACCCCCAACAATCTGTGTCCTCATTTTATCCACCCGGAAGGATGGAAGGCTGAGTCAACCTTGAGCCAGTCAGGATCGAACTCCGGAAGCGGCACGGCGTGACTGGCTGGGAAAATGCCGGGCTCCGACGAGCTCGGCAAAAACCAGCCAGACGAACCGACACCGGAGGGGTCTTTGGACTGAAGCTGTCCTGTAGGGACAGCGAAGAAAGAGAGGCAGCTCGGTGTCTAAAGAGGGACAGGCAAGTCCCTTGGATAGCCCGAGAAACTCTCTCCGAGCCAGTGATGGGCAGCGATCAGAGTGAATCGCCATGAAGCTGGAGCCTCTGGAGCAAGCGATGTGCAGGAGGGAAGATTTGGACAGAGTGCTGGTGTTGGGTGAGTGATTGGCTAACCCACAGAGAATAAAAAGAAAATTCTAAATATTTTTAATTACTAAACTATTACTAAAATTACCCTGGCATGGAAATAGCGGCGGGGGAGATGGCGGATGGAAAGAGAAAGCGAGAATGACAAGCGCGCCATAGAAGAACCCGAATAAAGAATTAAAAGTGATTGACAAATGGAAATGTCAATCTGGAACTTGGATTCAATTTGGATTGGATTATAAACTGATTGGTGGTATATAAAAGTGAAAGAAGAGGTGAAAACTGGCTGAGTCTACCTTGAGCCTGGTGAGTTTCGAACTGCCAAATTGCAGGCAGCCAGCAGCCAGCAGAAGGAGCCTGCAGTACTGCACTCTAACCACTGCGCCACCGTGGCTCAATGGAGAAAGCTTATGGAGAGAGAAAGCTCAGCTCCCTTGTTCTGGGTTAGGAAGATCTTAATCATTTGTAGTAAACTTGTGTTGCGTTTCTCTCTTGTAGCTAGGAGAAGAGAGAAGGAAGGCTCTTTGGGGGCCAGAAGAGCAGAAGAGCTGCTGTCTTTAAATTCTGTCCTTTTTTGATCTGCAGGGATTTTTCTTTCACAAGCACCTGGCCTCCATGGGATTTTGCAATGTGATCAAGATAACGGAAGAAAACACCAGGTGAGTTGAGGAGAGGAGAGGTGGATGAGCGCAACGCATTCGATTCCTACTCACGGTTAGGCTTGCAAAGTGGTTTGGCTTCCACCTTGGTGTATACGTCTCCTACCACGCTCGGAGGATGTTGACTTCAATTTCAGATCTTTATTGTCAGTGCACACACAGCATATGCGCAATGAGATTGGTTGAGCTCCCTCAGTGCAGCCCCCGCCCCCAACACAATACAACTCACAGTGAAGACAGAAAATCCCTAACCCAATAAATCCTATTAACAAAACAGCCAGTCCTATTGCACCAGTGTGAACATGTTACCCGTTGCACCGGCCCTGCAGTCCATCATACTACGTAGTTATGATGTTATTTCTCATTCAGGAGTCTGACAGAGTAAAAACTGTTCTTCAGCCTGTTCACTCTTCTAAGGCAATCATAACGAATGATTGAAAGTCAAGGGTTACCTATATTGGTGTACAGAACCTGGATTTTATGCTTGTCCATGGTTAATGTTCTCCATCGTCTGTCCTGGGTTTACAATTTTTTTTCCCCTGGAATATTATTTTCATTCTTGTTTACAGCCAGATTTTTAATCTCTAGAACTGCCTTCCAGTTTAGCTTTCTGGATAAGATTTGCAAAACTCTTGCCCAAAACATTTCTTCCGACATGTATAATGGTTAAGTCATCAGGCTAGAAAACAGGAGACAGTGAGTTCTAGTCCAATTATTGGGGCACTTGGTACCATGTCCAAGAATTTTATAAGGTACATCAGCAAATTGCAACTTCCTGCAATAACACCAGCAGAACTGCAAAAAACGGTGCTACTTGGAGCGTCGTACATCTTACGAAGGTCCTTGGTTGATCCCTAGGACGCTGGCAGCAACCCGTATCAACCATTAGCATCAGTCAATGGTATTTGTGATGCATTTTTGAATGTTCAGTTGATTGGGTTTCATGTTTAATGAATAAAGTAAATAATAATAATAACAACAACTTTATTGTCATTGTACATGTATACACAGTATACCCATACAACGAAATTCACTTAACACCCAAAGACCAGGTCCAACACACATAACAATCCCCAAACACACTCCCACCCACCACAAATTCCTCGCCCCTAAACCACCCAAACATCCACACAACAGACCAAGTAATGCTGTCCAACAGTTCACTGATGGTGGCCCTTTAGTTCATGGTTGAGTGCAATGATAGCTCTGGGATAAAAACTATTCAGAAGACGTGTGGTCCGAGTTTTAATTGTCCTGTATCTTCTGCCAGAAGGCAACAGTCCCAAAAAAGATTGTAAGCAGGATGGGAAGAGTCTCTGAGAACGTTGTGTAACTTCCCCAAACAGCGAGATGCGAAGATGTCGTCCAGGGCTGGTAGCTGGAGTCCGATGATATTCTGGGTGGTTTTAATGATCCTCTGTAGAGCATTTTTGTCCGCTACGGAGCTGCTCCCATACATGCAAGAATGCCGTATGTCAGGACACTCACAATGGTGCCAGTTTTCAACCAAAGGGACTCTCTCGATGAACGCTAACCATTCTTCCTACCTGCTTATGTCAGCGGGGTGCCTAGGATGAAGTCCTGTTCATTAATCTGCTGTTAATGAGAATATCTGGGTCCTTCTTTCTAAGACTAGCTGCGTTTGACTTAAGTCACCGACTCTCTGCGTCTTTTTATTTTTCTGGGGGGTTTTTTCCCCTCCTCTCCTACTCCTGTCTCCCATCTCTTCTGAATTAATAAGTGTGTAGATAACAAAACTTTGGCTCTCATAGGAATCGAGTGAGGATTAAAGAGTTTATTCTCATTAGCCTGATTCCTAATTACTTTAATTGCACTTTACGAGGTTCTTTGAAATACTGAAATCCCTGAAGTGCTCATGTTGTTAACGGGCAGGGAGGAGAGGAAAGATTTGATGGATACCAAAGCAAAGATTTGGGGTTGGGGTTTTTTTTCCCCTTTTCTTTTTTAAATAAGAGCCTTGGTAGTACAGTGGTCTAAGGCACCCTGTTTATTAAGCTGGTTATTAAGACCAGCTGCCTGCAATTACTGCAGGTTCGAATCTCGCCAAGGCTCAAGATTGACTCAGCCTTCCATCCTTTCTAAGGTAGGTAAATTGAGGACCCAGTTTGTGGGGGCAATAAGCTGACTTTGTATAAATATACAAAAGGATGAAGGCTATTGCTGAGCACATTGTAAGCCGCCCTGAATCTCCGGAGAAGGGCGGCATATAAATCAAATTAAAAAAATAAAATAAAATAGGAGGCCATCCACTCGGGCCCTTCCAGATCTAACTTGGCATCCTTTAAAATAGAATAACAGAGTTGGAAGGGACCTTGGAGGTCTTCTAGTCCAACCCCCTGCTTAGGCAGGAAACCCTACACCACTTCAGACAAATGGTTATCCAACATCTTCTTAAAAACTTCCAGTGTTGGAGAATTCACAGCTTCTGGAGGCAGTTGTTCCACTGGTTAATTGTTGTAACTGTCAGGAAATTTCTCCTTAGTTCTAAGTTGCTTCTCTCCTTGATTAGTTTCCACCCGTTGCTTCTTTCCTGCCTTCAGGTGCTTTGGAGAATTTTTTATTTTTTATTTTGATTTGATTTATATGCCGCCCTTCTCCAAAGACTCAGGGCGGCTTACAATGCGTTAAGCAATAGCCTTCATACTTTGTATATTTATACAAAGTCAGCTTATTGCCCCCACAATCTGGTCCTCATTTTACCTACCTTAGAAAGGATGGAAGGCTGAGTCAACCTTGAACCTGGCGAGATTTGAACTTGCAGTAATTGCAGGCAGCTGATGTTAATAACAGTGCTTTAGTCTGCTGCGCTACCAGGGCAGCGATTTGGGGATCCCAACCTTTTCTTTGCATCAACCAGATTATGGAAGGTTAGATCTGGGGAAGGTTCGATCTGGATAACGTTATCCTATCGCATCAAGAGCATATCTGCTTTCTGAGAGATATCTGGAACAAGGCCAGCGTGAATTTTGTAGCAAGAAAAAGCAGCTGCGTTCTGCATTTTAAAGATAGATTATGCTAATGCATTTCCTCTCAAAATTAACAAAAGGAATGTCCTTTAAAA
>NW_026843943.1:0-94795 GCF_029531705.1 Pantherophis guttatus | reverse complement strand
CACAGGTATTTTTGCTACCGGTTCTCCGAACCACCCGCCGCCGTCTGAGTGTGGTTGTTTCATGACCCAACTAGGTAACATCATCTGTGCTGGAAGAGGATGAGATGTGTTAGGAGGAGGAGGAGGAGAGGAGGAGGAGGAGGAGGAGGAGGAGGAGGAGGAGGAGGAGGAGGGAGGAGGAGGAGAGAACTGTTGGGTCCTTGGTGCTCTCCAAGCTTGGTTGTTTCCTTGCAGATGTTTCATGACCCAATTAGGGAACATCATCAGTGCTAGAAGGGAGAGAGGAGGAGGCGGAGGAGGAGGGGGAAGAGGAGAGGAGAGGAGGAGAGGAGGAGGAGGAGGAGGAGGAGGAGGAGGAGGAGGAGGAGGAGAACTGTTGGGTCCTTGGTGCTCTCCAAGCTTGGTTGTTTCCTTGCAGATGTTTCATGACCCAACTAGGGAACATCATCAGTGCTGGAAGGGAGTGGGATTTGTGAGAAGAAGAGGAGAAGGAGGAGAGGAGAGAGGAGGAGGAGGAGGAGGAGGAGGAGGAGGAGGAGGAGGAGGAGGGAGGAGGAGGAGGACTTGGTGCTCTCAAAGTGTGGTTATTTTCTTGCAGACATTTTCATTACCCAGCTAGGTAACCTCATCAGTGCTACAAAGGAGTGGGAGTTTACATCTGTTAACTAAGAGGAATTGAAGAAATAATGAAACTGTTTATATGTCTCATGATGAGGATGGGATGTCACTATCAGGCTTGAAGAAGCAGGACCACATGATAAATTCAGTTAGGCTAATTATTTGCTCATGCCTGTATACAAGAATCTCATCAATTAACATTCAGCATTAAATTGGAGTTAGATAAGAGTTAACAGAATTGATGAGGGGTTGGACTTAAATGTTTATGGGGACATAGTGACTCCAGGCTGATTCTTCTCTTGATTCATTCCACCCCCAGAGTCTGGCTGTGCCTGGTCCTACAAGTGATTGTACATGATTGTACATGTCAAGTCAAGTAGTGACAGATCAGACTAGAACAATAATAGAAAATATTTATAGCTCAGGGTTGAACTGTGGGTCTTTGGTGCTCTCTCAGTTTGTTTTCTTGCAGATGTTTCATTACCAAACTAGATAACATCACCAGTACCAGTTAACTAGCTAGCTAAGTAACTAGCTAGCTAGGTGTCAGGGTTCCAAGTAACACCCCAATAAAAGAAGACTCCGAGGCTTGGAGTGCCTCAAAGTTCCATTGTATTAGAGATGTCATATTGGCACATCTGGAAAACTGAAACTGAAACTTCCAGGTTTTTCCCCACCCAAAGAAAAGTTCAAGCCCCTGCCCAACACCCACAAGTCCATCACGTGGTCCAATCAATGCACCGTCCCAATTGGAGATGCCTCCCAGTCACACCCCTCCAGATGCAGGGCAAGATGTCCTTGACTCTCTGAGAAAGGAAGGTTATTATGACTATATATCACCACTGCTCCATACAATCCCTCCTCCCAGTTTCCCACAACGCTAAATGTAGCAGGCCTGAAGGCCCAATGCAAAAGATGGCTTCCAGGCCTGACCATAGATAGCTAACTAGCTAGCTAACCAACTAACTAACCAACCAATCAACCAATCATCTAACAAACTAATGAACTAATGAACTAACGAACTAATGAACTGACTGATTGCTAACCAACTAACTAACCAACCAATCAACCAACCATCTAACAAACTAATGAACTAACAAACTAATGAACTGAATGACTAGCTAACCAACTAACTAACCAATCAACCAACCTCTAACGAACTAACGAACTAACAAACTAACAAACTGACTGATTGTTAGCCAACTAACTAACCAACCAACCAACCAACCAACCATCTAACGAGCTAACGAACTAACGAACTAATGAACTAACGGACTAATGAACTAACAAACTGACTGATTACTAACCAACTAACTAACCAACCAATCAACCAACCCATCTAACAAACTAACAAACTAACAAACTAACAAACTAACAAACTAACAAACTAACAAACTGAATGACTAGCTAACCAACTAACTAACCAATCAACCAACCATCTAACTAACCAATCAACCAACCAACCATCTAACAAGCTAATGAACTGACTGACTGACTAGCTATGGTAGCTAGCTAGCTAGCTAACTAAGTAACAGCCAGGACCAAATTAGCACTAGACAAGAGACAAGAAAATTCAAGATGGGTTTGGATTAGACCACGTATGGGACCACAATAACTCCAGGCTAATTCCTCACTTGACTCACCCCTTGGTCTCTGCCTCTCCTTCTCTTAGTTATTTTCTTAGGTTTATTTTTTTCTTCTCTCTTTTAATCTTCCACTAACTTTGGTGAGAGATTTCTTTCTCCCCCCCCATCCTTTTTGCTATTTTGCAGCCTCCTGCCTGCACATTCATAAACATTTAGGATTTATACAAACCGTATGTGCTTCCTCTTTAATTTCCAGTCTGACACTTTGCACCGAGTTTATATTTCACTCTGACAGCTCTCCCGGCATATAGATTTCGGTGGTGACAACTGCCGTATTACAGCAAATGTGTGTTTTATGAAGGCTGCGATGACAGAATGGATTGTTTTAGAGCAATGTTCTTAATTAGTAATTAACTTCCTTTTTTTTTTTTAACCCAAAGAAAATAAAACTATCGTTGGAGTTTACCGAAGTGCCTTTTTTTAAAAAAAAAAAATGCTCTCTATCCATGTATTAGGGACACGGTGGCTCAGTGGCTAAGACACTGAGCTTGTCGATCGAAAGGTCAGCAGTTCAGCGGTTCGAATCCCTAGTGCCGCGTAATGGGGTGAGCTCCCGTGACTTGTCCCAGCTTCTGCCAACCTAGCCGTTCGAAAGCACGTAAAAAATACAAGTAGAAAAATAGGGACCACCTTTGGTGGGAAGGGAAAAGCGTTCCGTGCGCCTTTGGCGTTGAGTCATGCCAGCCACATGGCCACGGAGACGTCTTCGGACAGCGCTGGCTCTTCGGCTTTGAAACGGAGATGAGCACCGCCCCCTAGAGTTGGGAACGACTAGCACATATGTGCGAGGGGAACCTTTACCTTTATCCATGTATTATTAAAAAATGTAACAACCCATCACAAAACGGTATGGTTTCTTTTTTTTCTGACATCCATCAGCTTATCTGATTCCTAACAAAGCATTCTTTCACTAAAGCAGCTTCTGGTAACAACGTGTTGGAAAGCATGTAAAATGAAAGAGTTTTAATAGCTAACCATTCACTATGACAATATCGGCGAAATCTCTCCTCGCGTACATTAGACAGTTAAGCACCATAATCTTTTTTTTCTAGGGGAGATCCAATAACTAAAAGAGGGAGAAAACACACACACACACCAAGACCAATCACAAAGGAAGATAATTCTTTGTTTTCTTGCAAAAAAATAAAAGCGAATATATAATCTCCCGCTTATTAAGTAGTTGAAGGATAAATGCACATTTTTCTTTTCTTTTCTTTTCTTTTTTTTCCTCCCTTTTGCTAACGAATGCAAGGTTGTAATAAGTTTCTATCCAGCGGCTCAGATGCTTGCTAATCAGGAGGTTCTGTTGGAAAATTAAAAATAACTCACAGTTCTGTTTTGTTTTAAAAATAATAATAACAATTAAACAGAAGCCTTGACTATCTATAGCTCTTTAAAATGACATATGGTGGTTATTTTTAATTTTTATCTTAATGAGATCAGCTTAATTAAATGTGAGCATCTCTTGTGGAGAGAATAATGCTCCGAAGATCGGTCTCGATCCCCAGAGACCCCGAGATGAAGATGCATGCTTCATAATTATTATTATTACTCATTTTAATGTAAAACATTGGGAATTTTTTCTTAGACCACCCTCACAAAATGATGTAGCGTTGGGAAGGAACGCAAGGGCTACGCTGAAAACTGCCACATTAGCAAAGATACAGGTATGCTTTGAAAAAACAAGTGTTAAGGTGCAGGGAAATTTATTTATTTTTATTTATTTATTTCCAATTTATATACCGCCCTTCTCCCTGAGGACTCAGGGAGGTGTACAGCCAGAGTTAAGAACATGAAATACAAATATTAAAAAACAATTAAAAATATATATAAATTTGGCCCTAAAATTAAAATCACAAACCAATTAAAACATTTAAAAAATTTCTTCTTAAGCCAGCCCGGCTTGCTGGAAAAAATGGGTTTTAAGGGCACGACGGAAGGCCCTGAGGTCATGGATTCTCCTTATCTCAGGGGGCAGCTGATTCCAGAGGGTGGGTGCCCCCACAGAGAAGGCTCTCCCACTGGGGGTCACCAGCCTACATTGTTTGGCTGATGGCACCCTGAGGAGGCCCTCTCTGTGGGAGCGCACGGGTCGATGGGAGGTCGTCGGTGGCAGCAGGTGGTCTCGAAGATAGCTAGGCCCTATGCCATGGAGCGCTTTAAAGGTGATAACCAACACCTTGAAGCGCACCCAGAAGACCACCGGGAGCCAGTGCAGCTCGCGCAGGAGCGGTGTTACATGGGAGTGCCAAGTTGCTCCCGTCACTACCAGCGCTGCTGCATTCTGGACCAATTGGAGCCTCCAGGTGCTCTTCAAGGGGAGCCCCATGTAGAGAGCGTTACAGTAGTCAGGCGCGAGGTGACGAGGGCATGAGTGACTGTGCACAGGGAATCCCAATCAAGAAAGGGCCGCAACTGGTGAATCAGGTGAACCTGACAAAAGGTCCCCCTGGTCACAGCCGTCAGATGTTCCTCCAAAGACAGCTGCATATCCAGGAGGACTCCCAGATTGCGCGCCCTCTCAGTGGGGGCCAAAGACTCGCCCCCAATAGTCAGTGATGGACTCAGATTCAAGATATTTATTGAAGATGAAGATTTGCAACCTTTGACAGCAATATAGGGGCAAGGAAAGGGAAAATCAGTAGATAATAAGATGGCAAGGGTGAAGGTTCATTCTCTGAGTTTATGGGTTGGTTTCTGAATGTTTCATTACCAGGCTTGGTAACATCTTCAAGGAAATTTAGGGAATGTCAGTGTTGGTGTTTTTCTGCTTATAAGGGTTTCGTGTTGAACTCCTTGTGATGGGAGGGTCATGGCAGGACCTTGTAATGGGTCTTTTGATGGGTCACGTCCAGAGGTGGGTTTAACTTATCTTTACCACCAGTTAACTGCGTGCATGCACCCTTGCTTTGTGTTCATGCGTGTTTTTCACGTGTGCACCTGGCCTTCCACGCATTCACTTTGCCCGCTCACGTGCCTTCCTCACATGCGCCTTTCCTCGAAAACGTGCCTAAATAGCACAACTTGGAGCTGGGGTGGGGTGGGCCCACCTGCGATTGCCGTTACCAGTTCGCCCAAACTGTTGTGAACCGGCTGAATATCACCTCGGGTCACGTCAGGTGAGAGTCTTTTGATAGGTCAAGTATAGGTCACATCAGGTGAGGATCTTGTGATGGGTCTAGTGATGTGCGTTGTGTTGAGTCAGGCAAGGGTTTAGTGATGAGTCTAGTGATAGGTCTTGTGTGGGGTCAGGTGTGGGTCATGTCAAGTAAGGGTCATTTGGTAAAGAGTCAGTTGTGGGTCACATCAGGTGAGGTTTTGTGATGGGTCGTGATGAGTTAGGAGCAGGGGTGAAATCTAAAATTTGTTACTACCGGTTCTGTGGGCGTGGCTTGGTGGTGGGGTAATGTGACTGGGTGGGCGTGGCCAACTTTTTTTTTTTTTTTTTTTTTTAAAAGCATTTTTTCTACAACCTTAAGAGGTTGCAGAAAAAAAAATGCTTTTAGAAGCCTCTGAAGATCAGGCAAGTCAGCTGGGATCGCCAGAGGCTTTAAAAGGCTTTTTTTCCCCTACAACCTCTTTGGCTGAAGAGGTTGCAGAAAAAATGCTTTGAGAAGCCTCTGATGATCCCAGCTGAGCCGCGCAATCATCAGAGGCTTTTTTTTTTTTTTTACTTTTTTTTTTCGGCTGAAAAGGTTGTAGAAAAATGCTTTTAAAAGTAAAAAAAAAAAAAGCCTCTGATGATTGTGCGGCTCAGCTGGGCATGGTGGGGGGCGCGCACAGGGATTTTTGCTAATGGTTCTCCGAACCACCACCGCCATCGCTACCGGATTGGGCGATCCGGTCCGAACCGGGAGCATTTCACCCCTGGTCAGGAGGCTCTAATGATGGGTCTAGTGAGGGGTCTTGTGATGGGGTCATGTCAGGTGAGGGTCTTGTGATGGGTTTTAGGATGGGGAGGTCATGTCAGATGAGGGTCATTGGGCAGTGAAGTGCTGGTTGGGGTGTTGGGGGAATTGGTTGAGGATCAGTACCTTCACTGATTGGTTGGGTGGTTGATTTGAAATCTCAGGGGTTCGTAGGCTGGTTCTAGGACAATAATAAGACTGATTTGGAGATCACCACCCAAGATATGTGTCCTTCTGCACATCAGACTGCAGCATCATCATCACCATCCTTTCAATCATTCAGAAGTACATTGGAAAACAAACAAGAATTGATGGACAGCAACTGGAGAGAAGAAAGTTATCTACCATATAGTCAGTCATGCTTGACCCAATAACCTAACAAAGGAACAGTTAAGGTGACACATGATGGGATATAGTTGGAAAAAGATAAAAGGCAACATAAGATAAAAGGAGCCTTGGTGGCGCAGCAGACTAAACTGCTGTTAAAGTAGCACTTAGCTGCCAGCTGCCTACAATTACTGCGAGTTCAATTCTCACCAGGCTCAAGGTTGACTCAGCCTTCCATCCTTTCTAAGGTAGGTAAAATGAGGACCTGGTTTGTGGGGGCAATAAGTTGACTTTGTATAAAATAGAACACCGCTTGGCCAAAAAGCCCTACTGAGCATATATATATTTATTTTTGTATATGAGTATATACAAAAGTATGAAGGCTATTGCTTAATGCATTGTAAGCCGCCCTGAGTCTCCGGAGAAGGGCAGCATATAAATTGAACTAATAAATAAATAAACAAACAAACAAACAAACAAACATAATTATGTCTTAGAATCATAGAGCTGGAAGAGACCTTGGAAGTCTGCTAGTTCAACTGCCAGTCCAGGGTAGGAGTCATCATCCAGGACAAATAGTTGTCCAATATTTTCTTGAAAAGCTCCAGTGATGGAGCATCCACAACTCTGGGAGTCCTTATTTCATTCTGGACAAATAGTTGAACAACATTTTCTTGAAAACCTTCTTGAAAACTCTGGGAGGCAAGCTGTTCCATTGATTAATTGTTCTCACTGTCAGGAAATCCCTCCTTATTTCCAGATTGGATCTCCCTCTGAGTACTTTCCACCCATTGCATCTTGTCCTGTCCTCAGGCGCTATGGAGAATAAATCTTTGCCTCTTCCCTGTGGCAGCCCTTCAAGTATTGGAAGATGTTATCAGGTCTCCTCTAATCCTTCTCTGCCATTAACCTATAACCACAGACATGCGGTCATAGTGACGGCAACAGTTTTCCAAAATGTTTGGAACACCCCTATTTTTAGAAATGGACCATTCTAGTTGTGAATAGCTTTTGTTTTCCCACTAGTAAGAATGTATGCAGCATCACACTTCCATCAGTTATTAAGTATTTTCTGCAGTGGTGTTTGAATTTGAATTGCAGTCATTTTGACCGCAGATCTTTGTTAACGTATATATTTTTTTATAATGTCGGGGCCACGTTTTCTGCCAAAAAGCATGAGATTTGATGATCCAAACTTCAAAGAAACTGTTCTAACATGGTATGAAGAAGCAGAGAGTGATCTGAGTGAATTGGAATCAGATTGTAACGAAAAAAAATTTAATGGACGATGAGGAACCCACAGCCGCCGCCGATTCTGACATCAGCGATGATGAAGCTCCCGATGAAATGGATGACCAGGTACAATCTACGTCGTGCAATAATTCATATGGCAAGAACAAATTCAAATGGTCTTCTGCACCTTTTGGAAGCAATAGATCCAGAACCGATAGTCAAATATTTTAGTGCAATTACCTGGACTATGGCCAGCAGCTAGAGCTCATTATGACCTCATGTCTGTAATAGCGTAGCCGAAATAGTACGTCTGTGGTTAAGGGTTAAGCTAAACATACCTACTTCCCTCAGCTATTTATTCATATGATTTAGCCTCTTCTCTGCACTCTTTCTAGGACAGGGGTGTCAAACTCAAGGCCTGTGGGCTGGATTCGGCCCATGGGGTGCTTAGATCTGACCTGCGGGCCACCCCTGGAGACAGCAAGGACCAGCCTGCAGTGCCTCTGCAAGTGAAAACAGAGCTCCGTTTTCAGCTGCGACAGCCTCCTGCAATCCTCTGTCAGTGAAAACGGAGCTCAGGGAGACTGCGCGCAGCCCACTCGGACTCTGTTTTTACTGGCAGAGGGCTGCAGGAGGCCGTCGTAGCTGAAAATGGATCATCGATGAGTGACATTGAGCTAGCCACCCCCATCATGGCCACGCCCATCCCCTGCCCCCCCCCCCCAAGGTCATACACAACCCTAATGCAACCCTCAATGAAATCGAGTTTGACACCCCTGTTCTAGGGCCTCAAGATCTCCATCTAGGTGTGCTGCCATTAAGATCGACTGAGCATTCATGTCTTCTCCTAAAAGGAGTGCTTTGGGTTGCCAATAATGTACCGTATTTTTTCGACTATAAGACACACTTTTTTGTCTCCCAAAAGGGAGTGAAAATACCTGTGTGTCTTATAGACCGAATATTGCCAAAGCCCCGCCTACCTGCCGGCCATTTTTTGGGTTCCGCATGCCCCATTTTGGGGCCTTTTTTGGCCTTTTTTATGTCTTTTTCCAGATTGTATTTGAGGCCTTTTTTGGACCATTTTTTCAGAAAAAAACAGGCTGAAAAAGAACCTTGGAAAATGGGCAGGAAAAAGCCTCAAAAATGGGCTGAGAAAAGCCTCGAAAATGGGCTGAAAAAAGTCTAAAAAATGGGCCAAAAATCCTTAAAAATGGGCTGAAAAAGCCTCAAAAATGGGCTGAAAAAAGCCTTGAAAACAGGCTGAAAGAAGCCTCAAAATTGGGCCTAAAAGCCTTGAAAATGGGCTGAAAAAAGCCCCCAAAACAGGCCGAAAAAAGACTGGTAAAGGACCATAAAAAGGCCTGAAAAAAGGGAGCCAAAAACTTTTTCTTTTTTGTTTTACTCTTCTAAATTTAGGTGCATCTTGTAGTCTGAAAAATACAGGTATATTGACTCCTTCTCCAGAATACATATCTCTTTTATACTGAGTATTTTTGCCCTGTGTTTCCTGAGGTAAAGTTACTCTTATTTTTATGGTGAGACATGTGGAAATCAAGTTATGAAAAGGTAGCAATGTTTCCTAGAATGTGGTCTCTCCCTTGATTTCTGACATCTTTTCTGTTGCGGTCACCTTTGTCATGTCAATTGTTGCCTTGTCTCCATGAAAACAGATTTTTTTCTTTTCTTTTTTTTCCGCAGAATGCAGGAAAGGCCAGCCAAGAATGCAGTTTGCCCTCAACATGTATTGCTTTGATGGGCAACTCTTGAGGTCACAAACCACTTAACGGGGGCAGCATATCTAGGATTCCATTTTACTCATTATCTGTGGTGGAGTTAAAAGAAGTTGAGTGACCCCCTTGCTATTTCAAAGGTGGGGTGAGTCCATTAACCTCTTGGCTTGTTTTGAGGCTAATCAGAGGAAGAAAACAATTTCTAGCCAACGTACAAACAGCAAATGTCTTTTAATAATTATCAGAAAGATCAGGAAGAGTCAACTCTTTGATGATCGCTAAGTAAGGACATCACACATCTGCATTATTCAGAGTGAATACACAGTGCTCAAGAGGTGCAGAAAACCACAATGACTCATTTCCAGTGTCCATTTTGCAATCCTCAAAAGTGATGAGGCTAACAATTTTGGAATAAGATGGCAGGAAGGGGTATTGTGAGTCAGTTTAACTCTTTGAATCCAAATAACTGGTTATTACATAACATCCTCAGCTTTTAAAAGTAGTTTGCTAAGGACAATGGCTAGTTTGATGTCTGGGTTTATCAAGGGAGACTAAAAGGAAGGAATATTCTAGATATCTAGGTGACTATGCTCAGACTTCTTTCTTTCTTTCTTTTTCTTTCTTTTCTTTTTCTTTCTTTCTTTCTTTCTTTCTTTCTTTCTTTCTTTCTTTCTTTCTTTCTTTCTTTCTTTCTCTCTTTCTCTCTCCCTTCCCATATATATACACACACACAAGAACTGTGGTGGCACAGTGGTTAGAATGCAGTTTTGCAGCCTAACTGTGCCCACTGCCAGCAGTTCGACCCCGGGTCCAAATTGACTCAGCCTTCCATCCTTCCGAGGTTGGTAAAATGAGGACCCAGATTATTGGGGGGGCAATATGCTGACTGTGTAAACCACTTGGGGAGGGCTGTAAAAGCACCATTATTATTATTATTATTATTATTATTATTATTATTATTATTATTATTATTATTATTTATTGGTTAATCTTTAGTGAGATTCACAGCCTTTGAGGCTGGTTAATAGCTCAGCAGCTCGAGTCCTAACCAAGGACCTAGGAACTGTTAAGGTATCGTCGGAGGATGTAAGCTGTTCCGAGTAAGGTGGTTTTTTTTTTTTTTTTTTTGTTGTTGTTATTATTATTATTATTATTATTATTATTATTATTATTATTATTATTATTATTATTATTATTATTTGAATTTGTATACCGCCCTACTCCCGAAGGACTCAGGGCGGTGAACAGCCAAAATATAAAATACATATAATACAAATGTTAAAAAAACCATTAAAATACAATTAAATAATTTGGCCCAGAAAACAAAATTTAAAACACCCCAAATTTATAAGACAAATTTAAATTTTAAAATTTTTTTAAAACAGTTTAAAAGAGAGGTTAGGCCAGGCCGGCCTGCTGGAATAGGAATGTTTTGAGGGCATGGCGGAAAGTGCGCAGATCCGGGATCCTCCGTATCTCCGGAGGGAGCTCGTTCCAGATGGCGGGTGCCCCCACAGAGAAGGCTCTCTCCCCGGGGGCCGCCAGTCGACATGAAGCGATATATAAGTGCTATTGCTATAGTGATTTTTAACCACTTCTGCTAAACCTGTGCCACTAGCTTCCAATGAGATTTGGGGACTGTATAATTCAGCATTTGGTACAAATTAATATTTCATGTTAAAAGGCCTATCATTGATTTGGGAGGGAAAATATAAGCAATATTTTGTTCAGCTGGGTTTCGGGTTTAATATGATGCAGGCAGGGAAATAACACTTAAGTTAACAAAGATTATTTCAATGGTGAAATTCAATTTTTTTTTACTACAGGTTCTGTGGGCGTGGCTTGGTGGGCGTGGCGTGGCTTGCTGGATGTGGTTTGGTGGGCATGGCAGGGGAAGGATATGGCAAAATCTCCATTCCCACCTCACTCCAGGGGAAGGATACTGCAAAATCCCCATTCCCTCCCCACTCTGGGGCCAGCCAGAGGTGGTATTTGCCAGTTCTCTGAACTACTCAAAATTTCCACTACCGGTTCTCCAGAACCTGTCAGAACCTGCTAGATTTCACCCCTGGATTATTCGTTTGACTTGCTTGGGCAAAAAGGATAAAAAAGGAAGGAAGAATTTAAAAATGCAGACATGGCAAAGAGAAATAATTGGGGGGAGAGAAAGAGAGCGGGGGAGGTAGGGAGAGCACATTGCCCTTTCAAAGAGGATAATGGGCCTGCAAGAGCAAAGAAATTTGCATTAAAAGACCAGCTGTGCATTAGGTGTTGAATACAATAGGGAGTGACATAAATTATCATAGCAAGTAAATGGACATTTAAGAATTCTTGTGGGAGGCAGTTATCTTCCACCGGAATGGAATGGGGTTTGTAGGTCTAGTTGGCTGTGTCTTGCCTGTACTCACATTTAGCAGACAAGAAATTGGTCTATTTCTAGATTTTATTGAAGGCAGTGAACCTATCTTAGGGTTGATAGGATAGCAGTGTTCTAATATCAAAGGGACTGCCCCAAAGAAGAGGTGGGGGTCAACCTATTCTCCAAAACCCCTGAAGCTAGGACAAAATGCAATGGATGAAAACTAGTCAAGGAGAGAACCAACCTAGAATTAAGGAGAAATGTCCTGACCGTTAGAACAATTGATCTGTGGAATGGCTTGCCTCCAGAAATTGTGGGGGCTGTATCACTGGAGGTTTTTAAGAAGATAGAGTAGAGTAGAGTAGAGTAGAGTAGAGTAGAGTAGAGTAGAGTAGAATAGAATAGAATAGAATAGAATAGAATAGAATAGAATAGAATAGAATAGAATAGAATAGAATAGAACAGAATAACAGAGTTGGAAGGGACCTTGGAGATCTTCTAGTCCAACCCCTTGCTTAGGCAGAAAATCCTACACCACTTCACTTGGTTTTCCAACATCTTAAAAAAATTTCAGTGTTGGAGCATTCACAACTTCTGGAGGCAAGTGGTTCCACTGATTAATTGTTCTTCTAACTGTCAGGAAATTTCTCCTTAGTTCTAAGTTGCTTCTCTCCTTGATTAGTTTCCACCCATTGCTTCTTGTCCTACCCTCAGGTGCTTTGAAGAATAGCTTGACTCCCTCTTCTTTGGGGCAGCCCCTCAGATATTGGAAGACTGCTATCACGTCTCCTCCTGGTCCTTCTCTTCACTAGACTAGCCATGCCTAGTTCCTACAACTGTTCTTTGTATGTTTTAGCCTCCAGTCCCCTCATCATCTTGGTTGCTCTTCTCTGTACTCATTCTAGAGCAGAATTCTTCAAAGTTAAGCTGCCAAGTTTGAAGACCTCTGTTCTAGAGTCTCAACATCTTTTTTACATCGTGGTGACCAAAACTGGATGCAGGATCCCAAGTGTGGCCTTACCAAGGCATTGTAAATTGGTATTAACACTTCACATGACACTTTACCCTGAACTCAAGGTCTCTTCTGTGGGTGAATGTAGGTGGACTTCAATAGTTCCCCAAAATTATTTTCTTCTGAGTCTCTTAAAACGACAGCTCAAGATAGCACAATTTGTGAATTGTGAGATTTGGCCGGGAAAAGAACAGTCCAGACATAATGTAAATTTATGGAGTTCATTGAGCAATGGCCAAGGGCTTTAACAGTGGATTACTGAAATCTGTGCAAGACAAGTCTGTCAATCATTTTAATCTCCAATCTCTAATGACATCTCCAGACTTACAAAGTAGCAGGTTGCCTCTTAACAGGAACTGTCAAAATTTATGGTTGGACAATAATTTGTTGTTAACCACTGAATCTGCCAGTCACAATGATTCTACCTGACTGGTTTCCCCAATATTCAGGAATACATTTATAAATTTTAAAGTACCATGCAGATCAGTTGCTCCCATGCCACCATGTGATCCACTCCAGGGATCATGAGATCCTAGCCCCTCCCTGCCACCACGAGATCCAGAAATGAAATCTCCTTAAGCAGTTTCTAAGAAATGCATTGAGACTAGTTCATCCAAATTCAATTCCAAGTTTTTTTTCTTCTTCTTCAAATCAGAGGGATAACTTCAAACCATCATATGCCACACTAAATCATCTGAAATACTGTATTCTTTTCCCCACAATAGCCAAACAAACTGAAATAGGAGGAGGGAGGAGTATTAGGTATGTTCACCACCTCGAGTTATTTATATTATTATTATTATTATTATTATTATTATTATTATTATTATTATTATTATTATTAATGTGGGATAAAAAAAATCTAAAATTCTCCACTTTCTTTTTCTTCAAAAACTCTCAATCTCACCCAACCGAGTCTAAAAACTCTTGATTATACGCAGCAGTAAAACATGTAGTGGGGTTTGGAAAGAGCATGGAAACACCTCCTGAAATATTCATGTTTTCCAATTCATACCAACCAAAGCTTTAATTCATCTATACATATCATTTATACATGAAAGAAACCAGTCTGTCTCATGCTACTTATTTTAACTTATTTTACTTGGTTTTGTGCACAGGAGTAACTATAAAATCTGTAATAATAATGGGTTGTAGGTAAGTAGGTAGGTAGGTAGGTAGATGATAGATAGATAGATAGATAGATAGATAGATAGATAGATAGATAGATAGATAGATAGATACAATGATAGCTAGATAGATAGATAGACAAAGACAATGATAGATAGCTAGATAGCTAGATAGACAGAGACAGACAATGATAGATAGCTAGATAGCTAGATAGCTAGATAGACAGAGACAGACAATGATAGATAGCTAGATAGCTAGATAGCTAGATAGCTAGGTAGCTAGATAGCTAGATAGCTAGGTAGCTAGGTAGCTAGGTAGCTAGATAACTAGATAGAGACAGACAATGATAGATAGCTAGATAGCTAGATAGAGACAGACAATGATAGAAAGCTAAATAGCTAGATAGCTAGATAGATAGATAGATAGATAGATAGATAGATAGATAGATAGATAGATAGATAGAGACAGACAATGATAGATAGATAGCTAGAGACAGACAATGATAGATAGATAGATAGATAGATAGATAGATAGATAGATAGATAGAGACAGACAATGATAGATAGCTAGATAGAATCAGACAATGATAGATAGCTAGATTGCTAGATAGCTAGATAGCTAGATTGCTAGATAGACAGACAGACGGACGGACAGACAGATGCTGGATAGTTAGATGATGGCTGGCTGGCTGGATAGACAGACAGACAGACAGACAGATGATGGATAGATGATGGATGGAGGGATGGATGGATAGATAGATAGATAGATAGATAGATAGATAGATAGATAGATAGAAAGACAGACAGACAGACAGACAGACAGACAGACAGACAGACAGAAAGAAATAGAGATAAAAGAGACATAGAACACAACGAGAGAGAGAAAATAGAGATAGTGAGATGATAGAGAGAGGGGGGGGAGGAAGGGCAGGAGAGAGAGAGAGAAACTCAATCAGTTTATTGCAGGATGAGGGGCTCGTCACTAAATTTTATGGACTATATATGGACTATAATCTATCACACTGGTGTAGAAGGAAAGTGACTGGCTGAAATCACAGCCTAAGAAAGCACCAGAAGATGGCTTTCCTGATTCCTACTTATTATGTCACCCTTACTCTGGTTCTCATACACATGCGTGTGCATGCGCGCACACACACACACACACACACACACAGAGAGAGAGAGAGAGAGAGAGAGAGAGAGACAGTGTTTTCCTTTCTGTTCTGCTTTAAGTCTTCCCTTAAATAAAGAAGCAAAGACTAGTTCAACACAACAATGCAAATATCAGAAAACCACTCACTAAGCTCTTCCAAATGACAACGTGTGTGGGAGAAACTAATGGAACAGCTGGCCACAGGGAAAAAAAAAAAAACCCACACCTGTGTTTTTATCTGTATTTGAAGTCTGCAAGGTCAAAGCCAAGATCCATGGCTTTAAGGTGAAGGATTTCAATTTTGCAGAGGGGGGGGGGAGAAAAAGACTCATATTATTATTATTTTTGTTAAGAGCAGGAGATAATATTATCCAGAAATGCATCAAAGGCTTTGATGGCCCCAGAAGGCTGAATTTCAAAATACCTGTTGTGGATCATAAATCTGGGAAAGATTTATGACTTAGGATAAACAGATCTATAGGCTATCAAAAAAGACAGAGGCGTAACTGGAACCGAAGCCCAGAAAGTGTGAGAAAAGTCGAAGTCCAGGAGAAACATTATTAAAGAAACGGGATGATGAAAATCTATCTATCTATATATAAAATATATATATAAAAACTTGGACAGGGTGTTACAGCTAAGAGGATGAAGGTTCATCCCTGGGACACTATCTTTGTGATAATGGCAAATATCTGTAGCTGGAATGTAGGATGAGAGTGGAGGTTCCTTATTTGAGCTTTCTGAACATTTGATTACCTGGCTAGGTAACGTCTTCAGCGAAATTTACGGAAGGTCAGAGTTGGTGTTCTTCCACTTTATTTTATTTTATTTATTTAATTATTTTGTCAACAAGTAGAAGTAAACAAGTATCACTATAGACCAGTGCTGGGTTTCAATTTTTTTTACTACCGGTTCTGTAGGCGTGGCTTGGTGGGCGTGGGCGTGGGCGTGGGCAGGGAAAGGATACTGTAAAATCTGCATTCCCTCCCCAATCCAGAGGAAGTTGTAACTGCAAAATCCTAAATGCAAAATACAAAATTTTGCATTTTGCAAAAAAAGGAGGAAAATTATTTCCTCCTGATCAGCTGGAACTTGGGAGGCAGAGAATAGATGGTGGTGGGGTCAGTCAGAGGTGGTATTTACCGGTTCTCCAAACTACTCCTATTCTATTCTATTCTATTCTATTCTATTCTATTCTATTCTATTCTATTCTATTCTATTCTATTCTATTCTATTCTATTCTATTCCATTCCATTCCATTCCATTCCATTCCATTCCATTCCCTATTCTATTCTATTCTATTCTATTCTATTCTATTCTATTCTATTCTATTCTGTGTTTATGGCTACCAGTTCTCCAGAACTGATCAGAACCTGCTGAAACCCATCTCTGGTATAGACATAGACATGGACACATAAAAAAATGGCACAAATAAATAGATATAAATAGGCAAAAGATAGCCATAAACACAGAGTAGAGTAGAGTAGAGTAGAGTAGAGTAGAGTAGAGTAGAGTAGAGTAGAGTAGAATAGAATAGAATAGAATAGAATAGAATAGAATAGAATAGAATAGAATAGAATAGAATAGAAATCTTTATTGGCCAAGTGTGATTGGACACAGAAGGAATTTGTCTTTGGTGCATAAAAGAAAAGATACATTCGTCAAGAATCATAAGGTACAACACTTAACGATAGTCATAGGGAACAAATAAGCAATCAAATCATACTAGGAAACAGTCAATATAAATCGTAAGGATACCAGCAACAAGGTTACAGTCATACACAGTCATAAATTGGAGGAGATAAAATGAGTACATATAAATGAGGACAGTAGGACAGGGATGGAAGGCACGGTGGTGCGCTTATACATGCCCCCTTAGGGACCTCTTAAGAAACATGAAAGGTCCACGGTAGACAGTTTAAGGAAAAAGGTATGGGGGTTAGAGAAACTAACAACAGGATCAGGTAGAGTGTTCCAGACATTTACTACTCTATTGCTGAAGTCATATTTCCTACAATCAAGATTAGAGCGGATTACATTTAGTTTGTATCTATTGATAGTCCTTGTGTTATTACCATTGAAATTAAAATATTCATTTACAGGTAGGACGTTTTGGTAAATAACCTTATGAACTAAGCTTAGGTCAGAATGTAGACCTAACATTGTTTTCCTTGAAAGCATCTTGCTTCACATTCAAGAAGCTTTTTGGGTGAGAAATAAAGTAGTCATTAACAGGTAGGTGTTAATAGTAGATAATCTTATGAACTAAGCTCATCAGATGCCCCGCCATTTCCCCGACTGCATCGCCACGACGCCAAACCTCTGGCTGGCCCCAGAGCGGGGTGGGAATGGAGATTTTGCAATATCTTTCCCCCAAGTGGGGAGGGAATGGGGATTTTGCAGTATCCTTCCACTGGAGTGGGGTGGGAATGGAGATTTTGCAGTATCCTTTCCCTGCCACGCCCATCAAGCCACACCATGCCCACCAAGCCATGCCCACAGAACCAGTAGTAAAAAAAATTGGATTTCACCACTGGGGTATCATTTTGTGAACAACCTCTTCCCGCTTGCTGTGATATTGTGGCTTCCACAACAGGCCATCGGCTAGAAGGTTCTTCCCCCCCCCCTGGGATGTACTTCAGTTCAAAATTGAATTGCTTAAAATATTGAGCCCACCTGACCTGTTTTGGGGAGAGTTTCCAGGGTGTCTTTAGTGCCTCTAGGTTTTTGTGATCAGTCCATACTTCGAAAGGCACAGGACCAAAGGTGAAATTCAGCCATTCCTACCGGATTGCGTGATATGATAGGGCCGACTGTGCGAAGCCCCGCCCACCCGCACAAACTTCACAACATCCCTTTTTTGTGATGATTTTCAACCTCTGCGTATGTGCGGATGACGGCGTGTGTGAGCAAAGCAAGTGTGCATGCTGCACACTCACATTTGTGAACTGGTAGGGAAGATAAGTGAATTTCACCCCTGCACAGGACCACCCTCGAGAAAATGCGTCCAGGTCAGTTGTTCTGTCCCCGTCCCACACACACACACACACAACAGACGTTCAAGAGTTAAAAACCAAACCAGCCAACAAAATCCTTTTCCTTATGATAACGGAACTTGGCAGCAACCTAGTGGCTGCCTGCCAAGAGTTTATTACTTACAAAGGGAAGAGATAACTTCTCTCCACTTCTGGTACATCAAAGTAAAATGTTCAATAATTACAGAGTAACTTAAGTCCAAATATAATCCAGCAAAGTCTTAAAGCAAAAAGTCCGGCAATGCAGAATGGCGTGGAAGCTTTCAGCTTTGTTCATCACAAGGCTTGACTGGCCACCACGCTCCCTTTTATACCCTGTGGGGTGTGGTCCAGTGACTCAGCCTAATCTCGGGCACGCCTTTTCTTCTGTTGCGCGCGCTTATTTCTGCGACGCTGGCGTGGATCCAGCCAAGACTCATTACTATCATCACTGTCCACCTGTGGCTGCGTGGACGTGCTTAGCCCCGGCCCTATCTCTTGCCCTTCGGTGGACACCGAAGGCATTGGCAGAGAGGAGGGTCCTAGAGAGGGAGGCCTTGCCAACTCCTCTCCTTCACTCTCGGAGTCCTCTCCTGCCGATGACACAGGCTCCGGTAACGGAGCCACAACATCAGTAGGGCCCTTTGGATTGCATAAGCTTCCTTCTCTCACACTGCCCACCTCCACTCTGTCTCCGTTAGCTTCCTGGAGGTGTACGCGCAGGGATGTAAGATACCCTCCGTGTCTTTCTGGAGGAGGACCACTGCAATGGCCACGTCGCTGGCATCGGCTTGGATCACGAAAGGCTGGTCTGGGTCAGGGTGCTTGAGAGTTGGTTCTTTGGCGAACAGTCCTTTCAGTTGTTCAAAGGCGCATTGGCACTCCAGGGTCTATTTGAGGGGTTGACTCAACCTCCGATATTGCAGGCCCTTACCTGTCTTCAGCAATTTGGTGATAGGCTGAGCAATTTCAGCAAAAGTGAGGATGAATTACTGCTAGAAATTTGCAAACTCCTAGGAAACTTTGTAGCTTGCGTGTGCGCCGGGGGCGGGGGGGGGCTGCCAATCCAGTACTGCTTTGAATTCAGGTTTGACATTTAGCCTCTGAGACCAGATGAGGTCATTTTGGTGGTGCCCCCCCTGCCTTAACCTCTGTCCTCTGGAGAAGTCCTACTTACTGAATGCAACCAGTGAAATCCTGACGTTGCAATTCCAATCCCACATGAACCTAAATCTTCCTTTGCTAAACAAGCAACCCTTTGAAGTTCGGCTCGCCAGCCAGGAAAAAAAAGAAAAGAAAAGAAAAACAAGGAGAGTGAGGAAGTGATTATAATGCATGTGTGCATTTAAATTATACAAGAGAAATATACCGAGGGGAGGGTGTAAATGAGGAAGCTGTCCAGAGAGACTAGAGAACTGATTACATGCCTAACAAGTGGAATATTTATAGGGCATTATTCATTGTAATAACTTCGCTTTCCATTGTGGTCCTTCCATGGGGGAAGGCAAAAGGAATGTGTGCGTTGCCAACCACTTACTTTTGTAAATAAATAAATAAATAAAAAGGGCAGAAAGACATTCTGCATTTCTAAAGGGATGTCCTATTAATCCACGATCCCCACCTTATGAAAGATAGCGACTGCCTTACGAACATAAACTAAAGATGGAAAAATCTCACTGGAGCTTCTTTGGAGAGTCTTCTACTGGTGATTAAGAGAATTTCAGTGTAGATACATGGGTGATGACTGGACCAAAAATGCAATTTAGGAAAGCATCTCAGGAAAAAAAAAAAAAAACTATCCCTAATTCTCAAGAAAATACAGAGGGGGGGGAGGGAGAGGGAGGGGGGAGGGAGAGAGAGAGAAATGCATTCAGACTCGTAGGATTCAGTGATAATATTTATTTATTTATTTATTTTATTATTCATATTTCTATGCCACCCACTCTCCGAGGACTCTGTATACTAAATAGCATATTGCCCCACAACAATCTGGGTCCTCATTTTACCCACCTCGGAAGGATGGAAGGCTGAGTCAACCTTGAGCCGGTGAGATTTGATCCGCTGATCTGCTGAACTAGCAGTCAGCTGAAGTAGCTGCAGTACTGCACCCTAACCACTGCGCCACCTTGGCTCTTAATAGCATATGAGAATAGTATGAGTAGGCATGGCTTTGATTCTGTAGCCTGGTCTTCCTCGAAAGACTGACAACAAGAGCCGCGGTAGCGCAGTGGTTCGAGTGCAGTACTGCAGGCTACTTCTGCTGCCTGCCAACTGCCTGCAATTTGGCAGTTCAAATCTCACCAGGCTCAAGGTTGACTCAGCCTTCCATCCTTCTGAGGTGGATAAAATGAGGACCCAGATTGTTGGGGGCAATAGGCTGACTCTGTAAATCACTTAGAGAGGGCTGTAAAGCATTATAAATCAGTATATAAATCTAAGTGCTATTGCTATTATGCTAAACTAAAAAAAATGCTAGCTGGATCTAGTGGTTAAAGTAGCAGGATGGACTGTGAGTTCTAGTCCTGCCTTGGGAGAGAAAAAGAGGCTGTGTGACCTTGGGTCAATCACCAGGAGATAATGAGTTCTAGTCCTGTAGGAGATGACCAGGCTGAGCCCAAGGAGAGGTCAACCATCTCAAGTCACTTCATGCCCACAAGAGATCAAAGTCCACCTCACTGTGAATTCCATTGACTCTTAACTCCTGCCAATTTGCTTTGACTGTTAGTAGTTCAGATCCTTCTTTAAAGATAGCATGGAATAAACTTGTACTCATTGGGATAACTCGGGTTGCTGATTTCTTGCACCTGACAAGTTCTGCCTTGGGCACGAAAGCTGGTTGGGTGACCTTGGGCCAATCACCAGGAGATGGTGAGTTCTAGTCCTGCCTCAACATACAGTAAATGAAAGCTGCCATTTACGATCTTTTCTTCTTCTTCTTCTTCTTCTTCTTCTTCTTCTTCTTCTTCTTCTTCTTCTTCTTCTTCTTCTTCTTCTTCTTCTTCTTCTTCTCCTTCTCCTTCTCCTTCTCCTTCTCCTTCTCCTTCTCCTTCTTCTTCTTCTCCTTCTCCTTCTCCTTCTCCTTCTCCTTCTCCTCCTTCTCCTCCTTGAGATCACTTGGAGCTGTGACCTCAGGGTTACCTGAATGATAAACCTCGAAGTGGCCTCAATGACTCTCAGAGGGAGTACGAATGACCAGATGACTGCAGGAATATTAATCCTTCCATCCACCACCATTCAGTCAGAACTGAAGAAGCTTCTTGGATGTGAAGCGAAACGTCTTCAAAGAAAAACAAAATCCAGTTGCCTTTTGAAAAACAACAACAACAACAAAAAAAAAAAAAAACAAAACACCATTGGGACAGCCATGACTTGAATGATTGAGAATCTCCATAACCATTCTTTTATACACCTTTGATTTTAGATGGATTGGCATGCATCAAACACAGAATCCACCATTGGTGTCCTGCCATTTAGGATCAACTAAGGAAAGAGAGAGAGAGAGAGAGAGAGAGAGAGAGAGAGAGAGAGAGAGAGAGAGAGAGAGAGAGAGGGAGAGAGAGAGAGAGAGAGAGAGAGAGAGAGAGAGAGAGAGAGAGAGAGAGAGAGAGAGAGAGAGAGAGAGAGAGAATGTGCCACCTTGTTAATTGAATCAGAATGCCTTCTAATCTCTGCTGGTCCTAATTTGATATGAAAGTTACTAATACGATAGGACCGCGAGATTGTATTAGGGAACAATATGTCCTGATATGATAAGAATGCTAATATAATATAACAAAGGGATGGTGCTAATGTGTTAACAGGATAAGATATTGCTAATGAGATATGAGAGACTACACAGAGGGGGGGAAATACATTAATATCTCTTCTATGAACTTTCTCAATTGTAACATTAACCTCCCTGGCAAGAGACATGGCCAGATGGCCTTTTGATCCTATTTTGACAGTTTAGGCTTTATTTATCTTGAGGTCCCACCAACACATAATGTGCTCCAGGCAACATTGCATATTGCCAAAGGAACAAAAGAAGCAAATTTAACAGGTTAAGGAAGTTTAGGAATAGCTAAATGATGGGTTATGTTTAATCCTGCATTAAGGGGTCATCTAAGGCGAACATTCACCTTCTGTTTGATCATCCCAGATCTAGAGAAATGATGTCGGAACAACTCATCAGTCCAAACAGGTTGACAAGGTTCAATGTTAAGCAGATCAGGTCCTTGAGAGTTCTACATGGCATGGGTAGACATATCCACCCTGTGGCCCATGGGCAAAATGTGGCCCTGGACAGCTAGCAATCCACAAGATTGTAAACTTTTAATAGTATGTGATTTATGGTGACAGTGGTCTTGGTAGTTCCTTGATTAAGACTTGTTTACTATTTATGGTTCGAATCCCTAGTGCTGCGTAACGGGGTGAGCTCCCGTTACTTGTCCCATCTTCTGCCAACCTAGCAGTTCGAAAGCACGTAAAAACTGCAAGTAGAAAAATAGGGACCAACTTTGGTGGGAAGGTAACAGTGTTCCATGCGCTTTTGGCATTGAGTCATGCCGGCCACATGACCACGGAGACGTCTTCAGACAGCGCTGGCTCTTCGGCTTTGAAACGGAGATGAGCACTGCCCCCTAGAGCTGGGAACGACTAGCACATATGTGCGAGGGGAACCTTTACCTTTACTGTTGCATTGTTTGCCTGAGTTAGTATTTCCGTGATTATTGATGGCTAAGTAGTTGGTTAGTGTTAAGTTTTAATTTTTGCTTATCTAAGCATTGCTGCCAAGGAAGTGTTCTGGTTAGTTGCTCTATGATTATCAGCAATGAGTACTAAAATTGTGAATATTTAACTAGATGCTCATGTTGTCCAAAATCATTATTTCTTTAAATCTAACGGTATGCAATTTAGAGGATCATACAGGCTCCATAAATCCAGAATTGGAAGGTGTAGAACTTTTGACTCTAAAACACCTTCATTTGGCCTTTGGGGCTTTTGGTCTATGGAGAGGAACTTGCGAAAGACGCACCATAAGCTGCTTTCGCCATGTCAGAAAATCACATATTATCAGAGGCGATATTCAGCCGGTTCAGTCCGGTTCAGGCGAACTGGTAGGAGCGACCTGTGGCTGAGCCTGCCTGCTCGCTCACCCGCCCAGGCACAATCCTGTGGTGTTAATGCCACACGCATGTGTGGATCACGTGCACTCACATTTCCAGTGCTGGACGAACTGGTAGTGACAGAATGTGAAGTCCACCTCTGCATATTATGTTCTGTGGGTCCTTGATTTCATTAGCAAACTAGGGACCATAATCAGCGCAACATCATGTAGCCTTGATGATGTTATCTACTTTGTTATCTACTTCAGTAATGAAATGAGCATGAAAACCACCAAGCTCAGAGAGACTCAAGGACCCCACAGTCCTCCTCCTTCCCTCTCTTCCTCTTCTTCTCTTCTTCCTGTTTGTCTTCCTGTTCTTCTCCAAGTTCTTCTTCCTCCTCCTCCTCCTTTTTGTCTTCTTCTCCCAGTTTTTCCTCCGCCTCCTCTCTTCTTCTTCTCTCTTCCTCTTTGTCTTCTTCTCCCAGTTGTTCCTCCTCCTTCTCCTCTTCCTCCTCCTCCTCTTCTTCCTCCTCCATGCCAACTTGAGGTGCATGTGCACTGGGCCTCCTCCTCCTCCTCCTCCTCCTCCTCCTCCTCCTCCTCCTCCTCCTCCTTCTTCTTCTTCTTCTTCTTTCCTTCCTTCCTTCCTTCCTTCCTTCCTTCCTTCCTTCCTTCTTGTTCCTTCTTTCTCCTCCTCCTCCTCTTCTTCTCTCTTCCTCTTTGTCTTCTTCTCCCAGTTTTTCCTCCTCCTTCTCCTCCTCCTCCTCCAACCACCCCTTGGGTAACAAAGTGTCTGTGAGAAAACCACCAAGTCCAGAGAGCACCATGGACTCCACAGTTCAACCCTGAAATATTGACTTCTATGAGAATATTATGTTCTTTCAGATCTCTGAATGCCAGTTAGGACATCGTTTTTTCCCCTCTTGCTTTTATAGTATTATAAAAATGAAATATTTGATAGAAAAAATATTTATCTTAGACCACAGTGCGCAGCTATTGACTGGCATTTATCTTAGTAAGTCATGCATATTTTAGGCCGCTCTACGGAAAACAGGAACAAGCAAGCAAAGACATAATACAGGGTGGGGAAATGGAATAGAAAAACCACTTTTTCTTCTGCTTCGGCAAAATAAGGAATCCTGTAGTCTTTTTCTATCTCAAGCAGCTTTTCTTCAGATTCAGAGGGAAAAAAAAATAATGACTTCTCAGCATTTTTCCCCCTCAGCTGTAGTTTTAGTTAACACTTCTAAATTAGCAACTGTAAGGAAACGATGATGGCAGAAGGTTCATGTATTTATGTATTTTTTTGTAAAAAAAATTCACTGAGTTTTATCTTGCAAAGATTGTGTTGTTTCTGTTCGTCTTTTAGCGCCTGCACACAATATTGTGTTGCCGCAAACTTGCTAAGACAGTTCTCCTATTTGCATGACAGTTGATGACGATTTCTTTTTTTATTGCAAAAGTTTTACAATTACATTTTCACCGCATTTCCCCCCCCATCCCACCCCCCGCTCCCCACCCTAACCCCCCTCAAACCCCCCTAACCCTCCCCCCTGACTTCCATGAAGTATAATCCCATCAAAGTCCCCTTTTTACAAAACTTGAACCCCTCAAACCCCCTTAGAAAAAAAAAAAAAATTCCCCCCCCCTCACAGTATTCATACATTTCTATTTTTATATAATACTTTCAATGAAAAGCTATTTGGTATTTCCTAACTTGATATTTGTTCTGCACATAATCTATCCACTTTTTCCATTCCCATTCATAAGTCTCTTGTGGGCGATCTTTTAAAAATGCTGAAATCTTCGCCATCTCCGCAAAACTGGCCATCTTCAAAGTCCATTCTTCAATAGTGGGTAAAGACTCATTTTTCCAATATTTACCTATCAATAACCTCGCTGCTGTGATCATGTACAATATCAACTTAATTTCATCCAGTGTAAAACCCTTTACTATACCCAATAAGAACAATTGTGGGGAAAATGGAATTTTTCTCTTCAAAACATTCTGCATAACCCACCATATTTTAATCCAAAAAGCCTTAACTTTCTTACAATTCCACCAAACATGATAATATGTAGCATCTAAACAATCACATCTCCAACATTTTGGCTGAACATTAGGATACATACAGGATAATTTCTTGGGATCTAAATGCCATCTGTAAAACATCTTATAAAAATTTTCCCTCAAATTCTGCGATTGTGTAAATTTAACATTCTGAACCCATATCTTTTCCCATGTTTCTAACATCACTGGTTCTTCAAAATTTTGTGCCCACTTAATCATACAATCTTTAACCAATTCAGTTTCTGAATCCCTTTCTAACAAAACATTATAAAGCCTTTTAATATGCATTGGACCTTTCTCTTTTATATGTCTGACCAATTCTTCCTCATGCAACATAATACCAGTTTTTTGGTCCTCTTTCCATCTCAATTGTAGTTGATTATATTGTAACCAAGTTAAATTAATTCCTTCATCCAACAGTGTCTGTAATGTCTTCAACTGCCATCTGCCCGCATCTGTAAAAAGAATCTCTTTATATAAAAACCCCCCGAGTGACATTATATTTGTATTCCACATAGTATGACCAAGATCCAGCCATAACGGTATTTTGTAATCCCATTTGAGTCGGTGCTTCTTCCAAACTCTCATCAAAGAGTCTCTAAGTATATGGCTTTTAAATACTTTATCCACTTTGTTATCATAAAATAAATAAGCATGCCATCCAAATTCAAGATCAAAACTTTCTATATTCAATATTCCAGTCTTTTTCCTTCCAAACCAGTCACTTGCTTGAGTCAAAGCTGCTGCTTCACCCGTTGATGACGATTTCTTAACCCAGGCATTCTGAGGCATTCAAAGAACCGCATAATTTGATTAACCCTGGCCATGGTGGGTGTGGCCAGGGGGTGTGACAGGCAGCACTCAGCCTCCTGCACCCCCCTGAGAGCAAAAACAGGCTGCAGGAGAGGGGCACTGCCTCCCGCACCATGTTTTGGGCCTAGTAGGCCTCCCTGCAGCCTCCTGGGAGCAAAAATGGAGCATGTGGGGACTCCTGGAAGGGGCGGGGAAGAGAGGGGACAGCTAGCAATTTAACAACTGGTTCTCTCAAACTGGCCCGAACCGGCTGAATCCCACCACTGCATACACACTCTTAAAATTAGGTGGAGCCATGACAAAGAAGTGAAATAGAGCAGGAGAAATTTCTTCCAGATAGGATTGCTTCTTCGTAGTGACAAGAGCATTGCATTGTTGTTGTTGTTTTTAAAAAAAACTCAGTAAGAAAAGTTCCTTCCTGGTATATTCTTTGGGGACTTTGTAGAATGGAACATCGGATCTCTGGAGAAATGTCTTTTGACTGTGGGGTCCTGGGTGCTCTCTGAGCTTGGTTGTTTTCTTGCAGACGTTTCATTTCGCTAACTATGTAACTTCATCAGTGCTAGTAAGGAGTGTTGTTTGCGGTCAGTTTATATTCTGGTGTCTTGCTTGTCCGTGTGAGTCTTAGAAATTCTTTGGTTGAGCTGTTTACTGATGGCTCTTTGGCAGTTTCTTGATTGGGATCCCAAAGGTGCTTTTATTTTCAAGTTGCAACTGAACTTTCTTGTTTTTCTTTGAAGACCTTTCTCTTCTCATCCAAGAAGCTTCTTCAGCTCTGACTGGATGGTGCGGAATAGAAGGATTTATACTCCTCGCAGACAGCTGGTCATTTGTATCCTTTAAGAGAGTCATTGAGGTTACTTGGAGGTTTATCTGTGTCATCATGATCACCTGAGTGGTGCAAATGGATGTGCACCACCATCCAGTAAGATCTGCAGAAGCAAAACATGAGAAGCAAAAGGATGAGAAGCAAAACATCTTTAAAAAAAAGAACAAGAAGAAGAAAGTCCGGTTGCCTCTTGAGAAAAAAGCACCTTTGGGACAACCATGACTTGGATGACTGAGAATCGCCATAGACATCTTGATTGAGGTATTGTGTCAGCGTTCCACAAAACCCCCAACTCCAAGTAAAGATTCTGAAGCAAGTATTTTCCAAAGTTCTCTTTATTAGAATAGATAAACTGGCACATCTGGGAAAACCCGAATCTGAGAGGTCCAGGTTTTCCCTCAGTAAATCAAAACCCCCAAAACCATCCCCTCACTCCTCAGTCGATCACATGCCCCAATCACCATCCGTCCTGTCTCGAGACCTCACTCCGACCACTCCTTCTCCAGATGCAGGATCGCCCTGACCTTGACCGACAGGAAGAATGTGATTATGACTACAGGCAACCTTTCTACTAACCTCCCCTCCCCCTACTTTCCCACCCATGAGAAGGTGGCAGCATGGAAGCTTCCGGACTAATATGGCTTCCAAAGCTGACATATTGTTTACTTGATTGTTGGTTTGAAGTTAACCTTGGAGTTAATCTATGCTGATGTGAGTGTTTGTTATGAAGTGGGGTTGAGGGGTACCCCGGACCGTGAACCAGCTCATGAGCAAACACACTAGGACTGAAATAAATCTGACAGAGGCATTTTGTGTAAAAATATAATGTACTTTAAAACGTTTAAAAAGCACTATGTCTTTAAAAAAGCACATTAGTAACAAAGTCTTATCTTGGTTATGTGAAGCCAGGCTATCTCCCTAGATTCTTCTCCACAATACCGAAACAGTTCACAAGAGAAAAAAGCTAACATGACAATAAGCAGCTTCGGTGTCGATACATCATCGAGGTAGTAGAAGGGCAGCAGCATAAACTTCACAGCTAAAAAGTCACCTGAAGAAAAAACAATTTCAATCAGCAAACGTAGCTTGAAGCTTGTGGGAGGAAGAATGTCCAGCAGCAGCAGTTCTGATGATGGCTTGCGTGCTTCAAAACGGCAAAAGGCAAGCATCCGTAGGAGTATCTCTGCAACAGCGTCTGGAGTCCTTATCTGTGTTCTCCTCCCTTCTGTAACGTTGCACTGAGCTCTGCATCCAGCTTCCAGCAGGAGCTCTGCATCTAGGCCTAAACAGCGTTTAGGCCCGAGTAGCAAGCGAAAAGGTCCTTGCTTATATGGGGAGTTAACCTGCAATTAACTAGGACGGGGAAGGCTTGCAGGTAGTTGCAAGCAGGAGATGGCTTGATTGAAACCATACTGTTTGTGACTAAGCAAGTAGCCACAGCAATCCTGAAAACACTTGTGACAGTGTTGATTCCTGGTAGACAGATGCTGAAGTCTTTTTGTTCTCTCTTGATTGTTGATTGTCTCTTTTGCATAGTCTATGGATGATTGGACTGCCATTTGTCAGAAATGGTGTAGGGTCTCCTGCTTGAGTGGTGGCGGGGAGGGTCAGTTTAGATGACCTACAGTACAAGGTCCCTTCCAACTCTGTTCATCTGTCTTTGTGTCTACTGATGGCTGATTGGTCAGCATGCCATGCTTCTAGAAATTCCCTGGCATTTTTGGACTTGGCTTGGTCTAGGATGGTCACATTTTTCCAATTGAAACTATGGTTACATCAGTGGTGGGTTTCAAAAAATGTTACTACCGGTTCTGTGGCCGTGTCTTGGTGGCCAGGGCATGGCTTGGTGACCTTGGCTTGGTGGGTGTAGCAGGGGAAGGATACTGCAAAATCCCCATTTCCTCCTGATCAGCTGGGACTCGGGAGGCAGAGAATAGATGGGGATGGGGCCAGTCAGAATTTTTACTACCAGTTCTCCGAACTACTCAAAATTTCTGCTACCGCTTCTCCAGAACTGGTCAGAACCTGCAGAAACCCACCTCTGGGTTACATCTGTCTATATATTGGGAAATTAAAGAATTTTCATCATGTCTTCTGACTGCCGGTTGGTGTTCTTGGATGCCTTCTGCCAATCTTCTGCCTGTTTGTCCTACATAGTGGTTGTTGCAATTCTTACATTGTATGTTGTAGGTGACTCCTGTAGGCAACTTACACTTGGTTGCCAGGCTGATAGTCCTTGCTTTTCCATATTTGGCTCAAGTTCATCATTGCTGCATTGTAGCCATACTCTGCATGAATCGGTCATTTTTTTTGGGGGGGGGGGAGAGAGAGAGGGGGGAATCCAGGGGTGGGCTGCTGGGGGTTTGCAGGGGTTCAGGAGAACCTCTAGCTAAGATTCTGTGCAGTTTGGAGAACCCCCAAATCCCACTCCTGGCTGGCTCTGCCCGCCCCTCCCCTCCCAGGAGTCCCCATGTGACCCATTTTGGATGCAGGTAAGTGCAGGTGTCAGGTTTCGATGTCATCTCAAATAAATTGCACTCCCAAACAATTAATCTTTGCTGAAATATTCCATTTATTGAGTACGACAGATCTGGCCCCGACTTTGTCGTAGCCGATACCAACCCTCTGACCCCCAAACCCTTCCCTTTCCGTTCCCCAATTCTCATCTTCTCATTGGGCATCTTCCAAGTCAGTCTCCCCAGCTTCTGACCTCATCCCACAGGAATGTTCCCCCCACCATCCCATCTCCTAGGGGATATTATCTACAGAGAAATAAGTAGGTGAAAAGTCAAGCCTCGTCTTTTTATGGCAGCATCAGAATGCTGACAGCAGGGTGTGCACGGAGGCTCGTGGAGGGCAAAAAACGTGTTCTCCTGAACACTTTTTGTTTTTCCATGGAATGGTGATTGGAGATTAGTGCGGCATGTGACAACGAGGAGATCAGTTGCTGGAATAGGAACGTGGTGATTTCTCTCTCAAGTTCCACTCGCTTTTTTTTTTTTTTTTTTGCTACCAACTGATGTCATTTGGGCAGATCTATTTGGCGTTTCAGCTCCGCTCTGTTTCCATCCATCGCATTATTACAAAATGACTAAACAGTAGGTGGTTATGAGAGATCACTACTGCAACAAGCTTACGGATTGGTTTTATTACCTCACCATTGTGCAAACAAACAGCTTCTCTCTTTGCCATACATATTTATAGGCCCTCGGTACTTTTATCTCGAGCAATTCTGATGTGACAAGCAGTTTTCAAATAACAACCAGTTTCCGTGCAAGTTCCTCACAGCTAGAGAAGGAGACAGTTGGAAAGATAATGATAAAATAAAGGAGGTATTTTACTCCCCCACCCCGCAAAAAAATCCCAGTCCCATCTCCATAAAAGACTCGGAATGATTTGCATTCATTGGTTGGGCTGAGAAAAATGAGTGATTTTGTGTGGTTTTGGGCTGATAAGGAAAACAGTGCTGGAGTTCTCTGGGTACAACAGTGGAAACTTTATGTTGTCTACAGTGTAGAATCAAAAGCCATTGTAATGTTGTAGCTGTGCCTTTTCCAGATATCAGGTTTCATATGGTAGATAAGAGGGAGGGAGGGAGGGAGACAGAGAGAGAGACAGAGAGAGAGACAGAGGGAGAGAGAAAGAGAGAAAGACTGAGAGAGAGACTGAGAGACAGAGAAAGAGAGACAAAGAAAGAGACAGAAAGACTGAGACTGAGACAAAGAGAGAGACAGACAGAGAGAGAGACAGAGAGAGACAGAGACAGAGAGAGAGAGAGACAGAGAGACAGAGACAGAAAGACAGAGACAGAGACAAAGAGAGAGACAGAGACAGAGACAGAGAGACCGAGACCGAGACAAAGAGAGAGACAGAGAGACAGACAGAGAGACAGACAGAGAGATGGACAGAGAGACAGACAGAGAGACAAAGAGACACAGAGAGAGACAGAGACAGAGACAAAGAGAGAGAGAGAGACAGAGACAAAATCAGTTTTCAGCAGCTTGTGCCAATGTGACATGTCCAATAAACTTATTCTTTGAAGAATCTACATGCCTCAGAGTCTTGTTTGCTATGGGTATGTTACTTGAAATCCTGACAGAGACAGAGAGACAGAGAGAGGGAGGAGAAAGAGGAGGAGATGGATGGATGGGTGATGAATAGATAGGCAAATGGATTGAGGTACTGAGATTCAAAGATCTCCCAGGGCAACAGAGTGGCTGGCACAAAGGAAGGAGAAGACCACTTTCCCTCTTTCTTCTCCCTGCTCCTCTTCCTTCCCTCGTGCCGGCCACTCCATTGCCCATTTCTCCAATGCAGCGCAGCGCCCACTTGGATAGTGTGTGTGTGGGTGTAATTTAACAACCGTTTTGCCCAGGGTCAGGTTTGCCATTGCAGGAAGCTCATCCCGCATGTGTGGCAGAACTAGAGGATGGGGTTGAACCTGTTGTTAAATTATTTGAACCCACCACCGTACATAAACCAGTGGTGGCATTCAGCTGGTTGTTTCCGGTTTGGGCAAACTGGTAGCGGCGGCTGCAGGAGCCTCCACCCACTTGCACGGAAGGCCCTGCGCATGTGCGTAGGTGGTGCGCACGAGCGAAGCAAGTGTGTGCACACGTACACTCACATTTGCGAACCGGTAGTGAAGGTAAGTGAATACCACACCTGACATAAGCATATGTATGTTACATATGTGTTTGGGTAGATATATACACTTTCTCTTCAGAGCAGGCAATAGAATTTTGTTTTTAATGTGGGCCAGTGTGCTCACAGTATAAAAAGAAAAATGACAATAAAAGTTATCTTATCCGTGCTAGTAAGGAGTATGGTTTAGCAACAGAATTTTTGGGCTCACTTGCTCATAAATTGAGAGCTACCTGGGTCCCGATATAGTCAGCTGGTGCCATCGCTGACTATTGGGGGTGAGACATCGGCCCCCACGGAGAGGGCGCATAACTTGGGTGTCCTCCTGGATACACGGCTGTCTTTAGAAGAGCATATGATGGCCGTGGCCAGGGGGGCTTTCTATCAGGTTCGCCTGATATGCCAGTTGCGCCCCTTTCTGGATCGGGACTCCTTATGCACGGTCACTCATGCCCTCATCACTTCCCGCCTGGACTACTGCAATGCTCTCTACATGGGGCTCCCCTTGAGGAGCACTTGGAGGCTCCAACTGGTGCAGAATGCAGCCGTGCGCGTACTTGTGGGGGCGACATGGCGCTCCCACGTGACACCTCTCCTGCGCGAGCTGCATTGGCTTCCGGTGGTCTTCTGGGTGCGCTTCAAGGTATTGGTTCTCATCTTCAAAGCGCTCCATGGCTTAGGGCCCGGTTATTTACGAGACCACCTTCTGCCACCGATAACCTCCCACCGGCCAATACGCTCCCACAGAGAGAGCCTCCTCAGGGTGCCGTCGGTCAGGCAATGTCAGCTGGCGACCCCCCTGGGGAAGAGCCTTCTCTGTGGGGGCACCCACCCTCTGGAATGAGCTACCCCCAGGGATATGACTGATCCCAGACCTCCGGACCTTCCACTGGGCTCCGAAGACTTTTTCATTTCAGCAAGCCGGGCTGGGTTAAAAATCTTTTAATTGCTGAATTTTATGGGTAAGGGGTTTTAAATTGAGGGAAGCCAATATAAATTTAATTTAGCTTTTATAGTATTTTAATGTTTATATTGTATGTTTTTTAATTTTGGCTGTTCACCGCCCCGAGTCGTTCTGGAGAGGGGGCGGTATAAAAAGTTTAAAAAATAAAATAAAATAAACAAAACAAAACAAAAAGCATCCAAACCACCATTTCCAACTGGCCCACAACCAGAGCTAAAATGTAATTAGTGAATTTCCAAAAAAAAAAAAAAGTGAAACGATCCTGCAGTCCCACCATCACCACCCCACCCGTATTCAATCAGAAAGTGCTGATGGAACATATATAAGGCATCGTCAAAGCCTTTATTTAAATAGGGGTTACAGTCCTAATAAAACACAAAGGGAAAGGGGGCAGAGGGCTTGGAGACAGGTAATGAAAGAAAAAATTAAACTCATCCAATTACATCTGGGGGAAGGAAAAAAAAAATCCATTACCTATAGCAGTGAAAGGACAGCCCGGAGAAAATTCAGATGCAAAGCTAATAATGGAGGCAGCGTGTCCTTTCAACGGATTCTAAATGAGGTCTAATTTTCTTACATCCACCAATCCCAAACTATATAAATTTCAACTAAGCAGAAAAAAGTGACATGCTAGCACAATTGTTATTCCAAACAGGCCCAGCTGCTTGTTCACCTTAATTAGACCTAATCCCAAAACGAAGACAAACTCTCCTTCCTCCCTGCAATGAGATCATCGGATTTGCCTCAACTTTTCTAATAGGTTTTGCCCTAACCTTTTTGGCAATTGTCATCCCCCCCCCACTCCTTTGACATTCTAATAGAAATTGAAGAGCCGGACTTCACCCGGGCCCAATCGCTTGTCGGGTTTTCCAAAAATGTCAAAGGATTAAGGGGAAGGTAAAGGAACGGAGTGGAACAAGCGACTTGTGGGGTGAAAGACTTTGGCTTGGAAAAGCAGAATTCAGCAAGTTACGGGGTGAGAGTTGGCCGGGGCTGGCTAATGAAGCTGAAATAACAAAATAACTGTGGGGACTTTGATGCTTTCTGAGCTTGGTTTGTTTTCTTGCAGACGTTTCATGACCCAATTAGGTAGCATCATCAGTGCTAGAAGGGAGTGGGGTTTGCTCTCTGTTTATATACAGTAGCTTGCTCTCTCAGTGTTGGTGGGAGTGTTCTTAGTGGTTCTATGATGGGGGGTATTGTTTACTGCTTGATTGTTGGTCTAGTGTTAAGAGAAACAGACAGACCGAGGGGGATAGATAGATAGATGATAGATAGGTAGATAGATAGATAGATAGATAGATAGATAGATAGATAGATAGACAGACAGACAGACAGACAGACAGACAGACAGACAGATGATGGGTGGAGGGTGGTTGTGTGGATGGATGGATGGGTGGATGGATGGATGCCATATATAGCTGGATAGATAGATGATAGATAGATAGCCAGAAAGACAGACAGACAGATGATGGGCAGAAGGTGGTTGTGTGGATGGATGGATGGGCATATATAGCTGGATAGATAGATAGATAGATAGATAGATAGATAGATAGATAGATAGATAGATAGATAGATGATAGAGATAGATGATAGATAGATAGATAGATAGATAGATAGATAGATAGATAGATAGATAGATAGAAGCACGAAGCCGAGAACACCAGCCTGAAGATGACGAATGAGACTTCGTCGAAACGTCGCCAAGACACTTCCAATTTTACATGGGAGAAGACCCGAATAACCAAAGACCTACATAGATAGATAGATAGATAGATAGATAGATAGATAGATAGATGATAGATAGATGATAGATAGATAGATAAATAGATGATAGATAGATAGATAGATAGATAGATAGATAGATAGATAGACAGACAGACAGACAGATAGATAGGCGATAGATAGACGATAGATAGATAGATAGATAGATAGATAGATAGATAGATAGATAGACAGACAGACAGACAGATAGATAGGCGATAGATAGACGATAGATAGATAGATAAATAGATGATAGATAGATAGATAGATAGATAGATAGATAGATAGATAGATAAATAGATGATAGATAGATAGATAGATAGATAGATAGATAGATAGACAGACAGACAGACAGACAGACAGATAGATAGGCGATAGATAGACGATAGATAGATAGATAAATAGATGATAGATAGATAGATAGATAGATAGATAGATAGATAGATAGAAGCACGAAGCCGAGAACACCAGCCTGAAGATGACGAATGAGACTTCGTCGAAACGTCGCCAAGACACTTCCAATTTTACATGGGAGAAGACCCGAATAACCAAAGACCTACATAGATAGATAGATAGATAGATAGATAGATAGATAGATAGATAGATAGATAGATGATAGAGATAGATGATAGATAGATAGATAGATAGATAGATAGATAGATAGATAGACAGACAGACAGATAGATAGGCGATAGATAGACGATAGATAGATAGATAAATAGATGATAGATAGATAGATAGATAGATAGATAGATAGATAGATAAATAGATGATAGATAGATAGATAGATAGATAGATAGATAGATAGATAGACAGACAGACAGACAGACAGATAGATAGGCGATAGATAGACGATAGATAGATAGATAAATAGATGATAGATAGATAGATAGATAGATAGATAGATAGATAGATAGATAGATAGAAGCACGAAGCCGAGAACACCAGCCTGAAGATGACGAATGAGACTTCGTCGAAACGTCGCCAAGACACTTCCAATTTTACATGGGAGAAGACCCGAATAACCAAAGACCTACATAGATAGATAGATAGATAGATAGATAGATAGATAGATAGATAGATGATAGAGATAGATGATAGATAGATAGATAGATAGATAGATAGATAGATAGATAGATAGATAGACAGACAGACAGACAGACAGACAGACAGATAGATAGGCGATAGATAGACGATAGATAGATATAGATAGATAGATAGATAGATAGATAGATAGATAGATAGACAGACAGACAGACAGATAGATAGGCGATAGATAGACGATAGATAGATAGATAAATAGATGATAGATAGATAGATAGATAGATAGATAGATAGATAGATAGATAAATAGATGATAGATAGATAGATAGATAGATAGATAGATAGACAGACAGACAGACAGACAGACAGATAGATAGGCGATAGATAGACGATAGATAGATAGATAAATAGATGATAGATAGATAGATAGATAGATAGATAGATAGATAGATAGATAGATAGATAGATAGATAGATTGATTGATTCCCACCATGGAATCCCTGGCAGAGGTATCCAAACAACATCTGAAGACACACTGGTATTGTTACTACTCTGATAAGGAAACCTTTGCAAGAAAAAAAACAACCAAGCTCAGAAAGCAGCAAGAATCCCATAACCAAACAAAGCAATAGAAATGTTGAAATTGCAAATTTCCTTTTCCTTTCTTAACAAAAATTTAACAAACGATCCTCCTATTCACTACATTACACTTTTGATCCCTGTACCTAGAATTGTCTATCTGACTCGTAGCTCCCCAAGGTCCTCCTTGGGGACAATTTCTCATAGTGGCTGAGAATCTCCTAATTTAGAATAGAATAGAATTTTTTATTGGCCAACTGTGATTGGACACACAAGGAATTTGTCTTGGTGCATACACTCTTGGTGTACCTAAAAGAAAAGATACATTCATCAAGAATCATAAGGTACAACACTTAATGATAGTCATAAGGAAACAGTCAATATAAATCTTAAGGATACCAGCAACAAGGTTACAGTCATACAGTCGTAAGTGGGAGGAGATGGGTGATGGGAATGATGAGAAGATTAATAGTATTTCAGACTTACCAGATAAGAAAATGCTATCGAAAATCTATAACTTTATATTAGATGAGGATAGAGCCGAGAAGATAGCTAAAAATCAGCTAAGCATTTGGGAGAAAAATTTAGGATATGGCCTTAATTTCAATGACTGGGAGATAGCTTGGAACAGAAATCTCAAAATAACGAAATCGGTATCATTCAGGGAAAATCACTACAAAATGTTGCATAGGTGGTACTTAGCCCCGGACAGGCTGGCCAAAATATTTCCAAATTCCTCTGCTTTATGTTGGAAATGTGGAAAGACGGTCGGCACCTTTTACCATCTGTGGTGGACTTGCCCTGAGACCAAAAAGTTTTGGTTAAAGATCCGACTCTGGCTCGCGGAAATAATGGGACAAGAGATAGCCCTGGCCCCGGAATCCTTCCTCTTAGGTATGATTGAAGATGGTCTCGACAACAATAAAACCCAACTGGCAATTCAAATTATTACTGCGGCTAGATTAGCCTTTGCGAATCTCTGGAAATCCAACTCTACCCCCTCTGAAGAAACATTAATAAATAAAATTCTAGAGTGTGCAGAGATGGCCAAACTGACGAGTGAGCTAAAAAATGAAGAGAACTTTAAGTACTACGAAGTATGGGGAATTTGGTATAACTGGTTAAAGAATAGGATAAAAATACGATAATAGGCTACGATTTGTTAGACACCCGAAATGGACTTAATTGTATAGAAATGTAGAGAATTGTATAGAACTGCATACTGTATAGCTATGGATGGAATTCATTTAATGTTTGATCTATGAATGTGTAAACATTGCACCTCGGATCAAGATTGTGATTGTACATTGTCTTTTTAAAAATTGGAAAATTCAATAAAGTATTTAAAAAAAAATAGTATTTCAGACTTAGTCAATAGTTTGAAGTGTTGAGGGAATTATTTGTTTAGCAGAGTGATGGCGTTTTGGAAAAAACTGTCCTTTTGTCTGGTTATCGTTTTGAGGGTAGGAGTTGAAACAGTTTATGTCCAGGATGCGAGGGGTCTGTAAATATTTTCACAGCCCTCTTTTTGACTCGTGCAGTACACAGGCCCTCCATGGAAAGCAGGTTGGTAGCCATTGTTTTTTCTGCAGTTCTAATCATCCTCTGAAGTCTGTGTCTGTCTTGTTGGGTTTCAGAGCCAAACCAGACAGTTATGGAGGTGCAGATGACAGACTCAATGATGCCTCTGTAGAACTGGATCAGCAGCTCCTTGGGCAGTTTGAGCTTCCTGAGTTGGCGCAAAAAGAACATTCTTTGTTATGCTTTTTTGATGACGCTTTTGATGTTAGCTGTCCATTTTAGGTCTTGCGATAGTGTAGAACCTAGAACCATCAAGATAAAAATCGCAAAACTGCGTCTCACTTATTTTGGCCATCTCAAGCATGGGAATTCACTGGAGAAAGCAATTGTGTTTGGAAAAATGAGTAGTAAAAGGAAACCAGGCTGCCAAAGAACACGGTGAGTGGATACTGTTAAAGCTGACACCAGCCAGAACATAGAACAACTCAAAGAAGCAGAGCAAGATCGAAAGACGTGGCGAGATCTGTCCCATGGAATTGCCAAGAGCTGGACATGACAGTATGGATAACATCATCATCATCATCATCATCATCATCATCATCATCATCATCCTCATGTCAATATATCCTTCATAATTCTTCTTGTGCCCCATCTGTGTAACAATGACATGTTGCTTAACACCGATAAGATAGCTCACTGTTCACAGAAACAGAATAACAGCATATCAGAGTTAGAAGGGATCTTGGAGGTCTTCTAGTCCAACCCCCTGCTTAGGCAAGAAACCCTGCACCACTTCAGACAAATGGTTGTCCAGTCTCTGCTTAAAAACTTGCAATGTTGGAGCATTCACAACTTCTAGAGGCAAGTTGTTCCACTGATTAATTGTTCTAACGGTCAGGAAATTTCTCCTTCATTCTAGGTTGCTTCTCTCCTTAATTACTTTCCATCAGTTGCTTCTTGTCCTGCCCTCAGGGGTTTTGGAGAACAGGTTGCCCCCCCCATCTTCTATGTGGCAGCCCCTTAGATATTGGAATACTGCTATCATGTCCCCCTTAGTCCTTCTTTTCTCTAGACTAAAAAGGTAAAGGTTCCCCTTGCACATATGTGCTGGTCATTCCCGACTCTAGGGGGTAGTACTCATCTCAGTTTCAAAACCGAAGAGCCAGCATTGTCCGAAGACGTCTCCGTGGTCATGTGGCTGGAATGACTCAACGCCAAAGGCGCACGGAACGCTGTTACCTTCCCACCAAAGGTGGTCCCTATTTTTCTACTTGCATTTTTTACCTGCTTTCGAATTGCTAGGTTGGCAGAAGCTAGGACAAGTAACAGGAGCTCACCCCATTACCCGGCACTAGGGATTCGAACCACTGAACTGCCGACCTTTCGATCGACAAGCTCAGCATCTTAGCCACTGAGCCACCACATCCTCTAGTTCTGTAGACTAGACATACCCAATTCCTGCAACCATTTTTTATATGTTTCAGCCTCCAATCCCCTAATCATCTTTGTTGCTCTTCTCTGCACTCTTTCTAGAGTCTCAACATCTTTTTTTTTTTAACATTGTGATGACCAAAATTCTTTATAGCACAATAAGATACTTTCTTTGCATGGAAAGAATGGAATATTAAGACGATATAGCTTGATAAATGGGCAGATCGCCGAATAGAGAGATGAGTAGACAGATTAGAAATATGCAGACTCTCCATTAATGATCAGAGACGCATCTGGAATGGGGATCATTTTGTAGCTATCCAATAGATTATTACCGTTATCATTTTTTATTCTTTAAGAGAGCGATGATTCACCAGCAAAAACAAAAACAAAAAAACAACCCACAAACTGCACAATGAATTCATTACAATTTTGTGATCCTGTGCATTTCTCTTTGGGGCCTCTAAACTTCATGCGTTACCATCGCTAATAATTAACCTTGCTCAATAATTTACACTTTGAAACATTAATGATGCAGATGCAATGAAGGGAGGGGGTGGGAGAGAAGAAACATATTGATGCAACTAATTAAATAAGAGTAAAATTGTATAAAGTTTCATTATAACTGTAATGGATTTGTCAATGGAGTAATATCGCAAGATGCATTACTGTGTTGACAAATTAAGTTCAAATTATGTCAGGCCAGTTTCTCTTTTTATAGCGGTTCCTTCCACATAATTTCTCATTTTTTAGATATAAAAAGTAGGGCGGGGGGGGAGAGAGAAAGATTAAACTTTTCTTCTTGATTTCTCATAAGTATACAGATGACAAATTGGTGTGTTGCAGCCTTTCGCTGCCTCTGTTTGGGCCTAATGTTTAATTGAAGGGGAATAATTTACGGTATTTAATTGGCTTTCACCAAAGTTAATTTGATACTGGAGATAAATGGAATTCTAAAAGAAGTGGCTACCCATTGGTAGAGTTTTACTTAGATAAGCAGGTAATTAAACTTACCTGCAGCCGAGAACTTTTAATATTTCTCATATTGAAAGTAGTTTTTTTTTTTTTTGGCTGCAGGAAATGTTAGCCTTCTCAGAATGGGGGTGCTTCTACTATTTATTGAAAAATGTGTTAGCCCCTTTGTTTCTCTGTAATCGAATCATTTTTTTTAATCTCATCTCTATCAAGACTCTCCAGTATAACTTGCCCGCAATTATCTCTACTTTGATGACCATGCAGCTAGATCACTGCCATGTGGCTAAGATGGGAGAGAGGGGAGAGGAAGAGAGAAGAGGAGGAGGAGAAGCAGAAAGAAGCAGGAAGCAGGAGGAGGAAGAGGAAGAGGAGAAGGAGGAGGAGAAGCAGAAAGGAGGAGGAGGAAGGGGGAAGAAGTAGGAAGCAGGAGGAGGAAGAGGAGGCGGAGGAGGAGGAGGAGAAGAACAAAAAGAGGAGGAGGAGGAGAGGAGGTGGTGGAGGAGAAGAAGAAGAGGAGGAGGAGAAAGAAGCAGAAAGGAGGAGGAGAAGCAGAAAGAAGTAGGAAGCAGGAGGAGGAAGAGGAGGCAGAGGAGGAGGAGAAGAAGAAGAGGAGGAGGAGGAGGAGGAGAAGAGGTGGTGAAAGAGAGAAGAAGGAGGAAGAGGAGGAGAGGTGGTGGAGGAGAGGGTGATGGTGGAGGAGGAGGTGGAGATGCAGAAAGAAGCAGAAAAGAGGAGGAAGAGGAGAAACAGAAAGAAGTAGGAAGCCGGAGGAGGAGGAAAAGCAGCAGAAGCAGAAGGAAGATGGAAGAAGTGTGGCCCAATCCACACGAACCTCAACTTGCATGAACAATGGCCCAGCATGCACATGCATGCAGTTTGACTTGTATGAATTGAACTGTGCATATGTGTGGCCATGCTGGGCCACCACTCATGTGGCCCAGTTCCAAATAGGCCATGGGCCAGTAATTGTCCATGGCCCAGGAGTTAGGGACCCCCTGATGTAGGGCTTCGAAGGTGACAGCCAACGCCTTGGATCTGACTCAATTTAAGTCAGATAGTGTCTTGTTGATTCTCTGGTCTGAGACTTTATGTCTTCATATCAGAAATCTGACCACTCATTTTAGCCTTTCTCTGATAGACAGTGCTATATCTGTTAGTTTGGACAAAATCATCAAGCGACAGTGATCCGAAATGCCTAATCCTGATCAAACCATGCCTGGCAATCTTTGTTTGAACACCCGCAATGAAGGAAAGTTCTCCACCTCTGTGAGTAATTGGTTCCATTGTTGAACAACCTCACTATCCAGACGATGTTTCTAACATTTAATAGTAATTGGCCTGTATTGTAATTTCAGTCCATTGTCCTCTGTCCTGAATCCTAGAATGAATGAATGAATGGAGGTCTTGACCTTCCTCCAGATGACAGCTTCCCTGATATTGGAGGAGTGTAATTATATCCCCTTTAATGTTCTCAAGCTCAACCTTTCCGGACCTGTCCAACACTCCTCATTGTTCTCAGTTTTTAATACCATGATCATCGTTACTTTTCTTTGTGTTATGGCCCGTCAGCGGCCAGCAGATCTGGCAGCAGATTCAGACAGTGAGGAGGTTGGGGAGGAAGGTGAGGCAGTCCTGGAGTCTGGGGAAGGCTCGGACGAGGGCTCTGCATCAGAGGCAGAGAGGGGGCCAGGACCATCTGGTAGTTATATGCTGACTCCAGAGCCTCTGGAATCTGACATCAGTGAGGCAGAAGAACAATGTGAGCCTGTTCCCAGTCTGCGCATGCACAGAGCTGCCAGAAGGCAAGAACAATTAAGGGGAAAAAAGGGCGACTCGGGAGTAAGGCTTGGAGATGTTGGCCCCTCCCATAAGATATTAAAGAGGAGCAAATGGACGTGAGCCTTTGCAGGAAGCAATTAGTTCATATAGTCAATTCAAGCTCCGAGAAGTCCATTTGACTCTGTGCTCTGTTTGGCCTTGCAAAACTAATTGACAATTAGATCTCTGGCAGCGTTTCAAGGGAGATAAAGGTGGGTGCTTACCAACATTACTCTGTGCTCAACTCGAGCAGACATCTGTCGTAATCTTCACAGACTGTTTGTGAATCATTATGGGCTGTGAATGACCATAATTCACAGCCGTCTCAATAAAAGAGGTTTTTTGGAATTAAGATTGTGATTTACGCTTTCTCAGGAAGCCTAGGTCAGAACATCCAAAGTCCCTTGGGAGTTGGGCGGCATAGAAATATGATTAATTAAATTAATTAAACACTTTGCCCTAAGTTTGTCTACATCTTTAAGAGCAGAATGCCAATATTCTGAACATCTAGATTTCACAGTTCGAAATAAAAAAGCTCTTCTGCAGTCAGGACGTAAGCCTAAAATTGAAAATCAGGCTTGTCATATGCTGCATCTTTTCTATCCTGCTCTACGGAGTGGAGAGTTGGTCTCTGACAGAAAGCCACTTGAAGAGACTCAGAAGCATTTGAAATGTGGATTTACAGGAAGCTGTTATGTATAAGCTTGGTTGACAAAATCAGAAATGGGGAGGTGATAAGCCACCTGGGAAAGCCATCAAAATCATCAAAATCATAAAAAAGTGAAAGTTAGAATATTTTGGACATGTGATGCAACACCCAAAATAATATGGCATACTTCACTTAATTCTCCAAGGAAAGACTGAAGGCAAACGAGATCCAGGCAGAAGAACACATGGCTTCAAAATCTAAGGGACTGACTGGTTTGGACAAAACTTAACAACACTTTTTGGTGTGGCTGTTGATAAAAATAGGGTCAGCAACATGATTGCCAACGTCCAATGATGGATATGGAAGGAGGAGGAGGATAAGGGCCTGGTGGCTCAGCAGACTGATAGCATTGTGATTAACACAGCTGCCTGCAATTACTGCAGGTTCGAATCTCCCAAGGCTCAAGGTTGACTCAGCCTTCCATCCTTTCTAAGGTAGGTAAAATGAGGACCCAGTTTTGTGGGAGCAATAATACAATATACAATATAAAAGCAATATACAAAAGGATGAAGGCTATTGCTTAACGCATTGTAAGCTGCCCTGAGTCTCCGGAGAAGGGCGGCATATAAATCAAATTAAAAAAAAAAAAAGGAGGAGGAAGAGGAGGAGGAGGAGAAGGAGAAGAAGAAGACAAAGAAGAAGAGGAGGAGGAAGAGGAAGAGGAGAAGGAGAGAAGGAGAAAGGAGAAGGAGAAGGAGAAGGAGAAGGAGAAGGAGAAGGAGTGCTTATCTCTGCGACACTGTCGAGGATCCAGCCAAGACTCATCATCATCATCATTACTGTCCACTTGCAGCTGCGTGGAAGTGCTTGGCCCGGGCCTATCTCTTGGCCTTCGGAGGATACCGGAGGCATTGCCAGAGAGGAGGGTCCTGGAGAGGGAGGCCTTGCCAACTCCTCTCCTTCACTCTCGGAGTCCTCTCCTGCTGATAACACAGGCTCGGTGATCGGAGCCACAACAGAGCCTGGGGAGGGCGAAAAACTGGCCTACTGGGCCCACCGGGCCATCACGTGCCAAAAGCGGGGGGAATTCAGGGGGATGGGGCACATTGAATTATGGGTGTGGGCATGCACGCGCACGACCCCCTGCGCTCCCCCTGCTTTTGGTACGCGATGGCAAAAAGGTTAGCCATCACTGCCCTATACCATTTCAGACAAATGATTATCCAATCTCTTCTTCAAGACCTCCAGTGTTGGAGCATTCACAACTTCTGACGGCAAGTTGTTCCACTCATTAATTGTTCTAATTCTCAGGAAATTTCTCCTTTGTTCTAGGTTGCTTGATTAGTTTCTATCCATTGCTTTTTGTCCTGCCTTTTGATCTTTGGAGAAGAGATTGACCCCCTCTTCTTTGTGGCAGCTCCTCAAATATTGGAAGGCTACTATCATGTCACATCTAGTCCTTCTTTTCACTACACTAAACATACCCAATTCCTATAACTCTATTACCTGGTCTTCCGGGTGCGCTTCAAGGTGTTGGTTATCACCTTTAAAGCGCTCCATGGCATAGGACCTAGTTATCTTCGAGACCACCTGCTGCTACCGATGACCTCCCATCGAATTGTGTGCTCCCACAGAGAGGGCCTCCTCGGGGTGACATCAGCCAACCAATGTAGGCTGGTGACCCCCAGGGGGAGGGCCTTCTCTGTAGGGGCACCTACCCTCTGGAACCAGCTGCCCCCTGAGATAAGGAGAATCCAAGACCTCGGTGCCTTCCGCCGTGCCCTTAAAATTTTCTTTTTTCAGCAAGCCGGGCTGGCTTAATATATTTTTAAAATATTTTTAATTGGTTTGTTATTTTAAATTGGGGCCAAATTAATATATATCTTTTTAATTGTTTTTAATGTTTGTATTGTATGTTTTTTATCTGGCTGTACACCGCCCTGAGTCCCTCAGGAAAAGGTGCCGTATATAAATTCGAAATAAAATAGAATAAATAAATAACTAACTCAGGGGTGTCAAACTGGTGGCCCACAGGTGGGATGCATCACACACACAGGCCAAGCCCACCCCGGCTCCACAAATGGGAAAAACATCACGAAACATCACATGATATGTGACCCGCACGTTTGACGCTTGTGCTGTAACCGTTCTTCATATGTTTTAGCCTCCAGCCCCCTAATGATCTTAGTTGCTCTTCTCTGCATTCTTTCCAGTGCCTCGACATCTTTTTTACATTGTGGTGACCAAAACTGGATGCAGAATTCCAAGTGTAGCCTTATAAAGTGGTATTAACACTTCATATAATCTTGATGATCCTATCCTTCTGTTAATGTAACCTAGGATTGCATTGGCATTTTTTGGCAGATGCAGTGCACTGCTGGCTCATATTTAAGTGATGGTCTGCTAGGACTGTAAGATCCCTTTTGCAGTTACTACTATTTAGCCAGATACCACCTTTTCCATAACCGTGGATTTGACTCTTTTGGTTGTGTTGATGTTTAATGTTCCATAGTTTTTCCTTGTTCTGTGGCTGTGGTGCTATTCTCACTGATCCATATTATTGTCTTTCCTTCTCTTCTCCTTCCTTTCTTATTCCGCTGTCCAGGTTTCTTGTGCCTCCTTTGGTTTAAGTCATATTTTTCATGATATTATTTTATTTTATTTTACATAGTGTCTGGCAAGTGGAAGGTATACTTTATAATTTTAATTAAAGACATGAATATCGCTCCAGGTACATAGGTGGGAATGAACAAATTGGGCGCCTGCCAATATGCTTGTTAACAATTTTTTTTTTTTTTGAATGCTTCCCTTTGATGACAGCTTGCAAATATTAACAGGGAACTATTAACCAAAAAGCGCCTCACAATTTGAATGGAAAGGGATGATGGACATTACACCATCCAATGGATTGGTTCTTCACATTCCCTGGTTTTTAATTAAATAAATAAATAAATAAATAAATAAATAAATAAATAAATAAATAAATAAATAAATAAACAAATTTCTATACCACCCTTCTCCCGAAGGACTCAGGGCGGTGTACAGCCTATTAAAAACACAAAGACAAACATCAGTTAAAAATAATTAAAATGATTAAATAGATTTGGCTCAATTTAAAAAACCCAGAAATTTAAAATACCCCAATTTAAATTATTATGTTGATAGCCCGGCCTGGCGGAACAGCAGGGTCTTCAGTGCGCAGCGAAACACCCGGAGGTCGGGGATCTTACGTATTTCCGGGGGCAGTTCATTCCACAGGGCTGGGGCTCCCACAGAGAAGACCTTCCCCCTGGGTGCCGCCAGCCGACATAATTTGGCCGATGGCACCCTGAGGAGACCCTCTCTGTGGGAGTGAACTGGTCGGTGGGAGGCTGTTTGTGGCAGAAGTCGGTCTCGAAGGTACCCTGGTCCTATGCCATGGAGCATAGTCATTAAAGGCGGTGACCAACACTTTTTCTCAGAGTTGTGACCATGTTCCCAAAACAAAGGGATAACATTGGATCTTTCTCCCAATTCTTTGGCACTAGGAATTAAGCATACGAGGGATGAGATGGTAGCAGTGTTCCTATATTTGAGAGGCTGCCATGAAGAAAAAAAAAAGGGGGGAACCTTCTTTAGGTGATACAGTCAAGTTGTAAATGTAAATGCAGATAATTTCATTAGGCACCACCATCTTGAAATCAAACTTGAGCAGCGTTACACTGGCAAGAAATATTTTTACCTCAGGAGGGGGAGGAGGGAGAGGGAGGAGGAAGGGGAGGAAGGGGAAGAGGAAGAGGAGGAGGAGGAAGAAGAAGAGGAGGAGGAGGAGGAGGACAGGGAGGAGGAAGGGGAAGAGGAGGAGGAGGAAAAGGAAGGGGAAGAGGAAGAGGAAGAACAAGAAAAAGAGGAGGAGGAGGAAGAAGAATGATCTAACACAAATAGATTTCACAGAGGATAATGTTGAAAAGGCACTATGTAGACTGAAAACTATCTCTATCTATTGGACCTGATGGACTATGTGCATACTTCTTAAAAAAGCTTTCCACTGTTATAGCAGAACCCCTAAGCATAATCTTTAAAAATCTTTCAGGACCAGCTCCCTACCCAACCTATGGTCACTAGCTATGGTCATCCCTATCTTCAAAAGGGAGACCACAGCCTAGTCGAGAGGAAGGAGATAGAAAGAAAGAGAGGGAAGGAAGGAGAAGGAGAAGGAGAAGAGAAGAAGAAAAGAAGAAAGAAGAAGAGAAGAAGAAGAAAGAAGAAAGAAGAAGAAAGAAAGAAGAAGAAGAAGAAGAAGAAGAAGAAGAAGAAGAAGAAGTTAGTAGTTGAATCATATCACATGGATTTTGGGAGACCCACAGCTGTTTCCAGCTGGTTTGTAGGGTTGATGCACTATAATAGGAGAGCTGTATTGGTCTACACAGTGCCAAAAATCAGAGTTCATTAGTACCTTTTCAGACTGACAGGTTGTATTAAGAGATAAGCCTATACCTCTCAATAAAATTTGTTAATCCCAAAAGATATTCTAGACTTGCTCTAGACAGGATTAATTCAAGAGACTCATTTTAATCTTCTAAATCCTAAATGGATTAGTGGTTTTTTTCAAAGGACCATCTATCTTGTTTCAAACCAGTCTGTGAGTTAATATCTGCATAAGAGCCTATTTGAGAAGAATCCCTATCTCTAGACAAAGAAAAACCACCTTCTTCTTCTTCTTCTTCTTCTTCTTCTTCTTCTTCTTCTTCTTCTTCTTCTTCTTCTTCTTCTTCTTCTTCTTCTTCTTCTTCTTCTTCTTCTCCTCTCCTCCTCCTCCTCCTCCCTCCTCCCCTTCTCCTCTCCTCCTCCTCCCTCCTCCTCCTCTCCTCCTCTCCACCCTCCACCTCCTCCTTCATCCTCCTCCTCCCGTCCTTCTCCTTCTCCTCCTCCTCCTCCTCCTGCTCTCCCTCCCCCTTCTTCTTCTTCTCCCATTTTAAGCATATGACAGTAATTTAGTTTCATGGTCATCAAAGCAGAAATAATTGTGCTAACCTGATGATGTTACCTAGTTTGGGTAATGAAAAATCTCCAAGAAAACAACCAAGCTCAGAGAGCACCAAGGGCAGCTATATACATTTTCTTGATAAATAAACAAACTATGGTTCCATGTAACCATCTCTGGCTTCCTTTATTCATCCAATCTTCTTCTTCAATGTCTCTGTGCTTCTTTTTTAAAAAAAAAATATCTTATCTTTTATAAATGAACAGTGTTCTTTTGGCAACGGAACCAAATGCCATTTGGTTGGCAAAAGGCAGTGGCATAACTGAAAGCAGAACTCTTGCTACTTGGATCTAAAACCCGTTATCAGATTTATAACCAACCTTCCAAATCTTCTCAGCAGGACATCTGCTTGTAGAGATCCAAATATGGAATGATGCTTTAGGATTGCAATTTTTTTTCTGCCAAGCAAGTTCCATTTGGAATCTGAACCGGGGAGGTGTGATGTATCTGAAGAAGGTTGCCATGGTGCTCTTTGGATGGAATCATACTTCACTCATGACCACTCTGCATGTCCAAATACTTTTTTTTATGCCATATGAAGCTGAGTCCACTGTTTAATCTGGACCGAAGCTCTCTGAAGGAGACATCCCAAAAACATGGGTGATTGCCACCAAAATTAAGTGAACCAAGTCAAGAACTGTAAGGGTGAAAGAAAGGGGGGAGGTGGATGGAAAAAGGAGAACTTGTTTATCAGATGGAGGACAGACCATCTGCTGTTGAGGTTAGATCTTCCGCTTCAATTTTCATTTGAACATTATTGCTCTTTTTCTAGCTGGATAGTGTGAAACGTCATTTTCCATTGCACTTAAAGAGTTCAAATTAAGAAGAAAAGATGGAGGGGAAGTGATGAATGTGAACAATCTGAATTACAAAACTGTGAAAGGGAAAAATTAGCTTCCCAATAAACCTAAAAACATATATCTTTCCTTTTTTAACTCCAATGGTTGTGTCCCTCCAAAATCATTGGGCTATGAGTTGTCGGTATGGCCTCCTTCAATGCTTTCTATCCTTTTTTGCCCCCTAAAGTTCAGCTTCCACATTTTGTCATTCAAGCAAATGCTGTTTTATAGGGATCCATACACAGTATGGATTTGAAAAGCTTTGAATGGGTGGGATGCTTTGATTCAGTGATACTTCCAGAAAACTGCTTCAGAAGGCAGCATGACCCCATCATTTCTTATATACGGAACAGTCCCTGTTTGTTTATGGTAGATCTTCATATTATTTAAAAGACAAGGAAGGAAAAAAGTCAGCCTTCCCAGCAACCAACTCTCAGAGTAACAGGAAACAGCTCAACAATCAGGAAGGAGGGAAGGAAGGAAGGAAGGAAGGAAGGAAGGAAGGAAAGGATGGGAGTGAGGGAGGAGGAGGAATAAGTGAGAGTGAGAGAATGGAAGGGAGGGAAAAATAGAGAAAGAAAGAAAGAAAGAAAGAAAGAAAGAAAGAAAGAAAGAAAGAAAGAAAAGAAAGAAGAAAGAAAAAAAGGAAAGAAAGAAAGAAAGAGAAAGAGGAGAGGGAGGGAGGGAAAAGAGAAAAAGAGAGAAGGGGAGGTAGGGATAAAAGAAGGGAGGAAGGAAGGAAAGAAGGGAGGGAGGGAGAGAGGAAAGAAGGAAGAAAGAAAGAAGGATGGGAGTGAGGGAGGAGGAGGAATAAATGAGAGTGAAAGAATGGAAGGGAGGGAGGGAGAGAAAGACAGAGAAAAAGAAAGAAAGAGAAAAAAGGAAGAAAAATAAAGAAGAGAAGGAGGGAGGGAGAGAGAAAGAAAGAAAGAAAAGAGGAGAGAAAGAAAGAAAGAAGGAAAGAAAGAAAAAAAAGGAAAAAAGGAAGGAAGGAGGAAGGAAGGAAGGAAGAGGAGAGGGAGGGAAAGAGAAAGAGAGAGAAGGGGAAGGAGCGATAAAGGAAGGGAGGAATGAAAGAAAAAGGAAGGGAGGGAGGGAGGGAGGGAAGGAAGGAGAAAGGAAGGAAGGAAGGAAGGAAGAGGTTAAAAGTGCCAAGGCAATCTTATATATATATCTATCTATCTATCTATCTATCTATCTAATCTATCTATATATCTATCTATCTATCTAATCTATATATATATATAATATACATACATACATACATACACATCACCAACACACCACACCACACCCACACACACACACACACACACACACCACACACACACACACCACATTATATATATATATATATATTTATATATATATATATATATTATATATATATATATATATATATATATATATATTATATATATATATATAAGCAGCAGAAGACTTTACTCTTCCATCACTGATGATGCTACCATGCCAGGTAATAATCTTCATGGGTGTTTTGAGGAATTCATAGATATCTCTGGACATTAGTAACAAAGAAAAGAGGAGACCATTTTACAACTTCTGTTTTATTGGGAGGGGGGTCATTTTAAAAAGGTTGGTAACATCTCTGGATCCTAGTATCTGGCCAAATGATTATGTGAGTTTCATCAGTTTGATCAGCATGAGGGGAAAAAACGTTAGAGCAAAACATCTACAGGTAGTCCTTCACTTCAACCAAAGCAGAGAAGAGCAGAAAAAATATCTAGAGGCTAAAACATCTGAAGAACAGCTGCAGGAATTGAGCTTGTCTAGTCTGGTGAAAAGAAGATCCAAGGTTGACATGTTCACAGTGTTTCAATATTTGAGGGGCTGCCCCAAAGAAGAGGGGGTCAACCTATTCTCCAAAGCACCTGAAGGCAGGACTAGAAGCAATTGATAGAAACTAATCAGGGAGACAAGCTAAGGAGAAATTTCCTGACAGTGAGAACAATTAATCAGTGGAATGGCTTGCCTTCAGAAGTTGTGGGTGCTTCATCACTGGAGGTTTTTAAGAACAGATGGGACAACCATTTGTCTGAAATGGCATAGGGTTTTCTGCCTGAGCAGGGGATTGGACTAGAAGACCTCCAAGGTCCCTTCAATCTCTTATTCCATATTCTGTGCTGGTGGATGACTCACGGCCCAATTGTCTTCCTTCTGGTATTATCTGGCCTCTCAATGGTTTTCAATATATTCCATGAACTCTTAAAAGGATTCATTCAGTGCCCTGGATTGAAGAATTCAACTGCCCCTAGTTTGCCAAAAATGCTTTCCCTCAATTGCAAGCTGTGCATTATGAGGGTATGTGAAACAAACTCTTCTTCGATCATCGCAGAAAGGATGGCAAATCAGAAAGGACTATTTTCAGCACACCTTCAGGTGAAATCCCATCCCAATCAACACAACTTGGTAGGCTGCCATCATCTGTCAGTTACAAACCTACACTCTGTATGAGTGACTCAGTCTAGATACAATGGTTGCAGGAACTGGATAACTCTAGTCTAAGGAAAAGAAGGGATAGGGTAAGATACGGTAGGGTGGGGTAGGGTAGAATAGAATGGAACGGAACAGAACAGAACAGAATAGAATAGAATAGAATAGAATAGAATAGAATAGAATAGAATAGAAATAGAATAGAATAGAAAAGAAAAGAAATATGGAATGGAATGGAGTAGAGTAGAGTAGAGTAGAGTAGAGTAGAGTAGAATAGAATATAGAGTGGAATGGAATGGAATGGAATGGAATGGAATGGAATGGAGTGGATTGGAGTGGAGTGGAGTGGAGTGGAGTGGAGTGGAGTGGAGTGGAGTAGAGTAGAGTAGAGTAGAGTAGAGTAGAATAGAATAGAATATAGAGTGGAATGGAATGGAATGGAGTGGAGTGGAGTGGAGTGGAGTGGAGTGGAGTGGAGTGGAGTAGAGTAGAGTAGAGTAGAGTAGAGTAGAGTAGAGTAGAATAGAATAGAATAGAATAGAATAGAATAGATAGAATAGAATAGAATAGAATAGAATATAGAGTGGAGTGGAGTGGAGTGGGATGGGACAGAGAAAATATGGAATGGAATGGAATGGAATGGAATGGAATGGAATGGAATGGAATGGAATAGAATAGAATAGAATAGAATAGAATAGAATAGAATAGAATAGAATAGAATAGAATAGAATAGAATAGGTGGCACGCGTAGCTGTATCGGTGGTCACACGAGCTCAGCTAGCATGGGACTGGAAGTTGGCAAATGAGCTGTTTTTGGCCTCTGGAGGGGAGGGAAGGCTGTTTTTGCCCTCCTGACTCCTAGAAAGGCTCTGGAGGCTGGGGAGAGCAAATAACGGGCCTACCATGCCATCACATTCCAGGAGCGTGAGGAGCATGGGGGGGGGTGCATAGAATTATGGGTGTGGGCACGTGCACATGACAACCCCCCCCACTCCTGGCATGTGACGGGCAAAAAGGTTAGCCATCACTGCCCTAAACCATTTTAGACAAATTGTTGTCCAGTGCCTCCTTAAAAGCCTCCAATTTTGGAGCACCCACAACTTCTGAAGGCAAGCTGCTCCACTGGTTCATTGTCCTCACTATCAGAAAATTTCTCTTTAATTCTAGGTTGCTTCTCACTTTCTTCAGTCCATTACTTCTTGTCTTAACTCTGTTTGGCATGATAGCAATATTCCAAGATGATGTGATATGACAATATGATACAACGACAGTATTACAATATCTAAGAGGCTGCCCCAAAGAAGAGGGGTCAGCCTATTCTCCAAAGCACCTGAGGGCAGGACAAGAAGCAATGGGTGGAAACTAATCAAGGAGAGAAGCAACTTAGAACTACGGAGAAATTTCCTGACAGTGAGAACAATTAATCATTGGAACGACTTGCCTCCAGAAATTGTGGGGGCTTTCCAGGAGGAGGTTTTCCAGAAGAGGTTGGGCAACCTCCTCTTCCAAAATGGTATAGGATCTCCTGTCTAAGCAGAGGGTTGGACTAGAAGACCTCCAAGGTCCCTTCCAACTCTGTTAGTCTGTTAAATACAGTTCCTGGAGAATTTCACCTAATCTCCTGTCCAAAAAAGCCTTAGAGACCCTCTGTGTGCAGATGAATGTTGTATGTGGCTATGTGTTCATTCCCAATTAAAATACATCCCCAACCCAATTGATCAACTGATTAATAAATCATCTGCTAAATAATAAAGGGGGCCACAAAACACTGTAACAGAAATTCAGTTTTTCCTTAAAGACTCCACCAATGAAACCTCATTGAGTTTTCTTTACAAACTGATGGGAAATGACCTGGGATAAAGGAAAAGAAAGGAAAGAAGGAAGGAAGGAAGGAAAGAGGAAAAGAAGGAAAGGAAAAAAGAAAGGAAAAAGAAAAGACAGGAAAAGAAGAAAAGAAGGAAAGAAGGAAGAAGGAAGGAAGGAAGAAAGGAAGAGGGAGGGGGAGGGGGAGGAAGGAAGGAAGGAAAGAGAAAAAGAAGGAAAGGAAAAAAGAAGAAAAAAAGAAAGGAAAAAGAAAAAGACAGTAAAGAAGGAAGAAGGAAGGAAGAAGGAGGAAGAAAGGTAGAAGGAAGAAAGAAAGGAAGAAAGGAAGAAAGGAAGAAAGGGAAGAAAGGAAGAGGGAGGGGGAGGGGGGAGGAAGGAAAGAAGGAAGGAAAGAGAAAAAGAAGGAAAGGAAAAAAAAAAGAAGAAAAAGAAAGACAGGAAAAGAAGGAAAGAAAGAAAGAAGAAGGAAGGAAGGAAGAAGAAAGAAAGAAAGAAAGAAAGAAAGAGAAAAAGAAAGAAGAAAGAAGAAAGAAAGAAAGAAAGAAAGAATAAAGAAAAAGAAAGAAAAAAAGAAAGAAAGAAAGGAAAGGAAAAGCTTGTTTGCCATATTTCATCATTTCTAGAAGCCAGCCTGAAATGGTCATTATACTAAAAAATGAATAAACCTTTTTTTTTTTTTCTTTCAAATTAAATTTTAATGTTGCAGAACTTTACATGATCCTGGAACATAAATAAATATGAGGCGACAACTAAATATTTTCCCCAGCTAATTATGCCGTTAATACCAAATAGGATGTAAAGTACAGGAGAAATAATGTTGCTAAAGACTCAGATGAGGGCAGAAAGGGTGGGTTTTCCGTTATTATTTGGCTCCCCCCCCAATATTTCAAATTTCTGATGTTAGATTCAAGCTTTCCTGACTAGAACATAGGGAGTCCTCGATTTACGACCACAACTGAGCCCAATATTTCTATTGCTACATTTGTTAAGTGAGCTCATGACCTTATTTGCCACAGTTGTTAAACGAATCATTGCAGGTGTTGAGTTAGTGACACGGTTGTTAAGCGAATTTGTCTTCCCCGTTGACTTTGCTGATCAAAAGGTCACCAAAAGGGATGACGTGACCTTAGGACACTGCAACCGTCACAAATCTAAGCATCTGAATTGTGATCATGTGACTCTGGGGATGCTGCAATGGTTGTAAATTTGAAAAATGGTCATAAGTAAATTTTTTCAGTGCCATTTTAACTTGGATGTAACTGATGATGTGACCTAGTTGGGTCATGAAACGTCTGCAAGAAAACCACCAAACTGAGAGAGCAACAAGGAAGTCACAGTCCTCCTCCTCTTCCTCCTCCCTCCTCTTTCTCTTCCTCCTCCCCTTTTCTTTCTCCACTCCACTCAACACATCTCACTCCCTTCTATCATTGATGATATTCCTTAGTTGGGTCATGAAACATCTTCAAGGAAATCACCAAGCTCAGAGAGCACCAAAGAACTCACAGTCTTCCTCCTCCTCCTCCCCTTTTCTTTCTCCACTCCACACACCTCACTCCCTTCTAGCAGTGATGATGTTCCCTATTTGGGTCATGAAACATCTGCAAGAAAACCACCAAGCTCAGAGGGAACCAAGGCCCCACTCATTTCGACCCTGAGCTACCAATATTCTCCTTTGTCAGTAGGAATATTTTTTTCATACAACCCCACTTGACAAAACCATGGTCGCTTCCAGCACATTGGTTCTGTCTGTGCTTGCCTCTTGACTTCATTGGAGTTCATTCCCACCTGCTCCCTTTTTTGATCTTTTAAACCCCGTCTTCACTTTGTATCTCATTTTCAGTGAGCTGCTATTAGTAACAGCTTCATCTCTCAGCGGTGACCTTTGTCAGATGGAAAGAGGTCTGGTGTTGCATCAACTCCCTTAGCTTCAAAAATTGCCAAGGTCTTCTTGGCTCAGTCAAGCTGAGGGAGATGCCCGCTGGTTTCCCGCCATGGATGACCAACAGTTAGTTCTACAGAGGGAGGGAGGGACAGGAAGAAAGGGAAAAAGGAAAAGGAAAAAAGGATGGATGGATGGATGGAAAGGAAAAGGAAAAAAGAAGGAAGGAAGGAAGGAGAATGGGAGTGAGGGAGGAGGAGAAATAAGTGAGAGGGAGAGAATGGAAGGGAGGGAGAGAAAGAGAGAGAAAGAAAGAAAAAGAAAGAAAGAGAAAAAAGGAAGAAAGAAGAAAGAAAAAGGAAAGAAGAGAAGGGGATGGGAAAGAGAGAGTGAAAGAAAGAGAAAGAAAGAGAGGGGAGGGAGGGAGGGAGGAAAAGAGAGAGAGATAGAGAAAGAAAAAAGAAAGAAGGAAGGAGGGAGGAAGAGGGAGGGAGGGAAGGGAAAGAAGGAAGGAAGGAGAATGGGAGTGAGGGAGGAGGAGAAATAAGTGAGAGGGAGAGAATGGAAGGGAGGGAGAGAAAGAAAGAGATACAAAGAGAAAAAAAGAGAGAGAAAAGAAAAAAGGAAGAAATAAAAAGAAAGAAGAGGGAGGGATGGAGAGAAAGAAAGAAAGAAAGAAAGAAAGAAAAGAAAGAAAGAAGAAAAGAAAAGAAAAAGAAAGAAAGAAAGAAGTCCTCCATCAACTTACGATGCCCCATTTAGTGACTGTTTGAAGTTATGACGGTACTGCAAAAAATGACTTAGGACCGTTTTTTACTGGAAACCAGATTTACTTAACAACGGTGTAGCTAAATTTAACATTTAGCTAATTTAAGTGATTCACTTAACAACGGTGGCCAGAAAGTTCATAAAATGGGCGAAAACTCACTTGACAAAGGTCTCACTTAACAACATAAACTTTGAGATCAATTGTGGTCATAAGTCAAGGACTACCTGTAGAAAAGAAAAGAAAAAACATTCATTCCAGAAATGCATCATTCAATCTCTTAGCAGAAATCTGTGAAATACAGGTAGTTCTCAAATTATGACCACAATGGAGCCCCAAATTTATGTTACGTGACCTTGGAACACTGCAACCGTCATAAGTACATGCCATTTGTCAAGCCTCTGAACTCCAATCACGTGACCATGGGAATGCTGCAATGGTCATAAGTGTGAGAAGTGGTTGTAAGTAACTTTTTGTCAGTGCCGTTGTAACTTTGAAGTCATTAAATGAACAATCATAAATCAAGGATTATCTACGTATACTTTTTTTAGGAGGAAAAAAAAGCATTGACAGAATAACTGAGTGAATAATTTAGAATAGAATAGAGTAGAGTAGAGTAGAGTAGAGTAGAGTAGAGTAGAGTAGAGTAGAATAGAATAGAATAGAATAGAATAGAATAGAATAGAATAGAATAGAATAGAATAGAATAGAATAGAATTCTTTATTGGCCAAGTGTGATTGGACACACAAGGAATTTGTCTTTGGTGCATATGCTCTCAGTGTACATAAAAAGACAAGATACATTCATCAAGAATCATAAGGTATAACACTTAATGATAGTCATAAGGAAAGAGTCAATATAAATCGTAAGGATACCAGCAACAAGGTTACAGTCATACAGTCATAAGTGGAAGGAGATGGGTGGTGGGAACGATGAGAAGATTAATAGTAGTGCAGACTTATTGAATAGTTTGACAGTGTTGAGGGAATTATTTGTTTAGCAGAGTGATGGCATATGGGAAAAACCTGTCCTTGTGTCTAGTTGTTCTGGTGTGCAGTGCTCTATGGCGTCGTTTTGAGGGTAGGAGTGAGTTGAAACAGTTTATGTCCAGGATGCGAGGGGTCTGTAGATATTTTCCCAGCCCTCTTTTTGACTCATGCAGTATACAGGTCCTCCATGGAAGGCAGGTTGGTAGCCATGGTTTTTTCTGCAGTTCTGATTATCCTCTGAAGTCCGTGTCTGTCTTGTTGGGACAGTTGTGGAGGTGCAGATGATGGGACTCAATAATTCCTCTGTAGAATCGGATCAGCAGCTCCTTGGGCAGTTTGAAGTTCTTGAGTTGGTGCAGAAAGAACATTCTTTGTTGTGCTTTTTTGATGATGTTTCTGATATTGGGGGTCCATTTTAGGTCATGAGATATTATAATAATTATTTTTTCTTCTTTCTGCTCCAGAGGAAACTGTTAGATTCTCCCTCTCCATATCAAAAACTGACAGTTTTTTCTTTCCTTTCCTTTCCTTTCCTTTCCTTTCCTTTCCTTTCCTTTCCTTTCCTTTCCTTTCCTTTCCTTTCCTTTCCTTTCCTTTTCTCATTTCTCTTCTCTTCTCTTCTCTTCTCTTCTCTTCTCTTCTCTTCTCTTCTCTTCTCTTCTCTTCTCTTCTCTTCTTTTCTTTCCTTTCCTTTCCTTTCCTTTATCTTCTTTTCTTTCTTCATAAAAGAAATGAAACTTTGCGAAGTATCTGTGGTGTATCTTTCAAAGCGAGGGATAGACCCATTCTCTCTCTCTCTCTCTCTCTCTCTCTCTCTCTCTCTCTCTCTCTCTTCTCTCTCACTCTCTCTCTCTCTCACTCACTCTCTCTCTCTCCCCCGCCCCCCTCTCTCTGGTCCTTTTGGGTATTAAAAAGGGAAAAGCAGACTCCTCGTGCCAAGAATCTGCCACATTTTACTGTAGCTGCCTCTCCTGGCACTTTCTTTCTAAGCAGAATGAAGTACTGTGGTGTAAACAACACATTTGTGGCATCGCTGAAGGGATTCAGGATGCCTGAGGCTCTTCTCACTCTTTTGCCACCTGGGAGTTTAGTAGGGGGATTATCTGCTTCTGACATCAACATATTCTCCACACTCTGGAATGCCAGATTTTGCTAGGAAGAAAAAAAACCATCCACCAAGCATCTTTCCATTTCCCCCATCCCTTCCATCATTGTCCCTCTCTGACCTTCTCCTTTTGGTCTTCTGGTGAATTTTAGACCTTCACATTTGTAGAATAACTGAGTTGGAAGGGAGCTTGGAGGCCTTCTAGTCCAACCCCTTGCTCCAGCAAGAAACCCTATACCAGTGATGGCTAACCTTTTTGCCGTCGTGTGCCAAAAGCATGGGGAGAGTGCGGGAGTCACACACGTGTGGGCCCACACCCATAATTCAATGCGCCCCCCCGTGCATGCATGCGTGACCCCCCCATTTGACCCCCACTTTTGACATGCAATGGCACGGTGGGCCTGGTACAGGGGTGGGTTCTAATTTTTTTTACTACCTGTTCTGTGGGCGTGGCTTATTTTGTGGGTGGCTTGGAGGTAAGGTGACTAGGTGGGTGTGGCTAGCTGGTCAGAGTCATTTCTGGAAGGTCCTCACACTTACGACCAGTCCTCGCACTTACAACCTGACTCATTTGTTTGCTTTTAACACTGATCAGCTGTAGGGCTGCCCTTTGAAGCCCCACGGCGAGAGTTTAAACAGTTTTTTTCCCCTCTAGTCATCAGCTGGGACTCAGGGGGCACCAATAGATTGGGGGTGGGACCAAATAAAAGGTAAGAATAACCTGGGTGGGGTGGGTGGGAGGGCGGGGGAGGAGAACCGGTTCGGTGACGTCATATCGTCACCACTAACGGCTCGGCCGAACCGGACTGAACTGGGAGGAACCCACCACTGGCCTGGTAGGTCTGTTTTTCGCCCTTCCCAGGCTCCAGAGGTTTTCTGGGAGCCTGGGGAGGGTGAAAACGGCCTTCCCCATCCTCTCTGGAGGCCCTCTGGAGGCTGGAAACGGCCTGTTAAGTTGGGTGAGTGAGGAGACAGAAGCCAGGTCTCTGTGAACAACAGCTCTTTATTTCAGAGTGACAAATCCAGCAACTGTGCAACAAGACAGCTCTCTTTATATAGTATGCTGGCCATGGTGCCATATCAACATTGTGTGTTTTCCCTCCTAAAATTCCCTCCAAAACTGGATACATTACACGGCCCATTTCCCGACTTCCGGTGTGAGACTGGAAGGCCCGTTTTCCTCCCTCCCCAGACTCCAGAGGCTTTCTAGGAGCCTGGGGAGAGTGAAAACGGCTTCCAGAGGCAGGAAATGGCCCATGGGCCCAGAAGGCCGAGCTGAGCTAGGGCACCACTCGTGTGCCCACAGATATGGCTCCACATGCCACCTGTGGCACACATGCCATAGGTTCGCCATCACGGCCCTATACCATTTCAGACAAATGGTTGTCCCATCTCTTCTCTCTTTTTTTTCATTTTTCTTCATTTTTTTATTGTTTTTATATCACAAATTCCATTTCTAAATTGAAGAGTGTGTTTTCTAGATAGCAAAAGTGTTAAAATTTAAACATCCTCATAATCATTATGATCCTATCAACATAGAAACATATAGTACCGTGTTTCTCCGAAAATAAGACCCAGTCTTATATTTTTTTGAACCCCGAAATAAGTGCTTGGCCTTATTTTCGGGGAGGTCTTATTATTTTGGGGCATGTGGAGCAAGACGGGAATCCTCTTGCCGTCTTACCTGATTTCCAGCTCTGTCTCCCTAACCCTAATCAGAGGAAATGGCTGGGACCGGCTGTGCATGCATTTAAATATTTTCGGGGAGGGCTTATTTTTTTGGGGGGGCTTATTTTAGCACACGAGCTCAAAAGCCTGATTGGGCTTCTTATCAGGGGATATCTTATTTTAGGGGAAACAGGGTATATACTATCAATCATTGTTATAAAGTATATTGTCTTCCATATTAACATCAATTACATAAGCATCAAAATGTTTACTAATCAATTTTTCTTTTTCACATAATCTATATTTCATATAAACCCGTCCATCTGATCTGTGTATCTGTCGACTAACCATTTGTGAAAAAGTTCCCATTTCATAATCTCTTTGTTGTGACCCCGACTCCCGAGCCTGTCCTAACAGAGGAAGAGGACTGGGTGATGGGGAGGAACTGACAAGGCCTCCCTCTCCAGGACCCTCCTCTCTGGCAATGCCTCAGATTCCATCCAAAGGCCAAGAGGAACAGCCTGGGAAATGCCAGGAGGAAAGCATATCGGAACAACAACAGATAGGGAGAGAGGATGATGAATCCTGGCTTGATCCCAGGCAGCGTCGGAGGGAGAAGCGTGTGCAGCAACGAAAGAGGCGTGGGAGGGCCAGAGATTGAGCTGAGTCACTGAGCCACACCCTACAAGGAATAAAAGTGGGTGTGATTGCTCTTCAGGCTTTGTGATGGTCAAAGTTAAAAACCTGAGAGTCACACCCCGTTACCTGAAATCTGGCTTGTGCATATTTGGATTGGATCTTGGCTAACTCTTGCTTCATGGATTACTTTTTGCTACTGATCTGGACTGAAGATAAACTCTCTCTTGCTGACTGTGAGTGAAAAATGACTTGGCAGACGTTCCGCAGTTTACTGCCAAAACTCTTATCTGCAAGGGTTTCTAGTCTGATTGCTTAATAAAATCTTGGCAGGCGTGTGTTTGCCTGTGTGGGGAAGGGGGACAGAACACTCTTCTTAAAAACCTCCCATGTTGGAGCATTCACAACTTCTGGTAAATTTCAGACCTTCACATTTGCAGAATAACAGAGTTGGAAGGGACCTTGGAGGCCTTCTAGTCCAACCCCCTGCTCCAGCAGGAGACCCTATACCATTTCAGACAAATGGTTGTCCAATCTCTTCTTAAAAACCTCCAGTGTTGGAGCACCCACAACTTCTGGAGGCAACTTGTTCCACTTATTCCTGGTGATTTAATACATGTATTTCCTTGACAGTCCTTCTTTTCACTAGACATATCCAATTCCTGCAATCGTTCTTCATATGTTTTAGCTTCCAGCCTCCTAATAGCTGTGTTGCTCTTTTCTGCACTCTTTCCAAAATCTCTACATCTTATTTTTTTTATAATATGATGACCAAAACTTTATTCTAAGTATGGTTTTACTAAGGCTTCATAAGGCAGTACTCATACTTCATGTGTAAGAAAGAATCTGGATTTTATTTGGTTCGTCTTGGTCTTCCTTTCTTGCAAAATCTTTATTTTTATCTTTATCTTTTATTAGATTTGTATACCGCCCTTCTCCTTTCAGACTCAGGGCAGTGAACAGCCAAAATAAAAACATTTGTACACAAAAGCTAAAATAATTTTTAAAAATAATTAAGTGAAATTTGGCCCATAATTTAAAACATTTCAATTAAAAATCAGTATCAAACGTTAAAACCTACATGGAATCAGGCCAGCCTGGCTAACTGAAAAAAGTAAGTTTTTAGGGCCCGACGAAAAGTCCAGAGGTCTGGGAACACTCGTATCTCTGGGGGTAGATCGTTCCAGAAGGTTCTCCCCCTGGGTGTCACCAGCCGACATTGTCTGGCTGATGGCACCCTGAGGAGGCCCTCTCTGTGGGAGCGAACCGGCCGGTGGGAGGCAATTGGTGGCAGAAGGCAGTCCCGTAAGTACCCCGGCCCTAAGCCATGGCCCTAAGCCATAAAATTCATGTCAACTCGCAAAGCATCCCTGGCTTGGTCTCGAGTTTCCATAAGCAAGGTGGGATGGGAAACTGATGAAACAATGGCAGCCAAAGACAGATGCACATTCCAGACTTATCTCTCTCAAGGCTGTATCCCAGGGTTACTCACAGCGGCTGGAGGGGAGTGGTCTCTACAACCTGCAAAATTGCTCCGTTGGAGAATGTGATTGATGACATACTCTGGGGGAAGGGGGTAAACAGGGTCATGATTAGAATGTAAATTACATAGGGTCAGAGCTGGCTTCACTTGGGGAACGTGCTGACATGAAGCTTCTAATAAATAACTGGATTTCTTTTGAAGCTTGGCTTGAGGCTCATGATTTAATTAGGGCATCCATCGGAACCCTGACAATTCTTTTCTCTCACCTTCCTGAAGTTGTGTTGTTATCCTGTAATCCTCGATCTACCTGGTTTTCATACCCCACCAGGCGAAGGCTCTTGTGTGCCAATGAGGCATTCCAAACACGAACAGCCATCAAAGAATAAACGGGCAAACTCCCCACGAAGGAGACGTTTGCATATTGGCCAAGTCACTCACTGTCAGCAGGCTAGCAGGGGGTCCTTTTCAGACAGCTAGCAAACAGCGAGAAGGCCTGCTGTTCAAAAAAAAGAAAAAGAAAAGAAAAGAAAAGAAAAAGAAAACACACAGATCTGCTCTGTGGTGTTTACCGAAAGTCAGGCTGAAGGCATCGCAGGGGGAAGAAAGCTGTGTCTTAGAGATGGAAGAACATGCAAAATATAAATTTGGGAGAACCGACAACTTAACTGCTCTTGACGGGAAGGCAGTTTGGAGACAGGATTTGCTAGGCTTCCAAAGAGCGTTGTAACTTCACAGGATGGAATGGATGGATGGTGGGAGCTTCTCGGCCTTATAACACTTCATTCCAGAAGAACTTCAGAAGAGGGCCACGTCTGAATCAAGACTACATGGAGCATAAGGAACACTTTATAATGCCTTGGTAAGACCACACATTGGAACGTTGCATCCAGATTTGGTCACCACCATATTAAGCTTAATATCATATTAATAGGATAATAATAATAATATCACATTAATATCATATTAATATGAGTGATGGCTCAGGGGCTAAGACGCTGAACTTGTCAATCGAAAGATCGGCAGTTCAGCAGTTCAAATCCCTAGTGCCACGTAATGGGGTGAGCTCCCGTGACTTCTCCCAGCTTCTGCCAACCTAGCAGTTCGAAAGCATGTAAAAAATGGAAGTAGAAAAATAGGGACCACCTTTGGTGGGAAGGTAACAGCGTTCCGTGCACCTTTGGCATTTAGTCATGGTGGCCACATGACCATGGAGACGTCTTCGGACAGTGCTGGCTCTTCGGCTTTGGAATGGAGATGAGCACTGCCCCCTAGAGTCGGGAAACACCCGAGATTTTAATTTTTTGCATATGCACACCTGCGAAAACTTAAGAAGACACACACACACACACACACACACACACACACACACACACACACACATATATCCTCTTTCTTTCTTTCTTTCTTTCTTTCTTTCTTTCTTTCTTTCTTCCTTCCTTCCTTCCTTCCTTCCTTCCTTCCTTCCTTCCTTCTTTTCTTTCTTTCTTTTTCCCTTCTTCCTTCCTTCCCCTTTCTTTCTTTCTTTCTTTCTTTCTTTCTTTCTTTCTTTTCTTTTCTTTCTTTCTTTCCAGTGTGCTTAATTCTTCATTTTTCTCTCTCTTTAAAATATTATTTCATCAGGTTCTTTTTTTCTTTAAAACCAACCTGCTATGATGATTATTAAGGGAGACATAATAAAATTTCCTAGAATTCTACGGGAAACATGTATTGTTCTAGTTTGCGAATTGCTTTTAACACTTTTTTTCTTTTGGTTCAAAGAGCCCTTGCAAAAGTCATCTCTCTACTTGTTTATTGTTGGTGTGTTTGTTTATTACCGTTGCAACCTGTTGGAAACCGCTATGACTGTTGGCACTTTTCAAGATATAGAGAACATAACTAAAACAAGAAATAGTAAATCCCAATAAAATCTGAAAGCTGTTCAAAAAAAGGTAGACCAGCTACATAAAATGAGGTTAAGACATATTTTACCAATGTAACAAAGCCCTGGAACTATAGATAAATATGGGCCAAAGATTTTTATGCTATGTCATACTATTTGGCTTTTTGCGAATTGTGTTATCACTGGAATGTCACTGTTTTGTTCCAGTCCTACTAAATGATGCAAAACCAATTTCTTCTAAGGGGCTGCCACAAAGAAGAGGGAGTCAACCTATTCTCCAAAGCACTAAAGGGCAGGACAGGAAACAATAGATGGAAAATAATCAAAGAGAGAGGCAACCTGGAATTGAGGAGAAAGTTTCTAACAATGAGAGCAATGAATCAGTGGAACAGAAGTTGCCTTCAGAAGTTGTGGGTGCTCCAACATTGGAAGTTTTTAAGAACAGATTGGACAGCCATCTGTCTGAGTTGGTATAGGGCAGTGATGGTTAACCTTTTACGTCACCGTGTGCTAACCTGCGTGACAGAAATGGCACGCAAAACCATCACGCCTGGACCGCACGCAGGGGTGAAATGCTCCCGGTTCGGACCGGATCGCCCAATCCGGTAGCGATGGAGGCGGATGGTTCGGAGAACTGGTAGCAAAAATCCCTGCCTCCCCCCCCCCCATTGCCCAGCTGAGCCACACAATCATCAGAGGCTTTTTTTTTTACTTTAAAAGCATTTTTTCTACAAACTCTTCAGCTGAAAAAATGCTTTTAAAAGTAAAAAAAAAAAAAGCCTCTGATGATTGCATGGCTCAGCTGGTATTGTCAAAGGCTTTTAAAAGTCTCGGATGATCCCAGCTGAGTTGCCTGATCGGCAGAGGCTTTTTTTTTCTTTTAAAAGCCTCTGAGGATCCCAGCTGAGCTGCCTGATCAGCAGAGGCTTTTTTTTTCTTTTAAAAGCCTCGGATGATCCCAGCTGAGCTGCCTGATCGGCAGAGGCTTTTTTTTCTTTTAAAACCCTCGGATGATCCCAGCTGAGTTGCCTGATCGGCAGGGGCTGTTTTTTCTTTTAAAAGCCTCGGATGATCCCAGCTGAGTTGCCTGATCGGCAGGGGCTGTTTTTCTTTTAAAAGCCTCTGAGGATCCAAGCTGAGTTGCCTGATCATCAGAGGCATTTAAAAGAAAAAAAGCTTCTGCTGATCAGGCAACTCAGCTGGGATCATCAGAGCATTTTTTTACAACCTCTTCGCCGAAGAGGTTGTAGAAAAAATGGTTTTAAAAGTAAAAAAAAAATAAAAATTGGCCACACCCACCCAGTCATATTACTCCGCACCAAGCCACGCCCACAGAACCAGTAGTAACAAATTTTAGATTTCACCGCTGACCGCACGGCCTAGCTGGCCTTCGCTTGCACGGCCTCGCCGAAACCCAGAAGAGCAGAGTTCCGTCGTGCATGTGCAAGCTGGCACCCGATCTTCCGGTTGCACCTGACGAACAGCTGGCTGTTGTGCATGCACATGATGTATACCTGGGAGTTCGGATGCCGGCGTGCACATACGTGACAGAATGCTGCTTTTTTGGGTTTTGGCGGTCCCGCACGCACAAAGGCCAGCTGAACAGCATGTGTGTGTGCACAGAAACACGGAAGAGGAGCCAGCAAGGTCTTGCATCCCTCATGGGATGGTTCTGTGTGCCGCTTCTGGCACGGGTTCCATAGGTTCGTCAACACAGGTATAGGATCTTCTGCTCGAGCAGGGGGTTGGACTAGAACAATAACAATAACAATAACAATAACATTGGAGTAATATTGGAGCAATACCCAAAGGGCTACCCCGCTATTTAGAAATTCTAAATTTGCCGGGCTTGAACATTTTGACTCTACAAAAAACCACCTTACTCGGAACAGCTTACATCCTCCGACGATACCTTAACAGTTCCTAGGTCCTTGGTTAGGACTCGAGCTGCTGAGCTATTAACCAGCCTCAAAGGCTGTGAATCTCACTAAAGATTAAATAATAATAATAATAATAATAATAATAATAATAATAATAATAATAATAATAATAATAATAATAGGTCCTTGGTTAGGACTCAAGCTGCTGAGCTATTAACCAGCCTCAAAGGCTGTGAATCTCACTAAAGATTAAATAATAATAATAATAATAATAATAATAATAATAATAATAATAATAATGATAATGATGTAGAAGATCTCTAAGGAGCCTTCCAACTCACACACAGAGTGACATCCACAAACTCCAAGTGCCTGAAGATAGATTTTTGACCACAATGGTTTATTTATGTTAAAGGTGGGTATTAAATCTTCGTTAACATTTTCTGTGTAATTGTAGGATGAAAAATCAATACACAGAAAAGGAGGGAGTAAGGAAGCTGTGGTAAACTGGGAGTAAGGGAGTGTTCCAGACATTTACTGCTCTATTGCAGAAGTCATATTTCCTACAATCAAGATTAGAGTGAATTACATTGAGTTTGAATCTATTGATGGTTTGATCTATTGTGTTATTACAGTTGAAATTAAAGTACTCATTTACAGGTAGGACTTTTTGGTAAATAATCTTATGAACTAAGCATAGGTCAGAACATAGACGGTGTAGATTGAGGCTATCCAGATCTAAAATTTCAAGCCTAGTGGGATAGGGAATTTTATTTCGAGCAGAGGATTTGATTACTCTTCTAGTAAAATATCTCTGGACCCTCTCTCATGGATTGATGTCTGAGATACAGTGAGGGTTCCAGGCAGGTGAGCAGTATTCAAGGATAGGTCTGGGAAAGGTTTTATATGCCCTAGTTTGAAGTATAGTGTTATCAGAGAGAAAACAATGACCTCTTCTCTATAATAGCATAGCCGAAAGAATACGTCTGTGTTAGGATATGGTGTAAGTCTAACAAGCTGTCCAGGCAATATATGTGTTCTATAACATATCCCCTTGTGGATATGTGCCCACCAGGTTTCCGAGCATTCCATCAGCCGAGAGCTCAGGGCAGGGGTGGGGGGGTGGCGGTTATTATTAAGGAAAGTCTTGATCCGAGGGAGACCACTGTTCCACAGATAGCCGGATGTGAGTCCCTTTTTGTGAGATGGGGTCGTGGAGTACAGATGGGCTTGTTGATCACATACCTGGCTCCCTGCCGCGTGGCAACGGCCCTGCTTGAGCTGCTCAACGTCATAGCTGAGGTGGCGGTTGGTACCCCCAGACTTCTAGTCATGGGGGATTTCAACCTGCCATCTGTCGGCAAAACGTCTGAGGTGGCTCGGGAGTTCATGGCTTCCATGACGGCCATGGACCTTACTCAGTTAATTCATGACCCCACTCACATGGGTGGACACACTCTGGACTTAGTTTTTGTCTCTGGTCAGTGGTCAAGTGGCCTTGATACAGGGGATATAGTCATCGAACCCTTGCCATGGTCTGACCACTCGCTCCTTCGACTGGACTTTCTAACCGCTGCACCGCGCCGCAGGAAGGCGGGACCGATCAGGTGGTTCCGCCCCAGGCGCCTGATGGACCCTGATAGGTTCCAGATGGAGCTTGGGCCATTTCCTGAGACTATGACTCACGACTCGGCTGAGGACCTGGTGGCCGCCTGGGATAGTGCGGCTGCCGGGGCCTTGGACCGTGTCGTGCCTTTGCGGCCTCTGACCCGGCACCGAACTCACCTAGCTCCTTGGTTCTCCGAGGAGCTTAGGGAGATGAAGCGCCGGAAAAGACGCCTGGAGAGTAGTTGGAGGACCAGCCGCTCCGAATCCGACCGAACACTGGTGAGGTCTCATATTAAGACCTACCTAGTGGCAATAAAAGCGGCAAAATCTAGCTATTTTGCCGCTCTTATCGCGTCATCAGATAATCGCCCGGCCGCCCTGTTTAGGGTGACCCACTCCCTCCTCCATCTGGAAGCGCGGGATGACCCCTTGCAGGGCCGAGCTGAGGACTTTGTGCAGTATCTGTATGACAAAATCGCTCAGATTCGGGAAGGGCTGGCCTCTGACTGGGTATGTCCGGATGGGATGACTGAGGCAGGTCTTGAGAGTGTTATCTGGGGGGAGTTCGATCCTGTGGCTCCCGAGGACATGGACAGGGTCCTGGGACGGCTGAATGCGACCACATGTTTATTGGACCCGTGTCCCTCCTGGTTGGTACTGGCTTCCCGGGAGGTGACACGAGGCTGGCTCCAGAAGATTGTTAACGCTTCTTTGAGTGAGGGGGTCCTGCCGGCCGCTTTGAAAGAAGCGGTTGTGAGGCCCCTCCTCAAGAAGCCCTCTCTGGATCCGGCTGTTTTGGCTAACTATCGTCCAGTCTCCAACCTTCGCTTTGTTGCGAAGGTTGTTGAGAGTGTGGTAGCACAACAGCTCCCCCGGTACCTGGATGAAACTGTCTATCTAGACCCGCTCCAGTCCGGCTTCCGACCTGGGCACAGCACGGAAACGGCATTGGTCGCGTTGGTGGATGATCTCTGGAGGGCTCGGGATAGGGGTTGCTCCTCTATCCTGGTCCTGTTAGACCTCTCAGCGGCTTTTGATACCATCGACCATGGTATCATGTTGCACCGGTTGGCGGGGTTGGGGGTGGGGGGCACCGTTCTGCGGTGGTTCTCCTCCTACCTCTCTGACCGGTCGCAATCTGTGTTGACGGGGGGGCAGCGGTCGACCCCGAGGCACCTTGCTTGTGGGGTGCCACAAGGGTCGGTCCTCTCGCCCCTTCTGTTCAACATTTATGTAAAGCCACTGGGTGAGATCATCCGTGGCTTCGGGGTGGAGTTCCATCAGTACGCTGATGACACCCAGCTGTACATCTCCACCCCAGGCCACCCCAACGATGCCCTTGAAGTGATGTCCCAGTGCCTGGAGGCCGTGCGGGCCTGGATGGGGAGAAACAGGCTCCGACTCAACCCCTCCAAGACCGAGTGGCTGTGGCTTCCAGCGTCCCGATATAGCCAGCTGACGGCATCGCTGGCTATTGGGGGCGAATCACTCACCCCCACGGAGAGGGCTCGCAACTTGGGCGTCCTCCTGGACGCACGGCTGTCTTTAGAAGACCATTTGACGGCCGTGGCCAGGGGGGCTTTTTATCAGGTTCGCCTGATACGCCAGTTGCGCCCCTTTCTAGATCGGGACTCTCTACGCACAGTCACTCAGGCACTAGTCACTTCCCGCCTGGACTACTGCAACGCTCCCTACATGGGGCTCCCCCTGGGGTGCACCCGGAGGCTCCAGCTGGTCCAGAATGCGGCCGCGCGGGGGATTATGGGGGCGACGAGGCGCTCCCATGTGACACCTCTCCTGCGCGAGCTGCACTGGCTCCCGGTAGTCTTCCGGGTGCGCTTCAAGGTGTTGGTGACCACCTTTAAAGCGCTCCATGGCTTAGGGCCGGGGTACTTATGAGACCGCCTACTGCCACCAATAGCCTCCCACCGGCCAGTACGCTCGCACAGAGTGGGCCTCCTCAGGGTGCCGTCCGCCAGACAATGTCGGCTGGCGACCCCCAGGGGGAGAGCCTTCTCTGTGACGGCGCCCACCCTCTGGAATAACCTTCCCCCGGAGTTACGTATAATAACAGACCTCCGGATTTTTCGTCGGGCCCTGAAAACTTATTTATTTCAACTAGCTGGGCTGGCTTGAGCTAAATTTTAAATTGGTTTTAAATTGGGTTGTTTTAATTTACGGCCAGAATATCTAATTATTTTAATACTGTTTTTTAAATTTTGTATGCTTTGTTTTTACTTAGGCTGTGCACCGCCCTGAGTCCTATTTGGAGAAGGGCGGTATAGAAATTTAAACAAATAAATAAATAAATAAATAAAATAAATAACTTTAAATGTATTCTGTAACTCTAAGATGTAATGCTGAGTAATTGTAGTGCTGATTCATTGTAATGACTAATGACTGCTGACTAACTGCTGACCGCAATTATCATAATTGTACTGTTGAGTCATTGCATTGCTGACTTCATTTATCTTAAGTGGATAATTACTAGTGTAAACTGTATATAAGGAGGAAGCTGAGCTATAGTCATTGTTGGACTTGCTCTCATCATTGCTTGACTTGCTGCTTGACTTGTTGGTTGAAACTGTTACTGTCGTGTGTGAAGACGTGGATGGATATGCTACCATTGTGATTTGTTACCAGCATTGAATCGCTGTTTGTCTGGTAAGAAGATATCTGTAACTTCGGACTGATTTGAATGGCTAAAGACTTGGATTGATTAAAAGACTATGCAATTGTTTTTCACTACAAAGTAAAAGCTTTGTTAAACCAGTTTGTATGTATTGTATTCATTGCTCTCAGTACCGTTTTTCTGTGCACTTACTCTGCTGGTTGGTAACACAACAATATCCTTAACAGTCTATGGTTAAGGGTTAATGCTCAGCAAATCTGTATCCTATTTGTATCTCACAACATCTTTCTATTGTTCCCGAGAAAGTTGTTCAAATGAACAAAGGAGAACTCGATTTGGTCAAGTCATCCAACTCCGGTCCATCCCTTAAGGTGATCTCTTTGACCATCAGTGTCCTACCTGTCAATGATGACTTCAGCTTCAACCACAACAATACATGAGCACACAATAGATCCAAACTTAATGTGAACCGTTCCAAACTCGATTGCAGAAAATACGACTTCAGCAACAGAATTGTTAATGCGTGGAATGCACTACCAGACTCTGTGGTCTCATCCCCAACCCCCAAAACTTTAACCTTAAACTTAAAATTCCTAAGAGATCTGTAAGGGGCGTGCATAAGAGCACCAGCGTGCCTACCGTCCCTGTCCTAATGTTCCCTTCAATTGTACTCATTTTATGTATTCAATTCATGCTTATACTTATATATACTATCTAATATCTCCTTGACAAAATAAATAAATAAAATAAAGATCACAGAGAGGGGCTATTTCTCTCCCTCCTTCTCTTCCTTTTGCAGTTTTATAGTTGACAGGTTTTTTTTAAATTTTTATATTTTTGCTTTTGAATGTTCCCCATCCTTAGAGGGAAGCTGTCAGGAGGGAGAAATATTTCTGCTTAGTAAACTCGGAATTTGCAAAAAAGAGAAGATCCAGGAATTGCTTTTCATTTCGCTACGAAGCTTCCCTCGAATCTCCCCAAGTGCTTAAATCATCTCGGCTGCGCCGATCCCTTTGGCAGTAAAATAAAAATCGTATTAAGCATTAAATTTTACACATAACGGGTATTTCTCATTGACAGAGAGTTTATGGAAGTTGTCAACGTCCGGGTTCAACTTCTATGAAAGGCAATCATAAGCTGAGGCCCTACGAATTGATCTAGTCAGAAATGATGTGTGGAAAAATTAACAAATTTATCATTTTGGTTTTAGTTGAAACTTTCCCTCGTTGTTGTTGCGGGCTGAATACAAAGGGGAATATTACACAAGAGCTGAGACAGGGCTTCCTGGAAAGGTCTGGTTTTAGATATTGGTTATAAAAGCTAGCAGGGGCATTTATGAATGCCATGCCAATTCATAGGATATATTTAGGCCTCTGCCTGCCTGCCTAGCCTGCCTATTTATCCAGCCAGCTCTCTCTCTCCACCTAGTATCTATCTATCATCTCTCTCTCTCTCTCTCTCTAGCCGCCTCTCTCCATCTTTCTATCGTCTATCTATCCAGCCATATATGCCATCCATCCACCCATCATCTGTCCATCTATCTATCTATCTATCTATCTATCTATCATCTATCTATCATCTCTCTATCCATCTATCTAGCTATCTATCCAGCTATCTAGCTATCTATCTATCATCTATCTATCTATCTATCTATCTATCTATCTATCTATCTATCTATCATCTATCTATCTATCTATCTATCTATCTATCTATCTATCTATCATCTATCTATCTATCTATCTATCTATCTATCTATCTATCTATCTATCTATCCAGCTATATATAGCCATCCATCCATCCACACAACCACCTTCCACCCATCATCTGTCTGTCTGTCTGTCTATCTATCTATCATCTATCTATTCAACTATATATGGCATCCATCCATCCACCCATCATCCATCTATCTATCTATCCATCCATCTATCATCTATCTATCCAGCTATTTATGCCATCCATCCATCCGCCCATCCATCCATCCACACAACCATCCTCCGCCCATCATCTGTCTGTCTGTCTGTCTGTCTGTCTGTCTGTCTGTCTGTCTATCTATCTATCTATCTATCTATCTATCTATCTATCTATCTATCTATCTATGCATCTATCACCTATCCTCTCTCTGTCTGTCTGTCTCTCTTAACACTAGACCAACAATCAAGCAGTAAATAATACCCCCATCACGGAACCAGTAAAAACACTCCTACCAACACTGACAGGGCAAGCTACTGTATATAAACAGAGAGCAAACCACACTCCCTTCTAGCACTGATGATGCTTAGAATTTTTCTATCTATCTATCTATCTATCTATCTATCTATCTATCTATCTATCTATCTATTTTTTCTGATATCTTGGAATACGCACTCTTCGACGTCTTCTATGTCCTCAGGTTTTGAAAATGGGCTTGGTGTTAGGATAAGGGAGGTGTCTTCAGAGCTGGGTTTAAACATCTGGAAAAAACTTCCTGCAAAGTTCTCAAATGCCTCCCATGTCCAAATCTCAACCCTTCCCTCCCTTAGAAAAAAAACAGCAACTGCTCTTATGCCGCATTGATTGATTGATTGATTGATTTGTTTGATATGGCTGTTCAACTCACAATTTGCAACTCGGAAGGTCTAACATGCTATGCTTGATTAACGTTAACATAGTTAATTTATGTTGGTGTTCATGTTTATGGATGTCCGTGTGTTAGCGGGTTGAGTGAACCCATCCTGACGGCTCAGTTGATTTCCCAATGTGATAAGCCCAGTCAAAATTAAAATACTGAGCTGGTTCTGATCTGGTCAATTATTTTGTTCCCTTCTAGAGTTGTGAACGTTCTTGGCATTTTCTTCTTAAAAAAAGCTCTGTGCACAGTTGCATGGATCTCATATTTCAGCCAGAGTTACAGCTTTGCCTGTAGAACTGAATGCCACAGTCCTTTTTGCTTTTCTGAATTAGGATGCTGCTTACCCCATGCCTTCTTCCCTTTTCACTTTTCTCTCACCCAAAAATAATATTCAGTGAAAGAGGAAGAAGAAAAAGAAAGAAAGAGAGAGAGAGAGAGAGGGAGGGAGAGAGGGAGGGAGGAAGGAAGGATAAGAAGGAAGGAGGGAAGGAAGGAAGGGAAAGAAAGAAAAAGAAAGAAAGAAAGGGAAAGAGTGAAAGAAAGAAAGAGAGGGGGGAGGAAGGAAGGAAGGATAGGAAGGAAGGAGAGAAAGAAAAGAGAGGAAAGGAAGGGAGGGAGGAAGGAGAGAGTAAAGAAAAAGAAAGAAAGAAAAGAGAGGAAGGAAGGAAGGAAGGAAGGAAGAAAGGAAGGATGGCAGGGAAAGAGAGAGAGAGAGAGAAAGGGAGAGAAAGAAAGAAAGAAAGAAAGAAAGAAAGAGGGAGGAAGGAAGGAAGAGAAAGAAAAAAGAGGAAAGGGAGGGAGGGAGGAGAGAGTAAAGAAAAAGAAAGAAAGAAAAAGAGAGAAAGGAAGGATGGCAGGGAAGAGAGAGAGAGAGAAAGATAGAAAGATAGATAGAAAGAAAGAAAGAAAGGGAGGGAGGGAGGGAGAGAGGGAGGGGGAGGGAGGAAAGAAGGATAGGAAGGAAGGAAGAGAAAGAAAAAAGAGGAAAGGGAGGGAGGGAGGAAGGAAGGAGAGAGTAAAGAAAAAGAAAGAAAGAAAAAGAGAGGAAGGAAGAAAGGAAGGAAGGATGGCAGGGAAAGAGAGAGAGAGAGAGAGAGAGAGAGAAAGAAAGAAAGAAAGAAAGAAAGAAAGAAAGAAAGAAAGAAAGAAAGAAAGAAAGAAAGAAAGAAAGAAAGTCAGTCATATTTCTGGAGCCTGACAACATAGCCTTTTTAAAAAAAAAAGAAAGAACGAACTGGACTTTCTTTAAATATAGCGTAATAAATCACATTCCATGCCCCTGTTGAGGTCAACTCCTACCCCTGGAGAAAGTGAGATAAAGTTAAAAAAAAAAAAAAGTTGGAGATAAAACAGTTATTGAAAACTGCTTTTCTCTCCTCGGCTCTCCAGGGAACGTTTGAGCTTGGAGCCTTTTTCAAAGGATTGCTTTGTATGCATTTTAAAAGGTTTTTTTTTTTTCCTTTTCCTTTCCTTGCCACTGTTCCTTTTCTTTCCCGGACTCTACAGGTTCAGGCATCACATCTTTCCTTCCTTCCTTAGTTGTGTCTTCGTATCGACTTGAAAGAAGCCAACATTCAAATACTCTGGGGCCCATCTCTCTCTTGCAGCAACCTTTTTTAAAGACCCATTGCTCTCTGCCTAGAGTCCCGAGAATCTGTAGAAAACATAGAATAACAGAGTTGGAAGGGACCTTGGAGGTCATTTAGTCCAACCCCCTGCTCGAGCAGGATTCGGATTCTCTATGGAAATCTTTCCAACCATTATTCACTACAGTTCTTTCTCCCTTTTCATACGAGCTTGTCTTTCCTTGCAGGATTTGGGTTTGGCTAGTCTAGAGAAGAGAAGAATTAGGGGTGACATGATAGCAGTAGTCCAATATTTGAGGGGCTGCCACAAAGAAGAGGGGGACAAATTATTCTCCAAAGCACCAGAAAGCAGGACAAGAAATCTTGGATGGAAACTAATCAAGGAGAGAAGCAACCTGGGATTAAGGAGAAACTTCCTAACAGTGAGGACAATTAACCAGTGGAACAGCTTGCCTTCAGAAGTTGTGGGTGCTTCATTACTGGAGGTTTTTAAGAAGAGACTAGACAGTCACTTGTCTGAAATGGTATAGGTTCTCCTGCTTGAGTAGGAGGTTGGAGTAGAAGACCTCCAAGGTCCCTTCCAACTCTGTTATTCTATTCTATTCTATTCTATTCTATTCTATTCTGTTCTGTTCTGTTCTGTTCTGTTCTGTTCTGTTCTATTCTATTCTATTCTATTCTATTCTATTCTATTCTATTCTATTCTATTCTATTCTATTCTATTCTATTCTACTCTACTCTACTCTACTCTATTCCATTCTCATTTTCTATATTCTATTCTATTCTATTCTATTCTATTCTATTCTATTCTATTCTGCTCTGCTCTGCTCTACACTCTACACTCTTTCAACTCTTTCATTCTTTTTTTAAAAAATAATTTTATTGAGTATTTTACATTTTAAAACCAAACACACAATAGCAAAAGAAATCAAGAGACAAAAACAAAAAAACCAAAAACACACGCACATCAGACGTTAAAATACAATACTAACAACAGATATATACAATTTTACAACTTTCTGCATCGACTTTTTTCTTTACTCTCAGCTTTTATCCTCCCGCTCCTTCTCTTTATTTTTAAATATTCATAATTAACTGTTTCGTTAGCAGGATCATTATTTAAAATTTATATCCAGTATGTTAATATCAAATTTCACTTTATATTCTTATTTCTTAATTTGATTTCTGTTTTCCAACCATGTATAAAACCTATTCCACACTTTATAATAATCCGAATTTCTATTCTATTCTATTCTATTCTATTCTATTCTATTCTATTCTATTCTATTCTATTCTATCCTATTCTATTCTATTCTATTATTTCTACTCTATTCTATTCTATTTCTAGTCTAGTCTAGTCTAATCTAGTCTATCCTCTGGCTATCTTGGAATTCCTGTAGGAGAGGAAGTGACCTGATCCTTCCTAAAGTCCCTGAAGCCCTTATCTCTAATTATCATCATCCAGTTTATTATTTATTATCATCTCCTGGTGATTGGCCCAAACTCACTCAGCCAGCTTTCTTGCCTGAGGTGGGACTAGAATTCACAAACTCCTTGTTTTCAGCCCAGCACTTTAATCACTAGAGCAGTGGTTCCCAACCTTTTTTTGGCCATGCCCCACCTAAGCATCTCTAACATCCTGATGCCCCTCCCCCCCGATATATAATCCTTACTATTCAAAAAGTGAACTCCTACTAACACAGAGGAAGCCTAAAAGGTCTTTAACTTGGTTTAAAGTTTTGAGTCTGTCATCTGCATACCAGAACAACTAGACACAAGAACAGTTTTTTTTCCCAAATGCCATCACTCTGCTAAACAAATAATTCCCTCAACGCTGTCAAACTATTTACTAAGTCTGCACTACTATTAATCTTCTCATTGTTCCCAACACCCATCTCCTCCCACTTAGGACTGTATGACTGTAACCTTGTTGCTGGTATCCTTATGATTTATATTGACTGTTTCCTAGTATGATTTGATTGCTTATTTGTTCCCTGTGACTATCATTAAGTGTTGTACCTTTTGATTCTTGACGAATGTATCTTTTCTTTCATGTACTCCAAGTATGCACCAAGACAAATTCCTTGTGTGTCCATTCACACTTGGCCAATAAAAAAATTCTATTCTATTCTATTCTATTCTATTCTATTCTATTCTATTCTATTCTATTCTAGTCTAGTCTAGTCTAGTCTAGTCTAGTCTAGTCTAGTCTAGTCTAGTCTAGTGTAGTCTAAACAAGGTTCCAATTGCTCCCATTAAAAATCATATTTCCCAGCTATGGGGCATGGGCCCCACTTTGGGAACCAATTCACTAGACCAAATTGACTCATATAATTATACAAATCATAGAAAGTAATGACCTGATCTTGGAAAAAGCCAAGCTTAGTATCATCTGCAAATTTGGTGAGTTCCCCTTCTATTCCCTCATCTAAGTCATTTATGAAGATATTTTATTTATTATTTATTTATTTATTAATCAAATTTCTATACCGCCCTACTCCTGGAGGACTCAGGGCAGTGAACAGCCAAGATAAAATACAGATAATACAAATATTAAAAGTCCCTTAAAATTATTAAATATTTTGGCCGAAATATAGATTAAAACACCCAATTTATAAAATCAAACAAATTAAAATATTGAAGAGTACTGGGCCTAAGACAGAACCTTGTGGTACCCCACTGCTTACTTTCCTCCATGTAGACGTAGACCCGTTAAGGACTACTCATTGAATATGGTTTGTCAGCCAGTTATGAATCCATCTGGTGGTGATGCTATCTATCCCACTTTTTTCTGAATCATATATGTCCAAGCAGATGCATTTAGGAAGCTCATGAGCAAGGACAGGCAGCCGATAGTCCATTTAATATCTTACCTCTCAGCAGCTGGTAATTAAGGTATGCTGCCCATGATTTAGAAGGTAATGAACATCTATCACGGAGGACTATGAAGGACAACCAAAGAAAGCAAGTACAGAAGCATCTGCTGGTTGCTACCACAGCTACCATATACAGGGCTGCAAGAGGAGCTGACAACTTGTGTTTGATATAGAGCGCCACTTATTTCAATCTGTCTTCTACCCAGCCTCATGAAGGCAATAATAACTCTCACTGCATTTTGGTCACCATATTATGAGAAAGATGTTGAGACTCTGGAAAGAGGGCAGAAAACAGCCACCAAGATGATTAGGGGACTGGAGATGAAAGCATATGAAGAACTGTTGCAGCAACTTCAGATTTCAGTTATGGCAAAACCGGGCTTCCCACGAGGAATACGCAAATGACTACTACAATGCTCTCTACATGGGGCTCCCCTTGAGGAGCACCTGGAGGCTCCAGCTGGTCCAGAACGCGGCCGCGCGGGTGGTTATGGGAGCAGCATGGCGCTTCCATGTGATCCCCCCTCCTGCGCGAGCTGCACTGGCTCCCGGTGGTCTTCCGGGTGCGCTTCAAGGTTTTGGTTACCACCTTTAGAGCACTCCATGACATCGGACCGGGGTATTTACGAGACCGCCTTCTGCTACCAATAGCCTCTCACCGACCAGTACGCTCCCATAGAGAGGGGCTTCTCAGGGTGCCATCGGCCAAACAGTGTCGACTGGCACCCCCCAGGGGGAGAGCCTTCTCTGTGGGGGCACCTACCATCTGGAACGAGCTCTCCCCGGAGATACGGAGGATCCCGGATCTGCGCATGTTTCATCGTGCTCTCAAAACATTTTTATTTCAGCAGGCTGGCCTGGCCTAACTCTCCCTTTTAAATTTTTTAAATTGTTTGATTTGTTTTATAAATTGGGTGTTTTAATCTGTGTTTCGGCCAAAATATTTAATAATTTTAAGGGACTTTTAATGTTTGTATTATCTGTATTTTATCTTGGCTGTTCACCGCCCTGAGTCCTCCGGGAGTAGGGCGGTATAGAAATTTGTTAAATAAATAAATAAATAAATAAATAAATAAATAAATAAATAAATAAATAAATAAATAAATAAATAAATAAATAAATAAATAAATAAATAAATAAATAAATAAATAAATAAATAAATAAATGCAGGAAGTCCTCAACTTACACTTGTTCATTTAGTGACAGTTCAAAGTCACAACAGTGCTGACAAAAGGGACATGATCGTTTTTCACCCTTATGACCTCTGTGTCAACTCCATGTTCAAATAATCAAAATTGTGACATTTAGCAACTGACTCGTATTTATGACGTTTGCAGTGCAGCAGGGTCATGTGATTGCCGTTTGCGGCCTTCTGACAAACAAAATCAGTGAAGCCAGATTCATTTAACAACTGTGTTACTAACTTAACAACTGCCGGGATTCACTTAATAACAGTGGGAGGAAAAATGGCAACAAAATTCACTTAACAACTGTCTCGCTTAGCAAGGGAAATGTTGGTTCTCAATGATCGTTGTAAGTTGAGGGCTACTTGCATCTTCACTTTGCTCCTCAGAAATCTGGACTGATCAGCCATGAAGATCATCAAACGCTTCATCCTAAGAAGAAACAAATCTTCAAGCCAACATCCGATTTCGGCAAGGGCAAAACCTGGCTTCTCCTGGGGAATAAGCAAATATCTTCGCTTCTGAAGAAATCTGGACTGATGAACCATGAAGAATATTCCTCGTTGTCCTCCAAACTCTTGATGATCTCCTGCTGCTGCTGAGATGAGACATCCAGATTTGCCAGCCTCCTTTCCTTGTTATCCATCTTTTTGTTTGTTTGTTTGTTTTTTTGCATTGCCCAAGTCAGCCAGGAAAAAGAAATAATGGAATGGAATGGAATGGAATGGATTGAAATGGAATAGAATAGAATAGAATAGAATAGAATAGAATAGAATAGAATAGAATAGAATAGAATAGAATAGAATAGAATAGAGAATATGGAATGGACTGGAATGGACTAGACTAGACTAGACTAGACTGTCAGCACTTCAAGCTGCATTTACTCTAGTGCTGACATAAGAAGGAGAAGCGGAGGCGTCTGGAAAGGGACGTTTGACTTTTCACCTACTTATTTTCCCTGGAGATAATATCCCCTAGGAGATGGGATGGGAGGGGGGAAATTCCTTTGAGCTGAAGCAGTAGATTAGGGGTAGAGTGACTTGGAAGATGGCCAATGAGTGCAGAGGAGTGGGGAAAGGAAAGGGAGGGTTTGGGGTCAGGAAGTCAGTGTTGGCTAAGATGGAGTCGGAGTTAGAATGTCGTGCTTAATAAATGGGAGTTTTTCATCAAAGACTTTGTTTGAAATGCAATTCATTTGAGACGACCTCGAAACCTGACATAGACTAGACTAGACTAGACTAGACTAGACTAGACAAGACTAGACTAGACTAGACTACACAAGACTAGACAAGACTAGACTAGACAAGACTAGACAAGACTAGACTAGACTAGACTAGACTAGACTAGACTAGACTAGACTAGACTAGACTAGACTACACAAGACTAGACAAGACTAGACTAGACAAGACTAGACAAGACTAGACTAGACTAGACTAGACTAGACTAGACTAGACTAGACTAGAGTAGAATAGAACTGGAAGGGACCTTGGAGGTCTTCTAGTCCAGCCCCGTGCTCAAGCAAGAGACCCTCTACCATTTCAGACAAGAGGCTGTCCAGCCTCTTCTTAAAAACCTCCAGCGGTGAAGCACCCACAACTTCTGGAGGCAAGATGTTCCACTGGTTAATTGTCCTCACTGTTGGGAAGTTTCACCTCAATTCCAGGTTGTTTCTCTCCTTGATTAGTTTCCACCCATTATTCTTCTCCTGCCTTCAGGTACTTTGGAGAATTGATGGACTCCCTCTTCTTCGTGTCTTCCCCTCAAATATTGGAAGACAGCTATCATGTCACCCCTAGTCCCTCTTTTCTCTAGGCTGGCCATACACAAACCCTTCACTTGGTAAGGCTTCAGATTCATCCCTGGTTGGGACTTCTGCTTACGGTTCTCTTTTGACTCCACTTATTTATAGTTGAAACCTGACCAAGTAGAAAGAGATAAGAAATTGCTTTGAAAATCAAATTATATGCTAACCCAGATGGCTAACTTCCTGATTTTGGGTGCTTGGCTTTAGTTTCAATGTACTTTCTCAAGTATTATTTGGCTTTCCAATTTTTCATGTTCTTTGTTACTGAAAAAGAAATCCTGTCTGGCTTGGTTTTTTTCCTGCGGAATTGCTTTCACTGTTCTATTATTTATTGTTTTAATGTGAATTATTGTTTATAGAAATGTTTGTCAACTGTTCTGAGAGTCCTTTTGTAGACCACCATGGGATCTATAAATTAACTTACAAACAAAATAAATGACTACAGTTCTCTATATTCAGAGGAGAGCTGTCTGTGACTTAAGACATTGTAGTTGATTAATCATCTGCTTTAAGCAATTAGTGGATTAATCCATTTAATTTAAATACATTTGCATGTTATTGACATTTTACTTTGCAATAGTGTTTATATTTCTCTTTTACAGTTATACCCAGGCAGCAGAAACAAAACAACGTTGGAAGATAACAAGGGTATACTTACTTCACAGTCTCATTTAGAATCAGAATAGAGCTGGCCTGGAAGGGACCTTGGAGGTCTTCTAGTCCAGCCCCCTGCTTGAGCAGGAGACCCTATAACTTTCCAGACAAATGATTGTCCTGTCTCTTTTGGAAAACCTCCAGTGATGGCACCCACAAGTTCCACCTCTATTATTCTATGTTCTATGTTACCTAGGGACGCGGTGGCTCAGTGGTTAAGATGCTGAGCTTGTTGATTGAAAGATCGGCAGTTCAGCGGTTTGAATCCTGACTGCCATGTTATGGAGTGAGCTCCCGTTACTTGTCCCGGCTTCTGCCAACCTAGCAGTTCGAAAGCACGTAAAAAATGTAAGTAGAAAAATAGGGACCACCTTTGGTGGGAAGGGAACAGCGTTCCGTGCGCCTTTGGTGTTGAGGCATGCCGGCCACGTGACCACGGAGACGTCTTCGGACAGCGCTGGCTCTTCGGCTTTGAAACGGAGATGATGTTGTGACCTAGACTCACTTAGTCATTACAGGACAAAACTATTTTATTATAACAGGTGAGAATTACTTCATTCCCAGCTTAGTCCAAATTAATTCCAAAACAAGTCCTTCAGAAAAAGTCCTTCGGGCTTATCACAAACCTTTATCTTCTTTGGCACCCTGCAAAAGGCCTTTCTTGGCAGAGCCCCACAAAGTTCAGAAACAAGAGATGCCAACTCGAAACAGATTTAGCAACGTTGCCTTCCTACAAAGAGCCCAAGAGCCTTTGCTGCTCTTTTAAGCCTTATGGGAGGGGCCAATCATCTCCTGGCCTTACTCCCAAGTCATCCCTTTTGCTTTAGCTGTTCTTGCCTTCTGGCAGCTCTGCGCATGCATGCACTAGGAACAGGCTCCTCCTGTTCCTCTGCCTCTCTGCTGTCCGACTCTGGAGGCTCCAGAGTCTGTGCATCACTCCCAGATGGCCCTGCGCCCATCTCTGCCTCCGAAGCAGAGCCCTTCTCCTGGCCTTCCCCAGACTCCAGGACTGGCCCATGGTCCTCCCCAGTCTCCTCACTGTCCGACTCCGCTGCCAGCTCTGTGGGCTGCTGGCAGACCACAACAGATGAGCACCGCCCCCTAGAGTCAGGAACGACTAGCACATATGTGCTAGGGGAACCTTTACCTTTACCTTATGTTACCGAGTTGGATAAGGAAACATCTGCAAGAAAACAACCAAGTTCAGTGAACACTAAGAGCTCCACCATTCAACCCTGAGCTTCAAATATTCTTTTCTATCATCAGATATATATATATCTGATGATTGTGATTTCACTGAACTAGGGCTGCATAAAAATCTTGGTTTACGTAGGAAGAACCTGGCTAAAGAGAAATACACATAAAGCCTACGAAAAGGAAAGAAACACACACACACACACACACACACGCACACACACACACACACACACACACACATACATACATATATATATATATTTGTTTTCTGAGGTTTTCGTGGGTATTTGTATATAGGTCTTTGGTTATTCGGGTTTTCTCCCACGTAAAATTGGAAGTGTCTTGGTGACATTTCGATGAAGTCTCATTCGTCATCTTCAGGCTGGTGTTATTGGCTTCGTGCTTCTAGGAGCAATGTGTGATCACAGCTGTTTCTTCCTTTTAACTGCCAGTGGGGGTGTGAACTGATTGGGTGGAAGCTTGGCTGTGTTCTGATTGGGTGGAGGTGTGTTCTGATTGGTTGGGGGTTTAGCTGTGCTCTGATTGGCTGAGGGTGTGTTCTGTTTAGGTGGGGGCTTGGTTGTGCTCGTGTTAGTCTGAGTTGCAGGGGGATTTGAGCTGGTGAGCTGCGTTGCTGTTGTTTGGCTTTGCGTTCGTGGTCGTGCCACATCTTCATGGTGGGTATCAGTTTGCTTCATGTATGGATTGGAGGGGTTTAAAGTGTGGTTTCCCACACTCACAAAAACCACACAGGATGTCACCACCACACATCCACGCAAAAAGCAAACCCACACCGATGAGGCACGAGCACAAACCAGAAGCCAGACCACAGCTGCAACATTAGCCACTTAAAACCCCTCCAATCCATACATTAAGCAAACTGACACCCACCATGAAGATGTGGCACGACCACGAATGCGAAGCCAAACAACAGCAACGCAGCTCATCAGCTCAAATCCCCCTGCTACTCAGACTAACCCGAGCACAACCAAGCCCCCACCTAAACAGAACACACCCCCATCCAATCAGAGCACAGCCAACCCCCCATCCAATCAGAGCACAGCCAAACCCCCAACCAATAAGAACACACCTCCACCCAATCAGAACACAGCCAAGCTCCCACCCAATCAGTTCACACACCCACTGGCAGTTAAAAGGAAGAAACAGCTGCGATCACACACATTGCTCCTAGAAGCACGAAGCCGAAAACACCAGCCTGAAGATGACGAATGAGACTTCGTCGAAACGTCACCAAGACACTTCCAATTCTACGCGGGAGAAAACCCGAATAACCAAAGACCTACATACAAACACCCGCGAAAACCTCAGAATATATATATACACACACACTATATTTAATGCAAAGTTTGAATACTCATCCTTGCCTTCTTCTTCAGGCAATGGAACAATAGCTTTCTTAGAGTTCAAAGCAGAAATTAAAATTGAGCCTAGAATGAATTAAGGATTGAAAGGCAGGGTAAAAAGACATGTATCTAAGTTGTTCTTCTAAAGGCAACGAAAATTAACCCGGGAAAAAGCCAGTCAGACTTTGAACATCTCACGTCCAATAGATGTGCTTCAACCGTTCTTTGTATTTTCCTGGCACTGACATCCACCTTATTTCACTGTTACACTTAAATTCATTGTCTTCTTGGCAGGTGTTCCTTTCAGATCATTTTTTCTCCTATTAATGTCTTTCTGTAGCTCAGCCTGCCTTTAAAGCTTCCTTTATTGCTTGGCCCAGAGGGGGCGAAAAAATAAAGAATATAATATACAGATTGCATTTAGATGGCATTTCTCATTGGTGATCGTATCTAGAATTGTGAAATCAGGTATGTGTCCTCAACGAGGGACACCAGTAATCCAGGGATCTCCCTCCCGGCTTTTATTTTTCCCTTTGTGCAAAACTTAAAAAAAAAAGAAGATATTATGCTAGGAATCAATAGTTTCACTCCATAGTTGATAATGGAAGGGGAGCAACAGGTACCAGGGAGGTTAAACACAGCAGGGGGGGGGGTTGCAGCAAAAATTAGCAAAGGGGCACCAGAGCGATGATATTTTGGACACTTCGAAAGGGCACTGAAAAGACTTTTGGGCTTTTGCGACAAAAGTAATGATGAAGATAAAGGGGGAAGGAGAAATGTCAAGGCCACCCCCCCAAAAATGGCAGTCTGTCTTTCAGCAACTGATGGACAGATAGAAATGGGCAACAATTTTCACCCTCTTTCTTTCTTCTTTTACTTCTCTTTCTTTTCTGAACTTGTCATTTCTCCTTCCTTCCTTCCTTCTTTCCTTCCTTCCTTCCTTCCTTCCTTCCTTCCTCACTCTCTCACTTCCCTTTCCCCTTTCCCCTTTCCATACCTTCCTTCCTTCCTCCCTCCCTCCCTCCCTCCCTCCCCTTTCCCTTTTCCCTTTCCCCTTTCCATTCCTTTCTGACACTCTCTCGCTCTCCTTCCTTCCTTCTTCCTTCCTTCCTTCCTTCCTTCCTTCCTTCCTTCCTTCCTATCTTCCTTCCTCCCTCCCTCCCTCTCTCCCTCCCTTCCCTTTCCCCTTTCCCCTTTCCCTTCCTTTCTGACTCTCTCTCGCTCTCCTTTCTTCCTTCCTTCCTTCCTTCCTCCCTCCCAACCTCCCTCCCTTCCCTTTCCCCTTTCCCCTTTCCATTACTTTCTGACTCTCTCTCGCTCTCCTTCCTTCCTTCCTTCCTTCCTTCCTTCCTTCCTTCCTTCCTTCCTTCCTTCCTTCCTTCCTTCCTCCCTCCCTCCCTCCCTTCCCTTTCCCCTTTCCCCTTTCCCCTTTCCCCTTTCCCCTTTCTGACTCTCTCTCACTCTCCTTCCTTCCCTCCCTCCTTCCTTGGTTCTCTCCTTGATTAGTTTCCAAAGCCTTAGCAATGGCTGCTAAAGTGAACTGCTTTAAATATTGTTGGATAAAATCATGGAGGCAATCAAGGGCTATTGGTCTTGAGGAGACAGGATTACTATGAAGGTGGGAAACTTCCAAGGACAGTAGAAAACCAGAAAGGGCCATTATCAGAACATGGTCCAAGTAAGCTCTACACCCAAGAAACAAACTGCAATGCTGAAAGAATGAAATAGAATACCCTGAGGATGTTAACTATGGATACTTGGATTTTTCAAAGTCTCATCTTCTTCAGTGGTGGGTTTCACATTATGTTATTACTGATTCACTGCATGTGCATATGCTTGCTTTGTGCGTGGATGCGCCCGGTTCGTGCACCTGGCCTTACGTGCATGTGCTTTGCTTGCACGCACAGCTTCTGTGCATTCAACTGGCCTCAAAAACATGCCTAAATAGGATGTGATAGAAACGGGGGGAGGGGGGGCTCCTGCGATTTCCGCTACCGGTTCGGGTGAATCGGTCCGAACTGGCTGAATACAGCCTCTGATCTTCTTCATTATTAGGACTTTGGGGACCTACTATAAAAATGCATTTTCCATCTGAATCTTGTCCTTGACTCTTTTGGCTAGGTGGACTTGTTAGAAGGAAATTTATTGTTCTGCCCTGAATGAAACTCTGACAGTCACTTCCTGGTTTTCTGTAACATTTCTTCAATTATCAGTTGCAGGACTATATATACCAAAAAAGGGAGTTATTTGTCTCCATCTCCTCCTTGCAAGGATCTCAGAAGCTTCTGGGTGGCCATTGTGAAAAACAACATGTTGGATAAAGGTGAACTTTCTCACACCACTTTTGCAAAGCTACACAGACGTTGTTTTCTGATGGAGGTGTGTTGGCCTTGTGTATGTAATAGCGGAGTGGTGAGCATGGACCTGGGAGATGAGTAATGGCCTTTAGTTGTAAAAGACAAGAGAATGAAAAGGAACCATTTAAAATGAAGTCTATTCCCCCTTTGCTGCTTTTCCTACATAAAAAGCACCACCCACCAGGTTAATGGACTTACAAGTATGTCTTTTTTAATAAGTGACATAAAATATATCAGGCAGGTGAAAGCTACTTTCCATGTTGGTTTCTTTATTTTTCAAAAGAAATTGTTATCATCCAGATGATATTTAGTAGGCATATGGATATTTCCCTTTCAAGTTGTAATGGAAGACATTAAACTAATAATTTTTTCTTCTTCTTCTTCTTCTTCTTCTTCTTCTTCTTCTTCTTCTTCTTCTTCTTCTTCTTCTTCTTCTTCTTCTTCTTCTTCTTCTTCTTCTTCTTCTCCTCCTCCTCCTCCTCCTCCTCCTCCTCCTCCTCCTCCTCCTCCTCCTCCTCCTCCTCCTAATCCTCCTCCTCCTCCTTCTTCCTCTTCCTCTTCCTCCTCCTCCTTCCTCTTCCTCCTTTCTTCCTCTTCCTCTGCTTCTTCCTCCTCTTCCTCTTTCTCCTCCTTCTTCTCCTGTACCACAGCTTTTTTCAGTATTGTAGAGAATGTATTGTTATTATTTTACTTTATTTTATTTCGGCAAGATTTCTTTCTTTTATAAAAAGAATGCCTTCATATCTTTTCTAAATCTTCATGCAGCTTGTCGATGAACTTGGAATCTTCTTGGATTTATTTGTTCTTTTTCTCCTTAGGCAGAACATCAAAGAAATCTTGTTTCCAGCAAAATTAGTCTGAATGTTGCCAGTGAAATTTCTCAGGCAGGTTCTTCACATCCATCAGTTGCCCCTAGATGTTGCCTAAAGCAGATTCAAAGTGAATTTAGAGATTCTCCTTTGGAGGAAATTCAGAAGAAGTCAAAGGAGTTATGAGTTAGCTAGCTTTTCACTGGGTTTTAGTCACCCTTCTGTGAATGGTGAGTCTTCCATCATGGAGAAACTTCTTTTCTCCAAGAGCTCTTTGCCCAATAAGCATTGAGAAAAATGACTAGAAATGAGAAAAATGAGATGATTATTCCAATATTTGATGGGCTGTCACAGAGAGGAAGAGGACAATCTATTCTTCCAAAGCACCTGAAGGCCAGAGAAGGAACAATGGATGGAAACTGATCAAGGAGACATTCAACCTAGAAATAACAAGAAATGTTCTGAGAAAAATCAATCAATGGAACAGGTTGCCTCCAAAAGTTGTGGGTACCCCACACTGGAGGTTTTCAAGAAGAGATTGGACAACCCAGGGGTGAAATGTTACCGGTTCGGGCAAACTGGTAGCAGCGCGGCGCATGGTTCAGTGAACTGGTAGTGGCGGCAGCGCGAGGCTCCGCCCACCCAACTCGACATCATTACTTCCTGCTTTTAACCAGAAAGTAACCTTGTTTGACCCTCTGTGCATGCAGACGGTCTAAAATTGGATGTGAAGATGGTGCACATGCTTGCTTCGCTCGTGCGCAATTCGCTCGTGCGGAATTGTGGCATGCGCAATTCCGAAACGGTAGGGAAGGTAATTAAATTTCACTCCTGGGACAACCATTTTGTATGAAATGGTATAGGGTCTCCTGCTTGAGCCGGGGATTGGACTAGATGACATCCAAGGTCCCTTCCAACTTTGTTATTCTGTTACTCCGTTAAATGGGTTTCTTGTGCTGACTTTGTTTTTTCAAGAGTCATTGAGAGAAGAAAGTGGCAACTGGATTGGGGATTTAATCTTCATTGCTTTGGAATGAAGATAGCAAGCTAATTACGAGACTAAGGTACTATCCAGGGTGTTATTGAGCCATCTGAATACTGGCTGACTTGTAGTCAAATCCGATCCTTCTCAGTAGTAGGAAAGGATAGACACAACACGATACACCCTCCTCAAGAAATCTGTCTCTCCTTCTCAAATTGGGTTTGCATCCCTCAACAGAAGAAAGGCTTCAGCACACAGTGAGAACCAAGATGCTTGCTTTCACATTAAGTGAGAATTAGTTGACATATTAGGGATTGGGGCAAGCTGGAATGGATCCCCAAGGATCCATTCTCCAGTAGTTTTGCAAAGAATTTGACTTTTCGTGCATGGATCATGGGACACGGCTAATGGACTGTGGTCACCTGAGGCTGTTCTAGTAAACAAGAAAATCGTCTCTGGCAGATCTTTCCATTACTGGTGTGAGTCATTTTAATAAGGAGACTGTGGATATGGTACCCAAAGGGGTAGCTATTTTGGACTCGATTTTCTTCAGGATAAAAAAAAAAAGAGCACCTATGATATGATAGGAATGTAGCAAACCAGCTAAAAAGCCAATAAGCGTGCCTCAGTCAGGCTACAAACCCCAAGGAGCCCAAGAAACTTCTAAACAGTTTCCCTTCTTGTTCCTCTCACCGGTAGACTGAAATCTTGCCAAACTAAAGTAAACAACTTGCATCATTGAAGATTGCATTGAAAGCCACCCAGAGTCATTGACTGATATGGGCGTCCCTACAAATTGAACAAACAAACAAACAAACAAACAAGCAAGCAAGCAAGCAAGCAAACAAACAAACAAACAAACAAACAAACAAACAAACAAACAAACAAATAAATAAATAAATAAATAAATAAGTTCTGAGAACTTTTAGGGAGCAGCCTGAGTTGACCTGTTTCTCCCCCCAACCAATCCATTTTAACCTTCTGGTCTCTTGTGCCTCTGGAATGCAGCCTCTCCTTCCCGGGAATCCAGACTACATTCCACCACAGCACATAATAATCGGGTTGTCTTTGGCAAACTGGGCAGCATACAGATTAGATAGATAGATGATAGACAGGCAGACGATAGATAGATAGATAGATAGATAGATAGATAGATAGATAGATAGATAGATAGATAGATAGATAGATAGAACAAGACAGATACAGTGAGATAGATAGAATATGAGAGAGAGATAGAGAGATAAAGATGACCAATAGACAGATGATGAAATAGATAGACAGACAGACAGACAGATAGATATAGAAACAGAGAGAGAGAGAGAGATACAGATGACAGTTGATGGATGACAGATAGATAGATGATAGATAGATAGAGAGAGAGAGAGAGAGAGAGAGATAGCAAGACAGATAGAGTGAGAAAGATAGAATTTAAGAGAGAGATAGAGAGATATAGATGACCAATATATGATAGACAGACAGATAGATAGATAGATAGATAGATAGATAGATAGATAGATAGAACAAGACAGATACAGTGAGATAGATAGAATATGAGAGAGAGATAGAGAGATAAAGATGACCAATAGACAGATGATGAAATAGATAGACAGACAGACAGACAGATAGATATAGAAACAGAGAGAGAGAGATACAGATGACAGTTGATGGATGACAGATAGATAGATGATAGATAGATGATAGATAGAGAGAGAGAGATAGCAAGACAGATAGAGTGAGAAAGATAGAATTTAAGAGAGAGATAGAGAGATATAGATGACCAATATATGATAGATAGATAGATAGATAGATAGATAGTAGATAGATAGATAGATAGAGAAACAGAGAGAGATAGAGAGAGATACAGATGACAGTTGACCGATGGCAGACAGACGATAGATAGATAGATAGATAGATAGATAGATAGATAGATAGATAGATAGATAGATAGATAGATAGATAGATGATAGACAGACAGACAGACAGAGATGGACGGACAGAAGTAAGTACATAAGTAAGTAAGTCCTAATATATTTGCTAAGTTATATGCCAGTCCATTCAACCTGAACTCTTTCGGTAACTCTACATTTTCTGGATGAAGTTCACCCATTCTTTACCATAATATAAGAGTTAACTTTTTAAACTTTTTTTTTTTTTAAAAAATCAAAATATAGTGGTTCAGAGTAATTCTAGCTGCAGAACAGATTTCTACCACGATGTGGGGAGAGACATTATGTTCAGACAGCGCCTGAGAGCTCAAGAGGAAAAGACATTACCTTACCCCTTACTACAAATTAATAGACCTACCAACCCTCTCTAAGACTGACCATACCATCTGTCACCTTTGTAACGGTTATGGTACTTTCCCTCTCCTCTGAATTGCATGTTTCTTTCGTGATTGCATAGATGGTGTGTGTGTTGGTCTCTGTATGAATACGTGTGTGTGTCTCTCTGTGTGTATATATATATATTGTACATCTCGGACACAATAAACAAAGCCAATTGGAAGCAGCATGAATAATTTAATTGCTCGGTGGGGATTGACCAGGGATGAGAAGAACTGCTTCAGCATCTCCCAAATTAATAAAAAGGCTTTTATGGAACCATAAAAACAGGCATAATTCAATCATTTTCAAAAGGGCACTGATGACAAAGCTTATTAAATGCTCAGTGCAGCTGAGATGCGCGCTGGGACAGAACAGAAAGCGCGCTCAGCATCTGTGGAATCAAACAGGCACCTCTGCTTTTGCTGAAAGGAACAGACCCTGACCTGGGCATTTGATAAGCTGCATTTACTGGCTAATATATATATATATATATATATATATATATATATATATATATATATATATATATATATATATATATATATATATATATAATATATATATATATATATATATATATATATATATATACATACATATATATTCTTACTTCTTCATAGGGTTTATGTGTGTTTTTCTTCTAGCCAGGTTTTTCCTAGTGACAAAGGTTTTTCTGCAGCCCTAGCTCAGTAGAATCACATCCACTCGATTCTGGGCTTTTTTCTTTTCTGGCAGCCAGCAAGTTCTTCCTGCCAGGTGGGAGACTTATATAGATCTATTTCCAGCTCGTTTGCTTTCACTACTGAGATAGGGCTGCAGAAAAACCTTGGTTACGTAGGAAAAACCTGGCTAGAGGAAAAACACACATAAACCCTACGAAGAAGTAAGAAAATAGATACTATACCTTTACAGGGAGGATACATAAGATGTGGGTGTGGCTTACTGATGAAAGCAAACGAGCTACATATATATATATGTAACCACCACACATCCACGCAGAAAGCAAACTCAAACCCACACTGAGGATGAGGCACGACCGCGGACCAGAAGCCAGACCACAGCTGCATCATTAGCCCCTTTAAACCCCCCCAATCCATACATGAAGCAGACTGACACCCACCATGAAGAGGTAGCACGGCCACGAACACGAAGCCAAAACAACAGCAACACAGCTCACCAGCTCAAATCCCCCTGCTACTCAGACTAACCCGAGCACAACCAAGCCCCCACCTAAACAGAACCACACCCATCCAATCAGAGCACAGCCATCCCCCCATCCAATCAGAGCACAGCCAAACCCCCAACCAATCAGAACACACCTCCACCCAATCAGAACACAGCCAAGCTCCCACCCAATCAGTTTACACCCCCACTGGCAGTTAAAAGGAAGAAACAGCTGCGATCACACACATTGCTCCTAGAAGCACGAAGCCGAAGACACCAGCCTGAAGATGACGAATGAGACTTCGTCGAAACGTTGCCAAGAAACCTCCAATTTTACGTGGGAGAAAACCCGAATAACCAAAGACCTACATATATGTTTTCTGAGGTTTTCGCAGATGTTTGTATGTAGGTATTCATGCAGGACATATTAAGGGTTGGAGCAAGCTGGAATGATCCCCAGTGATCCGTTCACCAGTAGATTTCCAAAGAATTTGAGTTTTAGTGCATGGATCATGGGACACAGCTAACGAACTATGGTCACCTGAGGCTGTTCTAGTAAGGGTTGATGGAGGAGGAGGAGGAGGAGGAGGAGGAGGAGGAGGAGGAGGAGGAGGAGGAGGAGGAGGAGGAGGAGGAGAAGGAGAAGGAGGAGAAGAAGAAGAAGAAGAAGAAGAGAAGAAGAAGAAGAGAAGAAGAAGAAGAAGAAGAAGAAGAAGAAGAAGAAGAAGAAGAAGAAGAAGAAGAAGAAGAAGAGGAGGAGGAGGAGGAGGAGGAGGAGGAGGAGGAGGGGAGGAGGAGGAGGAGGAGGAGGAGGAGGAGGAGGAGGAGGAGGAGGAAGAAGAAGAAGAAGAAGAAGAAGAAGTTCAACTAAAGCTTTCTTGGAAAAACCTTTACAGCACGCCAACTTGGTTACTTTTAACCTTGATTAGCTTTTGTGTGCATGCGTAGCTTCCCTGTCCCTGTTCAGTTAGATTATGATTCATTGAACTGTGCAATCCCAGGAAATGACTTATTCAGGAAGCAAATTAAACATGTGTGAATTTAGCCCAAGGGAGTCTGGTATCTCAATAAGAACCCTTGACACGCAAATGATTACTGAATCAAATGCCACCGAAGACAACAGAGAGATGACGATGAGATCAGCTTGTATAGCAAGAATGTTTATTAACCTCATGCTAACCCATGTTTACATTTGGATTGAAATTACTCTTGGGTTTTTCCAAAGGTTTAAGTGCCTTCACTTCCTGCCACTTTTCGTCGCTGTTGTTGTTGCAAAAAATCATCGCTCATTTGCTTCCGTTTCCCATAATTTTCTTTTCTGTTTTCGGTCACCTGGTTGTTTTTTAATCCAATCCCCGTGTAGCCAGTTCGGATCAGCGATCTATTCTCTCTCTGATCTCTGATTAGTTTACCCAGAATCAATTACCTATGTGATTAATCCAGAGCTCTTATTTGCTCCTCCTCACTGTCATTGATTTAATCTTTCATTTGCATTAATTAAATTCAATGGATTCATTTAAGGCCATTAATTAATTTAATTAAATCTGGGTTCTTAGGCCTGAGGTCATCTCTGATAGGTTGGGTCCAATCTGGAGTGCAAAGGTGTCAGGTAAAATGTATGACGTCCTCCGAATTCTCCGAAGGAGAGATTCAACCTAGAAAGAAGGAGAAATTTTCTGATAGTGAGGACATTTTTTTTAAAAATTTGATTTATATGCCGCCCTTCTCCAGAGACTCAGGGTGGCTTACAATGCGCTCAGCAATAGCCTTCATCCTTTTTGTATATTTATACAAAGTCAGCTTATTGCCCCCACAAACTGGGTCCTCAATTTACCTACCTTAGAAAGGATGGAAGGCTGAGTCAACCTTGAGCCTTGGCGAGATTCGAACCTGCAGTAATTGCAGGCAGCTGGTCTTACTAACCAGCTTAATAACAGGGTGCCTTAGACCACTGTACTACCAAGACCAATTAACCAGTGGAACAGCTTGCCACCAGAGGTTGTGGCTGCTTCATCACTGGAAGTCTTCAAGAAGAGATTGGACAGTCACTTGTAGGAAATGGTATAGGACTTCTGCTTGAGCAGGAGGTTGGTCTAGATGACCTAAAACTCAAGGCCTGGAGGCCGGATCCGGCACATGGGGTGCTTAGATCTGGACCATGGGGCCACCCTGGAAACAGCAAAGGACTGGCCCATGATGCCTCTGCCAGTGGAAAAAGGAGTTTGGGATGGCCGGGTGAGGCTCTCCGGAGCTCTGTTTTCACTGGCAGAGGGTTGCAGGAGGCCATGACAACTGAAAATGGAGTTCGGGAGCCTGTTTTCACTGGCAGAGCACTCGTGCCACCACATGCACCCCCGACATGAGTGACATCGAGCTGGCCAGGCCCACCCTGGCCACACCCACCTCAGCCCCACAAGGTCAAAACACAACCGTGATTTATCCCTCAATGAAATTGAGTTTGACACCTCTGACCTACAAGATCCCTTCCAACTCTTGTTATTCTGTAAAGAATGTGTACCTCGGTTGAAAGCTCATGAGGAGGAGGAGGAGGAGGAGGAGGAGGAGGAGGAGGAGGAGGAGGAGAGGAGGAGGAGGAGGAGGAGGACTTTAACCTACATTTTTGACCTTGCTGTCAAGCCTACCTTTAATGGTGTTCCTGTTTTAGCAAAAGATGGGGATCTTCCCTCAGCCTTTCATTCTGAAGTAATGGTTACGTTGATGGACAGCTTTGAATGAGGTTCTTTCATCCTTCTTTAAGATATCTCCGTTTTCCAAAGGAAATTCAGCTAAAAAATAAAATAGGTGGATTAAAATGAGCTTTAGACAAAAGCTGAACACCTCAACAGATTTTTTATTGTTTTTTTTTTAGCCAAAGAAAGAGGGACAATAGAGGCAAAGTATATTTAGGTCAAGGAAACTGGACAAAAACTGAAGGCGAAAGTTAAAATTCGGTCATTATTATGTTGGAAATAAAACACCAAAAGAAAATGTTGAACTTTTAGAGAAGATATATTTTGGATCAGTTGTCGAGAACATTTTTACAGGTGTAATACAGAAGTGGGTGAAAATTTGCATGCATTCATCAAAATGCATTCAGAATTTTTTTATATATAACTTTTTAAATTTTATTTTAGTACAAATAATCCATCTTCCATTAAACAGTGTGCCGTCTGGGAACAAATCTTTGTGCAATAACAGTTAAAATTTGCAATCATATTCTTTATTTAATCTATTCTTAGCTTAATAGTAATACTTTAAATATCTAATACTTTACATCCTCTTCTTAATTTGCTTAATTCTATTAACTATTTTCTATATTTTACTCATCTACTTTTATTTCTAATTTTTTAATTCATTCTCTAACCATCGATAAAATGTTTCCCATATTGCATAATAACCAGTTTGTTCTTTCTCTTTAATTGCCAGTGTTAATCTATTCATTTCAGCACATTCTAATATTTTCCTTACATTCTTGTACTACAAAACCAGGACATTTGCCAGATCTTGGTAGTAGCAAAGACTTGCGTGCAATAAATTAAAAGGATGCCTCATAGGGCTGGACAGCTCTTTGGAATTGAAGACTAAAAGGTGCTTGAGAGCATGTGGGGATCTGAATGTAGTGCAACTTCTTAGAATTGTTCTGCCTTTCCTACTGATAAGTGAATCTGGGAAAATAAGTGTTTGGTCTAAGAAGGTGAAAACTTTATGTATCCCAATCTTAGGGTTCTCTCATTATAAGTTTATATAACCTCATGTGCTCCAAACCCTTTGGAGTTGTCTCACTATATATAAATTTCAAAGTTTCAGTTGTTTCTTTATGTGGGGGGGGGAGGAGGGAGGAGGAGGAGGAGGAGGAGGAGGAGAGAGGAGGAAGAAGAAGAGAAGGGAAGAAGAGGAAGGAGAAGAAGAAGAAGAAGAAGAAAGAAGAAAGAAAGAGGAAGAAGAAAAAAAGAGGAAGGAAGGAAGAAGGAAAAGAAGGAAGGAAGAAGAAGGAAGAAGGAAAAAGAAGGAAGGAAGAAGAAGGAAGAAGGGAAGAAGAAGAAAGAAGTGGTGGCCCAGTGCACATGCACCTCAACTTGTACAAGAAGAAGGAAGAAAGAAAGAAGAAGAAAAGAAGAAGAAGAAGAAAGAAGAAAGAAGAAAGAAGAAGAAGAAGAGAAGAAGAAGAAGAAGAAGAAGAAGAAGAAGAGAAGAAGAAGAAGAAGACAGCTTATCAGATGCATATATGGGAAAATATTTTAATGTCTTCCATCACAACTTAAAAAAGAAAATAACCCCCTGCCTTCCAAACTATCACTTGGTTGATATCAATTTCCTTTTTTAAAAAAAAAATAATTCCACCAATGCTGCAGAAGAAGAAATCAACTATATATACTGTATATATTTTTTATCTATTCCATAAACATTTCTCCTGAACAGATCTTCTTGCTCATGTCCCCCCATATAGTTTTGAAAAGATGGATTTGACAGCTTGTCCGCTGGATCCCGTTCATGCATTCAGCACATTTTTCCTTCTGTCTTTGGGAAGGATCCAGACCCCTAGAAAATATATTGACGCGTCTTAAAATATACATCAAAAGAAGAATAAGACTAGATAACAATATGTCAGATATATCCAAAGAAGAAAAGATGGGCTCCTGAAGTGTGACCAGCCCCCGCCTTCTAATTATGGAGAAATGTCTTTTCTTCTTGTCCAATATGCAGACTTTGTCATTTCTCCCTACCAGCACAAACGGCATAAAACAGCTGGGACCAACCATTTTCAGATGCTTTCGCATTAAAATTGAACTGATGTGCTATTTTGCCAAGAGACTTCCCTCAACCTAGTGCGCCTTGCATGAAATGAGCTTGCCTGCATGAGGTAGGAAGCCAACCAATTCTAATAGCGTGGTGTGGGGTTTTTTT